>OY292395.1:16404561-16809837 GCA_958496205.1 Idaea biselata
GAGCCCCTCAGTGCTTAGGCACAGGACGTTAAGTAGTTTGTTTCGGTTGCTATCTCTCTCTGGTAGCAGTTGTAAGGTCAAGTTAGACTTGCCATAAACGTTAACTTTCGAACCCATAGACTGGCAATTTGTTGTATGAATTTAAAAATGGCTTGTAAACGGTTTTAATTTACGTTTACATTTGGCGCAAAAGAGGTGCGACAAAATTGCTCGTAGAACTCTAACACTAAGCCACACCACTAAAACATTGTAAATTATTTATATTTTTCTTTAGGAGTTGGAAGACGCGAAAGTGGAGAAATCTCTGAACACTGGGGACAAGAATCACGGCGACAGTAAGAAAGACACCACGAAAAAGACAGCCCTACCTTATTGGTTCCCTAATGGTAAGCATTGATAGTCGTCGTGGATTTCATAAGCATAACTAAGTAAACAAACAAATGCTTTAAATAAAGACAAGACTCTGGAACTCCTTTCCCCACAAGGCTGCTACCTGTGTCTGTATGTTTTTCCGCTACACCATGCGAAGGACTTTAACGATGTTATTTCATATCGTTTAGAGCGGGGGTTCCCTAAGTGGGGGGCGCGAAGACTTTTGCAGGGGGGCGCAGGCTACCCGTGTAGTTAAATCTAAAAACCTGCGATCGCTGAGAATATGCATTTTAGACTGCTCAACACAATCAATGAAATTATTTGAAATTAATGCCTGTGAAGAACATAATATTGCCTCTTTCGATTGGCCCTCCTACCACCTCGTTGCGGGCTCTATCAAAGGAATTTGGTACCTACTACTTACCAAATTCCTTTTGTATGACTTTGTAAAACTTTACTGAGTAATAAAAATATTATTCTGTTATTGAATAACTACTTTTTTATTCTGACCTGATAATCTGGACTGGAGAATGGGGGGGGGGCGCGGATTTTTTTATGGTCAAAAGGGGGCGCGGCTCAAATAAGTTAGGGAACCCCTGGTTTAGAGAAATCTTTTGGAAGATTCATGATTCACGCTGGTTATCGCCTCACCGATCGCAACTTGACGGCCGTGCGAGCCGATATTTTACGTTGCATGCCTAAACATACTTTACAGTGCACATACAGTTGTGGTCATATAATTAAGAACGATTTGAAGTTCTAGAAGTTTTTTATATAAATCGTGCCACATACAGAGATGTGTACCTTCTGAGAAGCATCTAGTTATGTTATAAAATAGCCACATTAATAGAGTAACGTGGCTTAGGAATAAATAATGAAATCGCTAACTATTTTTTTCACATTATATTGATTTTATCAAAGTAACACATTCAAACAGTACTGAAGCTGGACAAATAATTAAGAACGATTTATTAAACTGCTCGGCAAATGTTTTGTATGACACTTACATTTAAAAAATTACAATATAATATGTAGCGCAGAAAATTTAAAAATCAATTTAATATATTTTTGACTAAAATAAATAGTTAATAGCATATCCACAGCTTTTAAGTACTATTTTACACTGGCGAGGCATTAACTATATTAATTTTTGATATATTGCAAGAGAAATAGAGTTCCATTCTTCTACGAAAACGTCGTACAGCTCGATAGCTCTCATAAATTTTCACACTTTGTATTGGAAACCTTTTTCTTTACTTCGAGCCACAGATTCTCTATTGAATTTAGATCTGGGCTGTTGGCTGGCCAATTTAAGTCAGAAACTGATTGCGCTGTAAGAAATTCCTTTACGGTGCGTGCAGTGTCCTTTGGATCATTGTGATGCTGGAATGTTCAAATAACCGGTAGAACGTCTTAAGCGTAAGATAACATTGTTTCTTCCAGTATATTTTTGTACTGGAACTGATCCATGTTACCTTCTATCAACTTTACAGGTCCAACACCATGTCCAAAAAACCATCCCCAAATTTTCACATTCCACCACCGTGCTTTAATGTAACTTTCGTGTACTTAGGGTCGAATGCTGAATTCGCGGGACGTCGTACATATCATTTTCCATCGGAACATACTCTGTTTACTTTCGTATCGTCAGAAAAAAAGTACATTTTATCAATGTCGCACAGTTCAGTTTTCATACTTTCTCGCTAATGTCAGCTGGACTTGCCTGTGGCAAAGTTTCAACATGGGTACATTTCTTGCTATCCTTCCGTGCAATATTTCTTTTATCAAACGTCTTCTAATAGTGCGTGCTGAGATTGCTGAAGGGTTGTTTTCACCTAAATATTATTTTCTCAGCTCATTGGACCCTTTAGAAGGATTTTGTTTTGCCATACGAACGATGTTTCGGTCATCTCGAGGAGTTGTTTTCACTGTTTAGGTACACGCGGAACCTTCGAAGTAGTTTGATACGTAGCGAAATGCTTTACAGTGTGGAAAACCATCGTTTTTGCACATTGCAGATGGTCGGCTATCTTTTTGTATGACCAAATTCCTCTGGCGAACATTTATTATTACTTCCCTTGTAGATTTATCACAACTTTTATTTTTTCCATTGTTTTTTCATAAGAAGCAATCACTTTTACCTTTTACAGCACTAAATGGCGCCAAAATTATACAAACAGTAACAAATCGACTGATTTTTCTCTAATTAAATTTGAATAAAGGTATAAACTATTGAGCGTTCTTAATTACGTGGCCAGCCAGTAAATAGGAGTAACTATGTTTAGAAGTAGTGTAAAAAGTTCGTGTATTTATTTTTAGCTAATCATGTGTATCAATGAATACAGTGGTATTATTGAAAAGTTTTACGATACCGAGAACAATAAAAAATAATTCATGCAATTAGTTTTGCGTCTTAGTTAAAAAAAATCTTCCCTTTATATCAGCGTTCTTAATTATATGACCACCACTGTATATACTTATCAAGTCATGGTATTGTACGTAACTTCCAGATATAGGCAGCAACAACAGCGGCTACTACCGCCTGCAGGCAGTGCTCACACACCGCGGCCGCTCCTCCTCCTCCGGTCACTACGTGGCGTGGGTGGCGCGCGGAGACGGCTGGCTGCGGTGTGACGACGACACCGTCACCTGCGTGGCGGAGGAGGACGTGCTCAAGCTGAGTGGGGGAGGTAAGGAGACGGCTGGCTGCGGTGTGACGACGACACCGTCACCTGCGTGGCGGAGGAGGACGTGCTCAAGCTGAGTGGGGGAGGTAAGGAGACGGCTGGCTGCGGTGTGACGACGACACCGTCACCTGCGTGGCGGAGGAGGACGTGCTCAAGCTGAGTGGGGGAGGTAAGGAGACGGCTGGCTGCGGTGTGACGACGACACCGTCACCTGCGTGGCGGAGGAGGACGTGCTCAAGCTGAGTGGGGGAGGTAAGGAGACGGCTGGCTGCGGTGTGACGACGACACCGTCACCTGCGTGGCGGAGGAGGACGTGCTCAAGCTGAGTGGGGGAGGTAAGGAGACGGCTGGCTGCGGTGTGACGACGACACCGTCACCTGCGTGGCGGAGGAGGACGTGCTCAAGCTGAGTGGGGGAGGTAAGGAGACGGCTGGCTGCGGTGTGACGACGACACCGTCACCTGCGTGGCGGAGGAGGACGTGCTCAAGCTGAGTGGGGGAGGTAAGGAGACGGCTGGCTGCGGTGTGACGACGACACCGTCACCTGCGTGGCGGAGGAGGACGTGCTCAAGCTGAGTGGGGGAGGTAAGGAGACGGCTGGCTGCGGTGTGACGACGACACCGTCACCTGCGTGGCGGAGGAGGACGTGCTCAAGCTGAGTGGGGGAGGTAAGGAGACGGCTGGCTGCGGTGTGACGACGACACCGTCACCTGCGTGGCGGAGGAGGACGTGCTCAAGCTGAGTGGGGGAGGTAAGGAGACGGCTGGCTGCGGTGTGACGACGACACCGTCACCTGCGTGGCGGAGGAGGACGTGCTCAAGCTGAGTGGGGGAGGTAAGGAGACGGCTGGCTGCGGTGTGACGACGACACCGTCACCTGCGTGGCGGAGGAGGACGTGCTCAAGCTGAGTGGGGGAGGTAAGGAGACGGCTGGCTGCGGTGTGACGACGACACCGTCACCTGCGTGGCGGAGGAGGACGTGCTCAAGCTGAGTGGGGGAGGTAAGGAGACGGCTGGCTGCGGTGTGACGACGACACCGTCACCTGCGTGGCGGAGGAGGACGTGCTCAAGCTGAGTGGGGGAGGTAAGGAGACGGCTGGCTGCGGTGTGACGACGACACCGTCACCTGCGTGGCGGAGGAGGACGTGCTCAAGCTGAGTGGGGGAGGTAAGGAGACGGCTGGCTGCGGTGTGACGACGACACCGTCACCTGCGTGGCGGAGGAGGACGTGCTCAAGCTGAGTGGGGGAGGTAAGGAGACGGCTGGCTGCGGTGTGACGACGACACCGTCACCTGCGTGGCGGAGGAGGACGTGCTCAAGCTGAGTGGGGGAGGTAAGGAGACGGCTGGCTGCGGTGTGACGACGACACCGTCACCTGCGTGGCGGAGGAGGACGTGCTCAAGCTGAGTGGGGGAGGTAAGGAGACGGCTGGCTGCGGTGTGACGACGACACCGTCACCTGCGTGGCGGAGGAGGACGTGCTCAAGCTGAGTGGGGGAGGTAAGGAGACGGCTGGCTGCGGTGTGACGACGACACCGTCACCTGCGTGGCGGAGGAGGACGTGCTCAAGCTGAGTGGGGGAGGTAAGGAGACGGCTGGCTGCGGTGTGACGACGACACCGTCACCTGCGTGGCGGAGGAGGACGTGCTCAAGCTGAGTGGGGGAGGTAAGGAGACGGCTGGCTGCGGTGTGACGACGACACCGTCACCTGCGTGGCGGAGGAGGACGTGCTCAAGCTGAGTGGGGGAGGTAAGGAGACGGCTGGCTGCGGTGTGACGACGACACCGTCACCTGCGTGGCGGAGGAGGACGTGCTCAAGCTGAGTGGGGGAGGTAAGGAGACGGCTGGCTGCGGTGTGACGACGACACCGTCACCTGCGTGGCGGAGGAGGACGTGCTCAAGCTGAGTGGGGGAGGTAAGGAGACGGCTGGCTGCGGTGTGACGACGACACCGTCACCTGCGTGGCGGAGGAGGACGTGCTCAAGCTGAGTGGGGGAGGTAAGGAGACGGCTGGCTGCGGTGTGACGACGACACCGTCACCTGCGTGGCGGAGGAGGACGTGCTCAAGCTGAGTGGGGGAGGTAAGGAGACGGCTGGCTGCGGTGTGACGACGACACCGTCACCTGCGTGGCGGAGGAGGACGTGCTCAAGCTGAGTGGGGGAGGTAAGGAGACGGCTGGCTGCGGTGTGACGACGACACCGTCACCTGCGTGGCGGAGGAGGACGTGCTCAAGCTGAGTGGGGGAGGTAAGGAGACGGCTGGCTGCGGTGTGACGACGACACCGTCACCTGCGTGGCGGAGGAGGACGTGCTCAAGCTGAGTGGGGGAGGTAAGGAGACGGCTGGCTGCGGTGTGACGACGACACCGTCACCTGCGTGGCGGAGGAGGACGTGCTCAAGCTGAGTGGGGGAGGTAAGGAGACGGCTGGCTGCGGTGTGACGACGACACCGTCACCTGCGTGGCGGAGGAGGACGTGCTCAAGCTGAGTGGGGGAGGTAAGGAGACGGCTGGCTGCGGTGTGACGACGACACCGTCACCTGCGTGGCGGAGGAGGACGTGCTCAAGCTGAGTGGGGGAGGTAAGGAGACGGCTGGCTGCGGTGTGACGACGACACCGTCACCTGCGTGGCGGAGGAGGACGTGCTCAAGCTGAGTGGGGGAGGTAAGGAGACGGCTGGCTGCGGTGTGACGACGACACCGTCACCTGCGTGGCGGAGGAGGACGTGCTCAAGCTGAGTGGGGGAGGTAAGGAGACGGCTGGCTGCGGTGTGACGACGACACCGTCACCTGCGTGGCGGAGGAGGACGTGCTCAAGCTGAGTGGGGGAGGTAAGGAGACGGCTGGCTGCGGTGTGACGACGACACCGTCACCTGCGTGGCGGAGGAGGACGTGCTCAAGCTGAGTGGGGGAGGTAAGGAGACGGCTGGCTGCGGTGTGACGACGACACCGTCACCTGCGTGGCGGAGGAGGACGTGCTCAAGCTGAGTGGGGGAGGTAAGGAGACGGCTGGCTGCGGTGTGACGACGACACCGTCACCTGCGTGGCGGAGGAGGACGTGCTCAAGCTGAGTGGGGGAGGTAAGGAGACGGCTGGCTGCGGTGTGACGACGACACCGTCACCTGCGTGGCGGAGGAGGACGTGCTCAAGCTGAGTGGGGGAGGTAAGGAGACGGCTGGCTGCGGTGTGACGACGACACCGTCACCTGCGTGGCGGAGGAGGACGTGCTCAAGCTGAGTGGGGGAGGTAAGGAGACGGCTGGCTGCGGTGTGACGACGACACCGTCACCTGCGTGGCGGAGGAGGACGTGCTCAAGCTGAGTGGGGGAGGTAAGGAGACGGCTGGCTGCGGTGTGACGACGACACCGTCACCTGCGTGGCGGAGGAGGACGTGCTCAAGCTGAGTGGGGGAGGTAAGGAGACGGCTGGCTGCGGTGTGACGACGACACCGTCACCTGCGTGGCGGAGGAGGACGTGCTCAAGCTGAGTGGGGGAGGTAAGGAGACGGCTGGCTGCGGTGTGACGACGACACCGTCACCTGCGTGGCGGAGGAGGACGTGCTCAAGCTGAGTGGGGGAGGTAAGGAGACGGCTGGCTGCGGTGTGACGACGACACCGTCACCTGCGTGGCGGAGGAGGACGTGCTCAAGCTGAGTGGGGGAGGTAAGGAGACGGCTGGCTGCGGTGTGACGACGACACCGTCACCTGCGTGGCGGAGGAGGACGTGCTCAAGCTGAGTGGGGGAGGTAAGGAGACGGCTGGCTGCGGTGTGACGACGACACCGTCACCTGCGTGGCGGAGGAGGACGTGCTCAAGCTGAGTGGGGGAGGTAAGGAGACGGCTGGCTGCGGTGTGACGACGACACCGTCACCTGCGTGGCGGAGGAGGACGTGCTCAAGCTGAGTGGGGGAGGTAAGGAGACGGCTGGCTGCGGTGTGACGACGACACCGTCACCTGCGTGGCGGAGGAGGACGTGCTCAAGCTGAGTGGGGGAGGTAAGGAGACGGCTGGCTGCGGTGTGACGACGACACCGTCACCTGCGTGGCGGAGGAGGACGTGCTCAAGCTGAGTGGGGGAGGTAAGGAGACGGCTGGCTGCGGTGTGACGACGACACCGTCACCTGCGTGGCGGAGGAGGACGTGCTCAAGCTGAGTGGGGGAGGTAAGGAGACGGCTGGCTGCGGTGTGACGACGACACCGTCACCTGCGTGGCGGAGGAGGACGTGCTCAAGCTGAGTGGGGGAGGTAAGGAGACGGCTGGCTGCGGTGTGACGACGACACCGTCACCTGCGTGGCGGAGGAGGACGTGCTCAAGCTGAGTGGGGGAGGTAAGGAGACGGCTGGCTGCGGTGTGACGACGACACCGTCACCTGCGTGGCGGAGGAGGACGTGCTCAAGCTGAGTGGGGGAGGTAAGGAGACGGCTGGCTGCGGTGTGACGACGACACCGTCACCTGCGTGGCGGAGGAGGACGTGCTCAAGCTGAGTGGGGGAGGTAAGGAGACGGCTGGCTGCGGTGTGACGACGACACCGTCACCTGCGTGGCGGAGGAGGACGTGCTCAAGCTGAGTGGGGGAGGTAAGGAGACGGCTGGCTGCGGTGTGACGACGACACCGTCACCTGCGTGGCGGAGGAGGACGTGCTCAAGCTGAGTGGGGGAGGTAAGGAGACGGCTGGCTGCGGTGTGACGACGACACCGTCACCTGCGTGGCGGAGGAGGACGTGCTCAAGCTGAGTGGGGGAGGTAAGGAGACGGCTGGCTGCGGTGTGACGACGACACCGTCACCTGCGTGGCGGAGGAGGACGTGCTCAAGCTGAGTGGGGGAGGTAAGGAGACGGCTGGCTGCGGTGTGACGACGACACCGTCACCTGCGTGGCGGAGGAGGACGTGCTCAAGCTGAGTGGGGGAGGTAAGGAGACGGCTGGCTGCGGTGTGACGACGACACCGTCACCTGCGTGGCGGAGGAGGACGTGCTCAAGCTGAGTGGGGGAGGTAAGGAGACGGCTGGCTGCGGTGTGACGACGACACCGTCACCTGCGTGGCGGAGGAGGACGTGCTCAAGCTGAGTGGGGGAGGTAAGGAGACGGCTGGCTGCGGTGTGACGACGACACCGTCACCTGCGTGGCGGAGGAGGACGTGCTCAAGCTGAGTGGGGGAGGTAAGGAGACGGCTGGCTGCGGTGTGACGACGACACCGTCACCTGCGTGGCGGAGGAGGACGTGCTCAAGCTGAGTGGGGGAGGTAAGGAGACGGCTGGCTGCGGTGTGACGACGACACCGTCACCTGCGTGGCGGAGGAGGACGTGCTCAAGCTGAGTGGGGGAGGTAAGGAGACGGCTGGCTGCGGTGTGACGACGACACCGTCACCTGCGTGGCGGAGGAGGACGTGCTCAAGCTGAGTGGGGGAGGTAAGGAGACGGCTGGCTGCGGTGTGACGACGACACCGTCACCTGCGTGGCGGAGGGGGACGTGCTCAAGCTGAGTGGGGGAGGTAAGGAGACGGCTGGCTGCGGTGTGACGACGACACCGTCACCTGCGTGGCGGAGGGGGACGTGCTCAAGCTGAGTGGGGGAGGTAAGGAGACGGCTGGCTGCGGTGTGACGACGACACCGTCACCTGCGTGGCGGAGGGGGACGTGCTCAAGCTGAGTGGGGGAGGTAAGGAGACGGCTGGCTGCGGTGTGACGACGACACCGTCACCTGCGTGGCGGAGGGGGACGTGCTCAAGCTGAGTGGGGGAGGTAAGGAGACGGCTGGCTGCGGTGTGACGACGACACCGTCACCTGCGTGGCGGAGGGGGACGTGCTCAAGCTGAGTGGGGGAGGTAAGGAGACGGCTGGCTGCGGTGTGACGACGACACCGTCACCTGCGTGGCGGAGGAGGACGTGCTCAAGCTGAGTGGGGGAGGTAAGGAGACGGCTGGCTGCGGTGTGACGACGACACCGTCACCTGCGTGGCGGAGGAGGACGTGCTCAAGCTGAGTGGGGGAGGTAAGGAGACGGCTGGCTGCGGTGTGACGACGACACCGTCACCTGCGTGGCGGAGGAGGACGTGCTCAAGCTGAGTGGGGGAGGTAAGGAGACGGCTGGCTGCGGTGTGACGACGACACCGTCACCTGCGTGGCGGAGGAGGACGTGCTCAAGCTGAGTGGGGGAGGTAAGGAGACGGCTGGCTGCGGTGTGACGACGACACCGTCACCTGCGTGGCGGAGGAGGACGTGCTCAAGCTGAGTGGGGGAGGTAAGGAGACGGCTGGCTGCGGTGTGACGACGACACCGTCACCTGCGTGGCGGAGGAGGACGTGCTCAAGCTGAGTGGGGGAGGTAAGGAGACGGCTGGCTGCGGTGTGACGACGACACCGTCACCTGCGTGGCGGAGGAGGACGTGCTCAAGCTGAGTGGGGGAGGTAAGGAGACTGCTGGCTGCGGTGTGACGACGACTGCCAAGGAGGAAAGGATACTGCTAAGGAGGAATGGATATTAAAGCAAAGCGACAGCCTACCAAAATGACTAGTGACAGACTGTTCGGTGATCGGTTTCTCATTTTTAGGCGCCTTCGTGATTCCCATTTCCGTGGAACATTTTTTCAAATGATTTCTACTTCCATATACAGGATGTCCGGAGACCAGTGGATGTCCCTGCACGGGCGGCTGGCGGGGAAGGGTTGGCCGCCCAGAATTTGTTTTTTTTTTTTCTATCTCAAACGGTTCGAGCTGTACGTCACTTTTTAGTAAAAATTAAAAAAAATCTATTTTTTGCACATTTCGGGGCATCACGTCCACAGTTTAAGCGATAGCATTGTTTTTTTTTTCGCCATGTGTTCACTAATATTGATGTTTGAAAATCACCTTAATTTTGTTTTTAATACTATAGTTAGTAACTTACAGGATGTCCCCAAAGATAGATTTAGTTTTATAAACTTTACTTTCTGTTAAGTTTGAGCATCTGTGGCGTAAAAAAAATGTATGAAACCTGTCTGGCCGACTATTGAAAAAAATTGCCTATTTCATAAGGATTCTAAAACAGTATTATACTAATAACTTTTTGTCATAAGTTACTAAGCTAGTGCTATGAATGCATCGAAGGTACTATCTTACATGAAAAAGTTGAAACAAGTATTGTACAAAAAAGGACACTTATTAAGATTTAATATGTCATAATGTTACAGCAAATGCTCAAATTGTCCTCCTCTTGCCCTTATACAGGCCCTTAACCTTTTCATAAACGATCTCTTAAGGACACGATTATAATTTTTTTCTCCTATTTGTTGTGCCGCTTCGTCGACGCGTAGACGCAGGTCTTCAATTGTGGTTATGTTTTTTTTGTATACTTGTTCTTTTAAACACCCCCAGTAAAAAAAATCAAGTGGATTCAGATCAGGCGAACGTGGAGGCCACAATATTGGACCTAATCGGCCAATCCATCTTCTTGGATAACTTTCATTTAAATAGTTTCTCACTCGCACGGCATAATGTGCAGGCCAACCGTCATTTTGAAGCCACATTCTTCGCCGGATCGCCAATGGCACCTCTTTGAGTAGTCTTGGGAGTTCGTTTTGGAGAAAGTGTAAATAGTTGGCCCCGTTTAGGTTGCCTTGCAATTCGAAAGGGCCAATAATTTGGCCATTTTAAATACGGGTCCAACAGTTAATTTTAAATTGGTACTGTGATCGGTCTTCCCTGGCTAATCTTGGGTTGGTTAGCCGCCAGCTGTGCAAATTGTGCAAGTTTAGGTAGCCATCTCTTTTGCACGACTCATCGCACATTATGCCGTGCGAGTGAGAAACTATTTAAATGAAAGTTATCCAAGAAGATGGATTGGCCGATTAGGTCCAATATTGTGGCCTCCACGTTCGCCTGATCTGAATCCACTTGATTTTTTTTACTGGGGGTGTTTAAAAGAACAAGTATACAAAAAAAACATAACCACAATTGAAGACCTGCGTCTACGCGTCGACGAAGCTTCACAACAAATAGGAGAAAAAAATTATAATCGTGTCCTTAAGAGATCGTTTATGAAAAGGTTAAGGGCCTGTATAAGGGCAAGAGGAGGATAATTTGAGCATTTGCTGTAACATTATGACATATTAAATCTTAATAAGCGTCCTTTTTTGTACAATACTTGTTTCAACTTTTTCATGTAAGATAGTACCTTCGATGCATTCATAGCACTAGCTTAGTAACTTATGACAAAAAGTTATTAGTATAATACTGTTTTAGAATCCTTATGAAATAGGCATTTTTTTTCAATAGTCGGCCAGACAGGTTTCATACATTTTTTTACACCACAGATGCTCAAACTTAGCAGAAAGTAAAGTTTATAAAACTAAATCTATCTTTGGGGACATCCTGTAAGTTACTAACTATAGTATTAAAAAAAAAATAAAGGTGATTTTCAAACATCAATATTAGTGAACACATGGCGAAAAAAAAAAGAATGCTATCGCTTAATCTGTGGACGTGAGGCCCCGAAATGTGCAAAAAAATAGACATTTTTCAATTTTTACTAAAAAGTGACGTACAGCTCGAACCGTTTTAGAAAAAAAAAAACAAATTCTGGGCGGCCAACCCTTCCCCGCCAGCCGCCCGTGCAGGGACATCCACTGGTCTCCGGACACCCTGTATATTCTGAGTTCGTTGGCAGAAACCTCGTATAGTATACTATCTACATCAGTCGGTATATTATAGCCAAGTGAGTATATCGATGGTCTGTTTCCAGGCGACTGGCACTGCGCCTACCTGCTGCTGTACGGACCCAAGGTGCTGGAGCTGCCGGAGATAAAGGAGCCCGAAGAGCCGATGGTCACAGAATCTCCAGAAGGACCCGCTGGGAACCCCCCCACTGCGCTCGCATGAGCGGCCTAGCTCCCGCTTCGATATACTATGTATGAATATTTTGTTTCATAAATCTAGGAATACATTAGGGGGTAAATTTAAATAAAATACGCAATGATCAGTATTCACAAACGACACGATGCGTGGACTCAACTTTTGTCACATTTTCACTGACGTTGATTAGCACTCATAAGAGCAAGACAGCAATACGTCACGCGAGGTCGTTTGAGAATAGGGCGTAGTGTGTAGAAATATATTCAAGGAAAAGTTATCTTAAAATATATAACGGCTATGAAATTCGAACTTGTGCATCTCGTATGCTTGGCGAGCGGCTTATTACTGGGGTAAGTGACCTCTATCGCCTCGGTGAATTTATGAATATGTATGTTCTCTATTTACTATTTTGGTCAGATGTGGAGATATGGAGCATCATAATAATAATATTATTTAAATTATTATTATTTAGCGATAAGTCGCTGCATGTATGTCTTATGCCCTCTAATGTATTCGTGGTTCAAACCGCTATGTTGTTTGATACACGTATTGCAAGCCTAAATACGGTAAATCTGTTGGCTATAAAAATATACCTACTTATGCAGGTACAGTCGGCAATTAAAAGATAAATCCACCGATCTGTTTCAAATACATTATTTTGTATATTAAAAATTTACTTTTTTTCAATCGGAAGTGAACACATTCTACTAATACAAATTGTATAATTACTGTGTGTGGACTGGACATTCGCTTTTTTTTGCTGACTGTACTTCTAAGTATTAAAGACAACATATATTTCTATTTTGCATCATATGAAATTAAAATTTATAAAAACGTGAATAAGCCTCAATATTGAGAGAAACCAGAAGCAATATATAAATTTCGACATCTCTACTCCAGTTCCCATTGGTTGATAGGAATATCTTTTTGATTAATAATATAATTTTTTACTAGGACAAGCTGCCGCGATTTTATCCGCGTGCGTGGTCGGCATGCGTAGTAACCTCTTCCCTCTTACATTGTATAAGACTGAAAGAGAGAAGCTACTTGCTACACTATTGATGTAATGCGTGGCGGCCGTAAACAGGGCGTGTCATACATTAGAACGTCATCTCTGCACGCGCGTGTGTGACACGACCTCGGTTTATCAAGTAGATGCGTGTACACGTCAGGCATCTGCGCGGTATCGTGTTATTCATTACTACTCGTATGTGCACACATCACGCCACGCATCTGATGTAACCCGGCCTAGGATTTGCATAGCGTTTTCGCTCCCGACATAAACCTATTTTAAAAGTTACGCAAAGCATTTTATATTGCATAATATATATGGATTAGATCTTGATATTTCTCTACAATAAATAGAATTTCTAAGTAGGTATTCAATTGGTAGAACATTTTTGAACAAAATGAGAATCGAAGACTAAATTATTTTATTTTATTGATACCCGAAATTTTAACACAAAATAAC
Source organism: Idaea biselata (assembly GCA_958496205.1). Classification (NCBI taxonomy): domain Eukaryota; kingdom Metazoa; phylum Arthropoda; class Insecta; order Lepidoptera; family Geometridae; genus Idaea; species Idaea biselata. The sequence goes on from OY292395.1 coordinate 16,417,907, forward strand.
ATTTTCTAAAAAAAAATTACCTGACCATTATCCCACATTATTTGGGGTTGGCATAGTAAGTAAATCTTCATTGGGAATACCTACTGTCTTTAAATGTAATATTAAACTGTTAGCTTAAGAGGATAGTCTCCATTCTCTTTCTCCATACAAACGTAGTTTAAATTTTCCTTCCTGGATATAGACATTAGAGTATTTGCTCGTTTATGCCATAAAACCTATATCTGTCATGACAATGCATCTACCTTTTTATTTTCTAATTAAAATAATAATAAAAAATAATAAAATGAAAAAAATAAAAAGGTAGATCATAGTCATGACAGATATAAGTTATATGGCATAAACATATTGGCTCTAATGTCTTTATCCAGGAAAGAAAATTTAAACTACGTTTGTATGGAGAAAGAAAATGGAGACTATCCTCTTAATTGAGCTTTGAGAAGTAAATGGCGGCCACTTTTAGATGGCGCTACGGCTCATATAAAATTTGCGATAAAACATCGTTGGAGCATGGGTTATTAAGAAGGTACGGTTGGCCACATGACTGCAAATCCATCTACCTTAAGCTTCATAGTCTGTTGTACGAGTATAACACTTATTACCTTTGAAATAAGATTCATTACGTGGTCTCTAACAAACATTTGCAAAGCCTAATTTGAGGTTTCTGAGGTAAATTATGTTCTAGAATCGCAGACTACAAAATAACGTTTGTGATTTCCATGCATGTCCGGTATACACATCCCTCGAGTATTGGGAACTGCCCGTCTTATCATGAATAACTCGCACGTAATAAGAAGGCTTCATTATCAAAGTCCGTGGGACTATCGGTATAGAAGTTTCGTTGAAATCGGTTCAGATCTGATCGGGATTTTGAGTGAACAGTAACAAACATTATTATATTCACAGGCATTCTTTATATATTTATAATCAACTAATTGACCCGGCGCACTTCGTACCGCCATCCCTGGTTTAGTACAAAATGTGTGAGAAAATGTATTATCCTATTTATTTGTTAATCTGTTACATTTTCTCATATTTTGTATTTTTTCCTATTCTATACGGATACGAATATTACAAATCAAACATCATCAAAATCGGTTTAGCCGTTTTTGAGTGATTACATTTCAAACTAACACAACTTTCAACTTTTTAAATCTACATGATTTGTTAACATAGTTAGTTACATTTTATCTTCGATCTTAATCGCGAATTATTTATTTTCTTACCTCGAAGTATCAACTATGTTACAATAGTCTTGGTCGCGAGGAGACCAAAACTATGTAATGAATTTTTCTTCTGTTGTCAGTTGTCACGATGATGGATTGAAATTAAACTCATTATTTTTGGTTTTAACCGTGTTGCTTTTATGATATTAATAAGCATTTTATTATATTGAAAAAATGAGTTGAATTTCTATGTAACTATGTTAACATAACTTTATTTTATGTACCTACATACTAGCTGCGCCTCGCGGTTTCACCTGCGTGAATCCCGCGGGATTACCGGGATTAAAATCCTATTTTACTCTCCATCACTTAACCCTTTACCGCATCCCGTGACAGATATGGCACGCTTAATAAATTTGACTATAATTAAAATTTTACACGGTCTATTTTTATATAATTGTATATGATCTATAAATATGTGTATGAATGAAGAAAGTAATAACAATAACATAAATAGCAGCCTCTTGATAATTACTGTTGCGGGTAAATTTATTTTCAAAGTTGAAGTTTCGCCATTTTTGGTGACGCTCTCATATGCAACGTTTGCAAACTCTATATTTTGTGTTTCTGCTGAAGAAAAAAAATGTTTTTATTTTGTGGTGTAAAAATAATTAACAATCTAAGATTCTTCAGCAAGAAACGCAAGTGAAATGAATTATAACTTACTGATAACAGCCACGAAACCTTGTCCCTAATATGGAACTCCATGCAGCGAAGAAAATATATACTGGGCATATGTGGAACACCATTCAGTTAGGTACTCCGACATATATGGAACAAAATGCAAAAGCGAAATAAAACTTCGCCAAGCGTTTTTTTTCCAATGAACAAACAATATTTTTAGGAATACGTGCTATTATTTTAGGTTTTATTCTCAGGGTTCCGTACCTGAATTGGTAAAAAGGAACCCTTTTAAAATCATTATGCAATCTGCAGCCTGTCTGTCAGTCTGTCAAGACCTTTTTTCTCAGGAATGGGTTGAAACTTACATTTTTATAAACGATAGGTGATATTTCACCTGGTGATTATGTGGTGTTATATGTACCACCCTCATCTACAAGATCGGAAGAAGACAGTAAAACTACATTGGACATTGGTCGCAAAAAAGATCGGAATTATTTCAAATCCATATTTTATGAACGTCTCAACTGCATGGCGTTCCTAATATGGCACATCCTATTTTATTGCCACTAACGCATACAGTTCCATATCAGGAACAAATAGTTTTTGTCGACATATACTTTTTGGACATAAACATGTCTAGATTTTTTTTAGATATTTTTCCTAGGCTATAAATAGGCTTAAACATCCACTGTATGTTTTAAAACAAAAACAAACATTCCATGCGGTAAAGGGTTAAACTATCCATATGCAAATTTTCATCCAAATCGGTCGAACCGTTTAACCGTGGAGAGGGCGGAACAAACAAACTTTCGGATTTATAATATTAAGTTTGGATATAGATGCGCATGCGTAGTAAGATTATTATTAAATTGGTTAGTCAATTGGCATATAATGCTGGTGTTGATTTGCTCTTACCTCTATCGCACTTATGTTTAAACTCTGAGTACTAAGTTCTTTTATATTTACGAGATGTATTGAATTTTATAAGACTAATAAGTAATTTTTACTTAATTATCGTAAATAAATGTCGATTAAAGTAATTATTTTGTTTTATTCATAATAACTAATCAATAAATTCTATAAACATTAAACAGAGCCATCTAGCCCCATGGTAAGCTACTAAGCTTGTGTTACGGTGTCTAGACAACGGATATATATAATACATATTAAACATAGGGAGACACCCACACCAGAAACTCGACCAGAATTTTACCTAGTAGTTGTGCGCCTCGGCGCTTGTTATAGTAGTAAAATAGTAAATACTTGAATAGTGTTTACGAATTGTCTTACAGGTAGAACACGTACTATCAAAGGCATTATTTAATGGAGTTAGTAGTGAAATTGGAATTTGCGTAAAAGCAGCACAATTTTATTCGTACATTACTGTACAAGCTACCAAATATTTGGTGCGCCTCACAGGCTCTGTACTCTAAGTATCTTAATATTGTAATCATGAAGGGAACTGCGTGTAACAAGGACATGTGCGAAGGTTTACAAAAGTCACGCGGGTGTGGTGTGCCCGCTTTTTTGTATGCCTCTGCGCGGGTTTTTGCTACAAATAGTTTCCGCCCCTCGTCTCCAGACAAAAAAAATCCTTTGAATTCGTCATAGATGAAAGCATATTTATTGCGAAACGTGGCATGGAGAGTTTTTCAGTCTTTCTATGGCAGAATTTTAATGATACCTTCGCAAAGCTTGTTAACATAGCCAGTGTCAAATTATTTTTGAGCAAGTTTTAGATCTTTCTTGACTTTGACAATTAATTAATACTTAAATAATAGTTTATCCAAAGAAATTTAACCATGGAAATGCCTTTTTCTAAAATGAATTAGGCATTAATATTCTATCGCTGTCTTTTTCGTTTTCACTTAAAATAACATAAGTGCATCTCGCTCTTGCTTCAAACTCAAGGTAATTTACCTTTATTAACTCTCAGTTTTTGTAGTCGTGAAAATCAAACAAGGCGTACTAAAACTACATGTCTTGTTTGACACGTCTCTGAATTTATTTATGAAAATACTATTCTCTGGTTAGATGAAATTCACAAAAATATCGTTTATCTATACTCGAAAACATAAAAATAAAATGTGGATATATCGAAAATGTATAACAACTAGCAGGCTTTGTGTAACAAGGTGTTTACCGTTTGTGAGTGGGTCCGTTTTAGGATACACATACTATTACTACATTTTAAAGAAAATACCTTTCCCAGAAAATATTGGGACTGCTCTTTCGCTATTTTTAAGTTTAATTCTAGGTAAGTTAAAAAAAGTGTCCTGTGTTTAAAATTAAAAATTTAAAGATACCGTTTTAGTTGTTAAAATCACGCTGTTGGTTGGATAAGGCACGCTATCCAACTGCGCCAAATGAGCTCAAGAGACAAGGTTGAATGAAAAGGACGCATTATGCTTATTTTTCGACCTCGGCTCTTGATGGCGCTATCCGTCATCGTGGAGTCGTGGTTTCTTTAAATCAATATTTTCAAAGGTATAGGAAACGTGATATCAACACAAGTCCGATGCATAACTCTGCTGGTTCTACCGATGTACTGTGGTAAACCAGGCCGGGGCGTTCTGAAAGCTCTCGTTCTAACTCAAATAGTTGCTGGTAAGTTCTTAGTTTTCTTTATTTACAATATCTTATCGAAACAAATATTTTATTGGATCTATAGATATGGTCGGAATAGGTATAGAAAGCATTCTGTTGTCTGCAATCAACATATGCAATTGATTCAGTAATTGTTGTGTGACACACCCATATTATCTACTTCGTTGATAACTAAGTTAGATAGGCATTACTACTTGCTGTTGCTTTGACGTAGGTAACGGACTAATCCCCAGTGGTTACTTCAAACTCAAAGCAGCAATACAGCCTTTCAAACGAAGTTAATAACGAGTTCGATAAATTCGCAATTTACCTGCCAGATAAATTGCGAATTTTCATTGTAATTAGAAAAAATATATAAAGATCGGAATTCGTCTGTCAGATCAATTGCTAGCCTGTTAATAGAAAAACGAATTACCTAAGCCAGTTAGGTGCGAGTGCTGGGACTATACATTACAGTTTAAAGTCCATAGTTACTGGTATCAATACAGAGCCCAAATCTAGTCCAAGGCACATGGAGGTTGTGTTTATTGGACCACTGATAAGGATTTTTTAAAGTGATTACTGTGACAAGTTGAAATGCAGGACGGGACGGGTATAGCACAGCTATATCTATCCATGGCCCGTCCATGGTCCATGTATTATTCTTACATCGTTTATAGGCCCAATCACAAACATGGGTTTAAATGCAAAAGAAGTTGTGAGAGTGTTCGCGTGTACTACTCAACTTTCATACAATTTATCAAGAATAAAATATCAGGTTATGATGGAACCTTTGCGAAGAACTGCATTAGATTTGACGAAGGAAATCCAACAAGTTAGAGATGATTTTAGGTGAGTGTATTCAAGTTCTTAAACGCTTATGGTCATCCTCATAACAAAACCCTTCTAAGTCTGCATTCCGCCAACGCGTTGGCGAAAACTCGCGCATGGAATCATAAGTGCGCAGATCTCCTAGTGCATCGCTTTTGAGTGCGCAGATCCCCACCCACTGCCTTTTACGAAGGGCAACTGCGTATTTACGAGTTACGTTGGCGGAACGCTACCGGAGATCTGCACATTTACGGATGGCGTAATGGGAAACTTAGCCTTAAAGGCGGCATTTGCCAGTGAAATAAACGGGCTAAGTTTGTTTACAGATCTATAGATGACGCAGTAGAGCCAATAGAGTTAGAAATCGACGATCTGAATGAACTGACACGTATGCTGGATGAGAATAACTTCGTGGCAAAGTTGTTTGGCGATTCCTATGTGTCGAAATATCTACAGGAGACACAGCAGTTAGTACCTAGTACCTAATTCATTCACGACTTATAACCTTGCTTTTATTCCACTATCTTCACTCAGGTGAACCATTTCATCGAATCCAGGTGATATCAAATCATCACCCAGGGATGTCGACATAGGCAGAGTCCTTCGTTTAACTTGGAATTGAGTCACTCAGTAAACGAAGTCGATTATGTTTTTTCATCATACTTCGTAGCACTTCGTCGAAACTAATTCCGGAATAATAATTAATTTGGGTTCCGTACCCAAAGGGTAAAAATGGGACCCTTTTATTAAGACCAGGCTGTATCTCGTGAACTGCGATAGATAGACAGTTGTTTTTTTTCAGATGATGTAGGTACCTATTTCTTTTGCAGAACTAAACTTAATATTAATGGGACTCCCATACAACAAACGTGTTTTTTTACCTACAGAACCTTTCATGCGCGAGTACGACTCTCACTTGGCCAGTTTTTATTTTTTTATTACGCGTCTAGCAGAGTCTACCTCTAGTCTAGCTCTTGCAGAGCTGCAGACAATATCTACAAAGTGAAACTCCACTACCGCTGCGAAAACCAGCTGTTCCGAGCTGTAGCCGTCTGCATTGAGCAGTTCAGTGCAGCGTACAACAAGTGCTGTGAGATAGGTCCGGATCACGTCAGCTGTTTGATCTGCTGGCCGCTCCAGCTGACGTCTATGTGTGATCTGAGGGGAGTGTTCGTGACAAATGCGACTGAGATCTGTGATATTAGTTATCAGGTAAGAATACCTAATCTTAACATTTTTTTCCAAAAGCTAGCTAATAGTGTTTATCTACACTTAGGAAATCCCAGTTTCCTTGCAACCAAGAGCATTGTAACATGGATGAAACATCGAAATAAGAAATTAAATAATTATACACGATTAAGACCCGGTAAAATATAACTTAGAAAAATATTATGCTTCATAAAATTCGTACTCTGAGGTATTCGAACCCGCGACTACTGATAATCTGAAACAGGGCGTTAGACCGCTTCGCAACTAGTACCTACTAGTACCGCCTGAGTCGAAATTATGAAACCATTTCTTCGTGTTTTTGCGAGTAAGGCCTACCAAGTAAATAGTGAGATAAATAAAAAAAAAAATAATTTTAACGTTACATAAGAACTTGCTTATTTATTAAACTACAGGTCCCACCTGGACTTGGAAGATTATATCTGGTAATCAAAAGATTGAAGAAAGAATTTTGTGCGATGCCGGATACTATTTATTTAAAGTTTAAAATTTCGCTTCAAAAGCTACCAGCTAATGTTCAGGTAAGATTTTTTTGTTAAATACATTGCCCGCCTATACCTGCACCTTTGCACAGAATACATAATATTACCAACCTTGAGTTTCGATATTTTATGCACAATGAGCAGTGCGCCGCGGTTTCATCCGTGAAACCCCGCTGAAACAATTACCTTTAAAACTTGGTACCTATGCAGATTCCTGTAGACCTGGGTTAACACATAGGCTACTTATATCCCGATATTCTTCCGGGAATGGGACTTACGCGAGTGAATCTACAGTGGTAAAAAAAGCGAAAGATTTATGCGTTTTGAAGGGAAACAAGAGTTATCTACGGGGCTAAGATTTTTCTAGATTTTATGTTTAAGTGTGTCCCAAACTTTACATTTTTACTATATTTTTAATCCAAAGGACTCAAATGAAACAGCCAAACGTGTAGTGGACGCTTTGGTAGAAAAGACAATTCTATTTGGCTACGTCCGGGTAGCGATGGATGTTTTTATGGCCATTGTATTTCTAAGGATTTTTGCCTCGGCTGTGGATTACCACGACCATTACTTGACGACTGTCGATTACGATAACGTTTATATTACGAAGTATTTCAGAGTTTTAGATTATAGGCGAAAGGACAAAGGGAAATACACAGTACTACCTCTGAAAAAGGTAAGAGATATTTTGGCTATAAAAAATTACTTAATTTTTTTAACGCTATTGTATAATTTAATTAGTTATACCCACTGGCTTTTTAGGGTTTTGTATTCAACAAGCAACCATTATTGTTTTCGAGCGCGTTTAGTAGGTACATAATTAAACATCACAATCTAGACGAGACTAGATGTATCATTCTGAAAATAAAAGAGAAGATAGAGAGTTATTATCAGAATGTCTGGTTTGTCTTGACAACCCACAATTATGATGTTAACTAAATAACATTGATTTTGATAATCTGAATGTGGTCATCGATTCACTTTTGATGCTGACTGTACCCATAAATGTTTTTAGCCTGCGCTTCTCGCTATGGCTGCGCGCTTGGGGCACTTTCTAAATTAAGCCCCTAAGTATTGAAATTGTTCCCTGGCCCCCTTTCTCATTGTCCAGTTTTATATCTCACTAGCTGCGACCCGCAGTGTCCCCTGCGTAAGTCCCAATTCCGCGGGGTATAATGTAGCCTATATGTTCACCCAGATCTCCAGCTATCTGCACACCAAGTTTCATCGCAAGCGGTTGAGTAGTTTATGCGTGACCAACATCTTAACTTTCCCATTTATAATACGAATGGGTTACCCCCTTTTAGATGGAAAGAATCCGTTACATCAACATGCAGTCCGCGTCAAGTCAATACTCCCAACGTAAGCTGGTCACCCAGATCCTGAAGGTGATGCTAGAGGTGGTAACAGCTACCACCTTCGTAATGCTGGACCGACTGTTTTATGAGGCGCTCGATGTGGTACGCCAACATGCTAAGATGGATACCGTGCAGCAAGGGACTAGGGATTTGGAAATTGATGTGAGACTTGGATTACTATTTATTTTTAAACTGGATAGATGAGCGTTTGACGACCTCTATCTGTCTATCCAACGATGACCTTGACTCAATTTCATCTGTTAGAAAAATAATATGGTCTAAGTAGGACGCTCATCTAGAAGAAGGAAGACAGCAGTGGAACAGGATCCGACCCGTCTTCCTTAGTGGCAGCACCGATCTACGTGTCAACACGGACGAGTCCATACTTGGCGCTACGACTTAACCCAGTGGGTAAGCCGCGACCGTAGCCCCAACAAAGAAATCCTTTTCGGTAGCCTTTTCCTAAGACCAGGTGGACCGGAGCCATACTCATTTAGACACAGGCTACAGGGTCTAAAATCTCCATATCGAGGTTATCTCGCTTATTGTTGCTCGCGGTATTCTAGGGTAAACTTTAGGATCTCAAAACACATTTAGTGTCTTGAGATCTCGAAGTTTATTTTTTAATGATTTAGGAGTTTTTTGGGGGGGAATCTGTTCGCTTTACTCCTAAGAGTATTTCAATGCTCCCTAGTCGTAGACTGATAAACGAAAATGGACGGGATACTATTTGACAATAGATAACACAGAAAATTAACAAGAATGAGCGAGACGACGACTGCTTTACTTATCCGCGTATTGCTACGGCCTCAAGACAAATTAATATTAAATTGCATTAAAATTGCCATAATCACGTCTCAATTCAGTACAAAAAGTCACTTATCGCTATCACAGTCTGTGAAACGCTGACAACTCGTCCATTTCTATTCCTCAATCTACGTTCATAGTAATTACCGTTGTTTCTCTTTCCAAATCAGGTTGAGGGCACCGGAATACTAGCATCTACGATCCGCAAATTACTCCTAAACCTCGTAACCCGGGAGTGGGTACCTCAAGTGAGCAATACACCTTGTCTGCCTCGACCTCGCTTGATGCCTTCTGTGTATTTCATCAAAATCTATGGAGGATATCTTTGGATACTGCTCTTGCTGTTTATCAACCCTTACACGTTACGATTGAGAAGGTAAGAAGATAAGAGACGACGACTCCTGTGGCGCAACGGGCGAACACCTGCTTTCGACGCAGAAAGGTTGCGGGTTCGATTTTAGTACACGTACCTAACAAGTATTTATATGCTGTATGTTCCAATTTATGTTTGTATTTACAAATGATATATAGGACACGTACTCTACTTCTATTTAAAAACAGTACATATCATACCAATATTCCTGCGGGATCGAGAGTTACGCGTGTGAAACCGTAGGGCCCGGCTAGTAGGTACATATTGCTGGATCTAGGTAGAACTTCATAGTGCCAGTCAAAAATAAACCAACAGACTAGGAAGTGACAGGTGAATCAGAGCTTTGGGTACCAGGATAACATAACCGCCTGTTACTCTCCCTAACCACTGTGGGCAATGGATGAAAAAATCAATAAATAGTTCATTTAACCAACAAGTTGCTGGGAATTAAGAACAGGTAGGTAACATTGTGCTTTGAATACCAGGCGTTTATAACTTGTAACTAGTGGTCAGGGCACGTATTCTATAACATAAAAGGTCTCAACAATGCCACACACAGTGCTTTTAGATTTCCCCACTAAATTGGTTCATTTTTTTTTAAATATAGCAAAGTTTCGCTAAACCTTTTGAGGTGTCATTATTTTCTTGCAAAATTACCAACAATTGCTGAACCTTTTTCGAGAAAAATGTAACAATGCTGAAGCTTGTTGGACATTTTATAGAATACGTCCCCAGATAATAGATGGATGGTTTTATCTGTAAGTATAATGACGCAGTAAAAATTTATGTCTTATAAATGTGATAAAATCACAACTAAGTTACAGCAAACGATCAAGTTGCCCAGCAAGTTGATGAGGTTTCAGATAGAAAATAAAAAAACGGGGCAAGTGCGACACTCGCGCACAAAGGGTTCCGTACCACTATCACAATTGGATACGGAACCCTAAAATGGTTTACAACAACCGATTTTTAAATTTTATAGGAAAATATGAAATATTTATCTTCGATTCTTACTCCCATCAAACGACCGAATCACTCAAAAAAAAAAAAAAAACCTTGGCACAATGAAAATCTGAAACATAAAAGAAACTCTTTGGTAAGTAAGGCAGACTGGTATATTTGATAGATAGGGCAGCCATTTTGAGTTCCATGACCAACTCGATTTGTCCTGACCAATCAGAAGCGACCTCACATTGTAGTACTAAACTCCTTGTTATTTTTGAAACACGTTTGTTGTATGGGAGCCCCTTTTAAATAATTATTTTATTTCGTTTTTAGTATTTGTTGTTGTAGCGGCAACCGAAATACATCTTCTGTGAAAATTTCAACCTTCTAGCTATTACGGTTCATGAGATACAGCCTGGTGACAGACGGACAGACGGACAGACGGACAGACGGACGGACGGACAGACAGACAGACAGACAGACAGCGAAGTCTCAGTAATAGGGTCCCGTTTTTACCTTTAGGTACGGAACCCTAAAAACGCCAACTTGTGGCATCCAGACAAGTGAATAGAAGTTCTAAATACTAGGCGTTCATAATTTATTAAGAAGTAGCATCCACCTACTGGGACCTTAAGGCCATACGAATAGATTCAGTCAACAAGTATACAACAAGTTGACTAGGACACAGCGTACCAGGCGCCCATAATAGTACCGCAAGTAGATCCGAACCAGACTGCCAGCCAGCAGGTGGCTCTGATCAATATTTGACAAAACATACACTCCTACGTGGCGAATATGTTGAATCTAAACAGGTTGTTCCTGAGTCTATGTACCAGGACCGCATAACGTTCATAGAAGTAGACCCACAAAGCTAGGTGAGAATCGTGATCAATATTTTTCAACAAGTGGCTCTTTGGAGTCGTTAAAATAAAGTCTCACGCTTGCGCGTCAACTGAGATTTGAGATAAACAGGTGGTTAGTTTAAGAAAGGCGAAACATGTAGGCAATTTCTACACACTGGCTTCGCTATCTATTGACCATTGATTTTAATCTTAACAGTCCCTAGATATGACATCAGAAGAAAGACAGTTGTACACAGCCACTGTGGTAAGGTTGCCTCAAACTCAACGATATTTTTGACGTTTTAATCGTCATTTGTCGACTTCATCTTAGCCGCCCAATCATCTATCTTCATCTATGCTAATTAAAATTTGAAATTAGCAGCGCCCGCAGCGATGCTAATATTGTTAGCGCTGCAGCTGCTTTTTACCCGACTGCCGAAGGAGGGTTATGTTTTCATAATTATTTTGCGTTAAGGATTGTGTTTGTTGTTGACAGCTGCATATGTAGCTACTTTTATCCTGGGCGAGAAAAACAACGAATATTGCATCTTTACAACGACATACTCAAGAAAAGGTTGAAAATGGACAAAACCTTAAGAAGGTATAAAAATGAAAATACATTGTAGCTCTTGCGATTTACCTGAACTATTTTTAACCCCCGACGGAAAAAGAGGGGTGTTATTTAGCGTCTAATCGCTAACCAGATTGTAAGGTAGAGTTGGCTTGCCCGGCACATATCCCAGCCTAGTCAGGGAAAATAACGGGTCAATACGTCAGTCGGACTCTAACTCCGGGGCTTCAATCCACGACCTCCCCTTCTCTTGTGGGGCACGCTAACTAACTGCGCCATGCGAGCTCATATGCGACAGGGTTAAAATAAAAGAAATGCTTTATTCTTATTTTTCGAAATAGGGTTAACCTAGTGGTGGAAGTGGGGTTAACACTAACAACAAAGTCTTTATATAAAGTGTTTAGGCGGTATTCTTGATTACTTCAGGACAGCTGCACAATCAGTCCGAGCTCATTTCCTCTCAGGGGAAACCCTGCTTAGTCTGAGGATGAAGTTTCCTCAGCTACTTGGCTGGTTGGATATCCTGCCTCCAGCTAGGATGACGTGCTTGATTTGTGGTGAAGTGGCGCCGAGAAATTACTCTCGTACGTATATTTACTTAATATTAAACTTAAGGTTCCTAGGGCTCGCTTTCGTAGATTACAGCTGCCTTCTTTAGAATGGTTTCAAATCATGGCAAAGATTTAAGCAGCTGGAAAACAATAACCTTGTATGGCGTATTGCAAAATATAATTACATTTCGTTGATCAACCTATATTACTCTATTTCGAAACTTAGATCAAAAATGTAAACAAAGAACTATACCAATGTTAAAGGAGAAAGTAAATAAAGACTTCTTTCAATCAAATACTATGGTATTTTTGTTTACATTTTGTGATCTAAGTTTCTGAAATAGGGTAGGTACTTATAGTTACTTTACGAAAATCTACTATAAAAAATAGGCGCTCAATAACAGCCTGAACCATGCCCCAAATCAATATTTTTGATAGCAATTATTATTGGTAAATTTTCAAAAAATCACTAACATCAAATGCTTTGCAAAATTTCCCAACATTAATGTAGGTGAACCGTTTTCGAAAAAAAAAATAAACAAAGCTGAGGCATTTCAGTTGTACCTACCTATAGTAGATGCCTAGGTGATGTTTGTTCCAGAAACAAGTGAGTGGCACTCGTGCATCACGGCCAAATGTCCGTTCGTGTACTGCTACGAGTGCTGGCAGGCGGCCGGCGCGCGGTGCTTGGCCTGCGACCCTACTGTGGCTGAACTTAGCGACGTCGACTCTATCAGCGAAGAGGACCGCGCCATGTACTAATTGACACTTGGGGAAATTGACCTGAGAGCACCGTTTCAAACCTATATACTTACTTCGATTTCATTCATCAAAAGTACCTAATACCTACATATATAAGATAAAATATCTATGTCATCATCATAATACTAAAACATGCGAAAAATCCAGTTTTAAATCATTTTATTATGTAAACTTAAGTACAATATAATACGTACATAACTCTACTAATCCTACCTACTAAAATTATAAAGATAAAAAAAAAAAAATTGCACATACACGCAAAAATCGCTAAATCGATTGAGATGGAACACAAGATAAACTCATTTTTCGGTTTTAATCGCGTGGCGTTTGTTACTTACCTTAGGCTTACAGGTCTTGTCTTCAGGATTGATGCTAAAGGTTATTTATAAACACACGCGATTAAAACCCAAAAATGAGTTTAATATTAAAATTAAACTCATTTTTACTTTTATCAACGTTACCAACATCGCGAGAGAATATAAAGAAAAATCTACACATAGGCTACTTTTTATCCCGATACTCCTGCGGGATCGGGACTTACGCGGGCAAAACCGCGTGGCGAAGCTACTCATATTCAAAATAGACCATACTCAAGCTGCTCGCCTACCGTCAGGTTGCTCACAAACTGTATGTATTCGGCGACTTCATTGCAGAGGAACGCGAGACCCGTCAACGTGCCGTCCTCTTCGCTTTGAGGATCGAAGTTGTATATTAGCTGTTGATTGGTATTAGGAACATTTAAATATAACCTATATATGTAGGTAAATGGACAAGGTTCTTACCGACCGTAATTTATATTATCACCGGGAAAATTGATAGGTAAATAAAATTCTATGGTGGAAACGTAGCCTTAACTACCTAGGGTGACCTCTAGAACATGAACCCCTTTTCACGAGCCAGTATAGGTAATGGGTGAGTATAAATCCCATCGGGCCACAATAAAGTATTATTGTTAGATACTCGTTGCGTCTAGAACTGGGGAATCTACGTAGGAAGAGCAAGGTGTTTTTATCTAACCAGTAAAAACTCATCATAAGTTATCCAGCCATCATTGTCTGTGTCCGCGACACGGTACTTCTCTTTTCTGATTTCCATAGTCGTATCGTCTCCTAAGCTTTCAAGCACTGCGCTACTGTACCAACAAAAACAACATTTTTTTTTATACCTACACCCTAGTGTCCCAAAAAATTCAAAGTCGATATTTTTGAACGCAAACCCTCTTAATTTATTTGTATCATGTCAAAACTAGTGTAGGTTAAATTTCATGCAATTTGATCAACGGTAACCCGTGCCGACTTGCATCGCAATGTTTCAGTACTAAATTGTTCTGAAGGTACCAAGTTGATCGCGCTCTTCGTATCGAAAAGGTAAAAATAGCTCTTTGATTTTGTTAGACTTATTATTTTTCATCATTTCATCAGAACTTATTTGGTATCGCACACGCCGATGAATTGCAACTCAACAAGTATTGAAGAAGATATGATTTTCTTTTAGATTTTCTACAATTTTGCTAAAGTTGATAAAATATTGAAGGATTAGGAGAAACGAACAAGACTCGGAGACTAAAGTTTTTCTCTAACGTCTAAGTCATCGACAGAACCTTTAACGGAACATGAGTGATATTATTCTAGTACGAGCTTGGTAGCCGAAGAATATTTGAGGACTATAGTCTCATACGAGCAGCTCAAAACTGTCAAAATATCAATGAGAAAAGACTTCATTACCCCAAAATTAGTAGGCGCTTTAGATAGATGTCAATTGAGAATAGGGGATTCAGTATATATTCTTGAAGCCACTATCAAAGCTCTGGGTCATAACGTTGACGAATTTGCTATTAGTAAGTTTTCAATTCAAAGAAAACTTACTAATGGCAAACGAAAAGAACGTGCAGAAGCGAAAAAACTTGATTTTCAAGATGAGGTGCCTGATGTCGTGATGGTTCTTAGGATGGAAAGCTGTTGCCTACTCTAGATGCAGGAAAATCAAAAGAACGTTTTACTTTTGTTATTTCCTACAGGAACAGAGAAGAGAGATTTCAAAAATCATGCGAGGCGGAGACGCAAAAGCAGGAAAGCGGAGCCCGGGCTCCCGAAAGTAATGCAACCGGGAACATCGCTCAGATGATGATGATGATGATAAAATATGAAAAATAACCTTTAAATAAGTCATTTAAATATTATAATTAAGAAAAGCAGATTCTGGTTTCATTTTTACTAGTTTTTTGGATTTCTAAATTGAATCTCTCTATTCCGCACTAATTTGTTCAGATAAACTTCAAAGTCAAGTCGGCACGGCTTATCCTTGTTCGATCGTAGGTAATAATATTTCATATTTAGGTAATTAGGATCATATCGAAAAAATATAGAGGGTATGCGTATCGAAAATCCGAAAAAAAAAATTGCCCCTTATAGCCTGGGACACCCTAACCTACACGATAGATGATCGTCTGGCCACTATCCCATCTGATGATAATGTGAGATGAGTGATCAATTGATCATATGAACGATAGAATGCCTATTGCGTATGCCTATACGGCAGAAGAATTGTTAAAGTACCTACATAATTGGTAAAAACAATCTGTGGATAATGACGTTGAATTTTGATGTCTCAGTTAAGATTGGTCAACCGTAGATAGATACTAACAAGTCTTCAAATCCGAGCATCCCATTAGATTGATTGTCGAAAAGCAGGAACAGGCTGTGAAGATTGGCGATGGTGACCTCGTTCCATCCGGGGAATCTATCCACCACCTTCTGCATGCTCCAGCGACGATCTTTTTCTTTCATGTCCTGATAATTTTTAAAATAAGTTATCAGCATCCCGAGGTTTCACCCGTTAAATTCACAATCAAGCGGGATTTCAAAAAGGCACCCATCACAAAGAACACACTTTCCAAATTTCATGACTCTAGGACCAGCGGTTTAGGCTGTGGGTAGTTGTTATCTACTCCGATATTTATATCGCGTTCAGAATACCAAAAAAGGCGTAAAATGACTGGGGAACTGTGTAGAAGCTACACGGCATCTACACGGTTTAGTTGCGGAATAGACACGTGACTCCGTAGGGGTGGATCGTAGTTGGGCTGCACACAGGTATTTTTTACCTAAGATAAATCAAGAGATATGAGATAGTGTTGCTTAACCATCGATAGTGTGACTGACTATTCTTATTATTATATTTTACAGAATTGTCACACTGCTGGGTCGAAGGCCTCCCTCCAACTCTACCATTAGGATATATCTTGTAATAATATGAGACACAGTCTCCACCAGTAACGTGTGTGCTAGTTTTGACAGACATTTTAATACATTCCTTTTCCCTTATCTGCGCCATAAATTAATTAAGCTTCTGTGACTTAAAAGAACTCCTTCCTCAGAGAAGCTAAAGTATAATTATCCAAAATGATGAGTAAAATGAGTGATCGATTACTTGGTTGTACTGTCTCTGCTCATTCAACCTCTTGTAAAATAAATCGACCAGTTTATCGTAATCAGTCATATTCGCTTTCTGGTTCTCATTACTTGTCTTTCTTGGTTCCCCTGAAAGAAAATGTTTGGTAGAATGACGCTTTCACAAACCTTTCTACAATGGGTAGTATTATACGAGATAGGTTCCTATTCTATGCGAGTAGGTATCCGCAGCATGAGGTTTTTTCGCAAACGCTCGAAGATTGTACAATGTACATGTAACTTGATGTAACCTACCTACATAAAAAGTAGGTAATTAAAGGTAAAGGGGCTTCAATAAGCTCCTCAATATCATTCAAGACGGACAGGTGCAGCTAGGCTAACGCCTAGCTAGCTAGCTGCACTTGTCGTGCGGGTTAAGCAACGCTTGGCGGTCATTGCTTGGTTACGTGCCCGATAATTTGTGTGGCAAAAAACCATTTTCTCGAGCTCCTACGTCTACGTAAGCAGTTGTTCCTTGTTCTCTCAACAACTCACACTACGGGTTGATACTGATCCTAATATTATAAATGTAAAAGTTTGTGTGTAAGTCAATGAGTATGTCTGTTCCTTCTTCAAGTAACAACTACTGAACCGATTGCGATAAAACTTGGTATGTACATATATGCAACAAACGCTAGAGTGTTCGGTTCTCTATAAAGGAGAGTAGCTTCGTGCCCAAATGACACTACCTGTTGTCCAGTCAGGTAGTAGACAAGTGTATGTGAATGCAGCTGAAAACCTGGATTAACACCTAAGCTACTTTTTCTCCCGATATTTACGCGGGTCCAACCGCGGACGGGGCGCTGCTAGTTACAAATGAAATACATACTAGAAAACAGGCTTACCAGTAGCTGTGAAGTCTTCCTGTCTGTAAAAACAGATCGGTTTCCGTTTAACGGGATACTCAAAGAATCTTCCCAAACCGGAGAAGATTACGGTGATCTGATGACCCATGTTTACGACCCCAACTTTAATTACCGCTGTAGTACTGGGAACCTACGTAGGTAAATTTCGATTTTTTATATTGCTCAACGACAAAATGCGACAAAAGTTCCCGCCCGCCTTGAGAATGAATGACATAATGTCAATCAATTCAGTGATTGGAATAAAAAAGGCGGAATTTTGTGCAAAGAGGGCACTGAAATAAAACTATACGGAGGTCAGTGAAAGAGGGTCAGATATTTTATCGCGTGCAGATGCTGGATGTGGCTGGCTAGGGAGTCAAGGGTGGAGGTTGGCCTTCTGGTTTCAAAGTGGACTTTATTAAACTTACTTAAGCTACTGATTGCCTTCCTTAGGTAATTAAAAATATTTTATATTAGATAAGTACATACACCTATTTTGTTGTAATTAAATTACATATATACCAACCACCCATTACCTATATATACGTAAGTACTTTCAATAATATTGGTAGGGAACTAACAGTCAAATACTGAATGGCTACTCAAAACTTGTGAGGCCAACTAAACAAATAAGCGCTGCTAAACTCAAAACATCGGTTCGTAATTTTAAATTTAGAAGATGCTCAACTATTTCAGTAGCTCTCAAATTTGTAAGTAGCGTTTCTGTATTCGGCCGTAAATCATAGGTACTTAATAGTACGTAGTTTCAAAATATCTTTCTAAAACGAAATAAGTACCTAAGTGAACTAATTAAAGCTGATAACGTAATGTAAAACTAGGGTATTAACTAATGCCTAACTTCATTTCTGAATCTTAGATCAAAAAGTATACAAACTGTCAAGAAAAAAGTAAATAAAGAGCTCATTCTCAAATAAATGTATGAGTTTTTTGTTTGTCATTTATTTATCTAAGATTCTGAAACAGAGTATGTATAGGTACTGCCTGCCTAGGTAAGTTTTCAAGAGGAAGGAGGAAGGTAAATTAAAAAACCAATTACTATCAATCACTTGATTATTTTCATACAAAATTCCATTAAAAATTTCAAAAATTTGACATTATATAGCGTCATACACAAAATTTATAAGATTACAATCAAAGTCATTATAAAAAAATACCAACAAGGGGTATAATTGATCATTAATTATAGGAGTACAGTGAAATATATCGTGGCAGTAAAACAAATCTAAATTATAGTTTATAGGAACATTTTCAATAAAAAAAATCAGTCTTCCAAAAGTTTACAGAAAATAAGCACAATAGATTTAAAAAAAAGTCAAGACTGTTGTCCACAAGTTACTTCCGATAAGAGACTATGAAGCTATGATACATTATATGTAAAATATATCTATTGACAAAATTCATAATACACTTTATTGCTAATGGCAGTACAATTTCCGTTCTATTTAGTGCGTGCGCGCACGTAGGGGACGCCACTACGAGATCTCATCGCGTCTACAATCTAGTTGAAGAAAGTGGCGCCGCGCCGCAGTGCAATGACACACACTCTTACAATTACATGCTTATACTCCAAGCTGATACTTAAAGACAACAGACCTTCAAAGCGGTGATCAGACCACCTATTCAGTCTCTAAAACACTAACATTAAAAATTGAGGTAGCAAATGGTTTTCGTAGTACTCGATCAGTAGTTCCAGCGCGTTCCAGTCACGTCACTGGAGCGCCTGACCGAGCGCCCACACCTTAAATTACGATTGATATAAAACGCATTTGCTACCCCTTGCTTGTTACTGTAAATCTTTGTAAACATACAAGGTATCCGATAAATCGATGTACTAATATCTGTAACCATAGTGGGCGTTTACGTAAACGCGAAAAATGCATTAAAATTCGAATGGCGGCTCTGTCGGATGTAATGGGAAGCTTTAACTTTAAGACAATTTTCGAGTTTACGCAAACGTGATAGCGATTGATTTAGGTAATATGAAGAAGCTCGCACTAGGCTACGGATCAGAGTACAAAGATTAAGAACTTTGTACATTTACACAGATAACACCGGGCACGGCTACAGTGTCGAGCGAAATGATATCAAAGAAATGAATCGGCATCATTAATATCTATTTTATATTCACTGGAACCGACCCTGTAGAAGATTTTCATGTTATTCTAGTTAGAAGCACACGCTTATTTACCTTTCACACCATAAATAAGACTGTACTCTTTAAGTTATCGATGCAGCGGTCAATTCTATTCAATAATTAATAGCAAAACTCGTCAGGATTTGAAGCTTTCCGCATGCCAGAAAAGATAAATACCAAATCATTTTGGTGTAAATTACGTAATATTAGAAATCTAGGAAGATTTAAAGGCACTACTATAATTCTTTCGCAAAATAGCAGCAGATGTGCTTACTGCTTCTGTAGCGCCTTTAGTGTATTTTATTCGCATATATAGATTCTAATTGAACTGTAATGTTTGTTGGATAGTTTCACCGCTGCAACAATTAAACCTACTTACAGTCAGCAATAATCTTATCTCGGACACAATCTCTAGATTCTACGAAACAAACAGGAGACTCATGCTGATCGAAGTACGTGTTATTTCCTCACAATTTCCAAGCAAGGAGTAGGCAAATACATAATTACGCTAAGACTAACACGATAAAAATACTCAAGATTTGGACTGTGTCGTTATAACAACGGCGACAATGGAAATATCTAAATGAGTTTCTATGCAGAATTCATCATATAAAAATCAATGTACTTGAAGCAATATATAAAATACCTTACTTAATTACTTATTCTACTTTTCTCTGCGGTCAATTTGAAGAATTGGTACATTGTTCGCAGTTATTACAACGACAAGCCCTATCCACACTACAAGCATACACTTACAAAAATAGCACAAAAATGGCTCAATACTATTTACCTAAAAATCTCATTATAATTGCATCAATATTATGCAGAGTTGTTAAAATTATGTGTTGCGTCTAAATCTCACCCACAACCTCATATTTCCTGCTGAAATTCCGGTGATTTACAATCGACGTTTACTGAATTTTGTAAATATTAGAAAACTTGTACAAAAATTATGATCACGATTTGTTTTTTTTTTCTTTGAATATTATTCAGTTCCCAATTTTATTGTTACCTATCACAAAACCACAATTTTACTGCT
Source organism: Idaea biselata (assembly GCA_958496205.1). Taxonomy (NCBI): domain Eukaryota; kingdom Metazoa; phylum Arthropoda; class Insecta; order Lepidoptera; family Geometridae; genus Idaea; species Idaea biselata. The sequence goes on from OY292395.1 coordinate 16,438,577, forward strand.
AGTAGCTAGCAGTTTTTACAAGTTTACAGTTTTACAATTACATAAATATTAAGACATTTATGATTATATCAAAAGTGTAGGTATTCTACCTACGGAACCACCTTTAAAAAGTGATAGAAGAACGTTATTCAAAAGCGTATAATACACTTTTGACATATCCACAAAATTAATTAACAAAAATTTGTTATTAAATAAACAAATTAAAAAATAGTTTTAACCAAGTTAAATGCAGATAAAATTAAGTAAAAGGTTTCAGCAGCTTTCAGCTGATTACAATAATGACTGAGTTATGAATTGAGAGCAATCACAGAGATGAGTCGTGGGGAACGCGACAGTTTCACATTACAAAACCAAACTTTGTTTTTCGGTATTGAAACTGCGTTATACGGGGTCAGAAACATAAAGGTACAGTAACCCAGTCCTGCGTTGGCATGCTACGGTTTCAACAAAGCTCAGTGCTGACTTCGCGTTGGACTAGCTAGACGAACCCAGTGGCAAACAAGCGTCTGACTGGGTTAATATACTACAGTTACTGACCGCGTAATACGCAACCTTAAGGAACTGATATCAGTGCTTCCCCAGAACGTCTCGCTCGAAGCAGATCGCCTCTAGGAATTTCATTACAAGTTATTTGGAATAGCTCCTTTAATATTCTTCTTAGACCGATAGGATTCTTAGAACAAATCGGTTGGAACCTGCCACAGAGGCATAGGACATTGCTTTGCAAATCCACTTGTCCAGAGAACAGTTAGAAAATTGTTTACAAATACGAGATTCGTTGTCAAAATTAACAAAAATGGTTTAGGTACTCACTTCATTTCTTAGAAAAATATTTTTTATTGTTATGCTAGCAACACACTACAACGAATTATTGTAGCAATTTATCTGCACCGTCCGTTTGTTCAGTTTTTTTTCGAAGATGACGTAGATTTTTCATACCTCCAATAGATCAGCGCAAACGGACCATGCAGATAAAAGCTACGATCAATCGTTGTAGTATGTATCTACCAATAGATTTAATTTAAAAAAATGCATTTAATGCAACACATTATTTTAAAAATAACGTAATACTTGATAATGGCACTGAAAATAAAGTTCATTCATTTACCCATCAACTGATAATAAAAATATTCATACATCGGAATTCGTCGATTTATCGCAAAGACGCACAACACCGTACATTTGAAAACAGCGCTCGCAGTAAACGGCTGTCGCACTCTATCTGCGAAATGTGCACATATCGAATTTTTGAGTATTATTTTCACTTAAATTTATGTTGGGTGCATGTGTACCGAACATGCCATAGTTACTTAGAACTGCATGTCGGCCGCTCCCAAACAAACTAAACACATTCTACGCTCCTTCTACTCCAATACTTTCAATACCAGTCATTAGCTACATTAGCTAGACTTCAAACAATAATTTTCATACTTAATTAAATTCAGACTCATTTACCAGTCAATTTTTATATCTCTACAAAACTAAATACGATTTACGCCTAATCGTTTTTCTCCAACTCACAGAAAATTTTTGTTTGAAGCGGGCAAGTAACTTTTAGATAAATCTTAAAATTATATAATTCTAGAGTATAAAGGTGAAAAATATTATTCTAACGGTACAGAAGCTTATAGTACTTAATGTTATTATGCTGTTTGTTATTGGGAGAACAGTTTTGAGACGATTCTGACGTTTTTACATTAACTATTACCTTACTCGGTTCTTCCTAAATATAATGTCTTGTGAACTATAATATTAACAAGCTTAGGATTTATATTAGTGAAAGTTATATAAGTTGTTGTCTAACAAGCATTAACAGTATAAAATATTGAGATCAGAGCGGATATTTTAATGCACACTTCAAAGAGTACAATAATCTAATTTTATATTATTTAAAAATGTGGTGTTTACTGATTCTAATAGATAAGGCTTTATTGACAAAGTATGCTCTGTTCATTGTGTCACAAATATTTACGAAATATGTACGTATCGTCCCGTTCTAACTCATGGTTTTCATTACCAACAACACTAATATATAAAATGGGACAAGGAATTTTAAGTAGTACCTGAAAACCACGACGGGAAGATCTTGTATTTATATAAATAATTATTTTTAAATAATTATTTTTTGTAATTACTAAACCCCGGTCGAATTTCGTACATTCTCTCTCTATCTATGTATCTGTCGATTCTGCGTAATCGCGCTGTCACTCTGGCAGTCCATCTGTCGTAAATACTATGCAGGAGCAACAGAGAGAAAATAGAGGTCAAAGTACGAAATTCTTTGTGCAAAGCGACCGAGGTATAAGATGAATATAATTTCATCAATCGTTCATACAATATACTACCAAAACTTACGTTTAGTCCTACATTTATAAATGAACACAAGATTACATAATAATTAATTATTTGAACACATACTCGTACACCCCCCGGTCTCCTGCGGAAACCTTTGCGTACATACCCATTGAAAAATTAAAGACAAAGTCGCGAGCGATGCCTTCGACACTCCGAAAGCAATCAGGTATAGATTAATCAATTTTACTAGAACAATTTTGCTAATATAAGCACTCGATTTAGGAACTAATTAAACTAGTTGTATACGACTTTACATAACTTTCATTGTGATGGCTTCTTCTAGCTAGAAAGCATGTTTTTTTGCAATTGATGGAGATGCATTTCTCCTTTAAATTATTTCAAGACTAAGGTTGATAAGATAAGTCAAATCCTTATATTTTCAAGTCGGTATCAACTAATACAATCGATCCCTAATACGACAAACCTCATCACCACGCCAATTGGGAATTATTATTTAGCTAACAAACAATAGATAATAGTGTAATTGTTATTCAATACAAAGTCATTAATTATCTACCAGCATTAAGGCTGGTACTTCACCTAAACACCTTGGAACTAACGTCGCCGCCCCCAACAAAATGCAGCTCCAAAGAGGGTGGTACATCTAGTGTCCGCTTAGTTACGCTACGAATTTGGAAAATTGTAAAAAAATTGTTGGCAGCGACGACTTGTGGCGCCGCAATGGCGTCCTGGTTATACGGCCCTAAACCTAATAAAGGTCGCAAATAATAATCAAAACGATAGTGCAATATTTAGCTAAAAATACCGATACAGATACCTATCACTTCGACACACACACAAACTATAAAATACCGATATTTTGGGGCTGCTATATACGGGGTCATATAATTGAGATCAACCTGTTTATACGGGGTCATATAATTGATATCAACCTGTTTATACGGGGTCATATAATTGAGATCAATCTGTTTATACGGGGTAATATAATTTCGACCAATCTATTTACATGGGGTCATATACTTTAACCAACCTAGCTTTCAGAGGTGGAACAGAATTTACATTAAGTCAGGGACAGCAGAAGTCATACAAATTAATACAATTTAGAAAATTAGTAGATAACTAAAATTTAGAAGCACTAAACCCCGTATAATACATCCCTTTGATTTTTCGCTATTTATACACATAATAAAACTATTTTAACGGCTTCATGGTATACTATATAGTTCGTTTGTAAATCATCCGAAAGGACATTTAAAACGGCAACTTCGTAGCCAAACTTAGTATTAAAACCCGCATGAGAAATATCTCTTCAAAATATATATTTGAACTCACACCTTCTGCTTTACCGTCGCGTAGCGGGGCACTACTAACTGTGCCACAGGGTCTATTACACGGGTTTTAATCAATAAGTGCCTTCCGTTAAAATACTCTCATAGGTATAAAAGACGGATTTTAAATTCGACAGACATTTGACTAATTTCAAAAATTATTCTATGAGTAATATAATACCTAATTTTGGTAATAGATTGCGTTCCAGACCGGGGCGCGGCTTGCTCGTGCGCACGCGTCGCGCGCCCCTCTCGCGTCTCCGCGCCTACCGCCCCTTGGGGCCTGCCTACCCGCCGTTTGCCTCGGACACACATCCCTCTCAACATCTTTAAGACATGCAGTCTTCTTTCAGTCTCAAAGTTTTATTGCATTGATTTATTTTCAGATACAACACTCGTCCTCCATGAACTATACTAAAATAAAATAAAAAATTCTACATAAAAAGCAGTCTAACGAAAGAGTCTCGCGTCCAACCAATCGACAGCTTCGATCCCGCCAAAATACTCTAGATAATAAAATATGAATGCACCTAAATAATCGTAACGTAAAAACTTAGTTTAAAAATACATATTAACTTCAGTACTTAATATCATTAACTAAGTTAAAAAAAAACGTAAAATATAACATTTTGGAAAAATACTTTTCAAGTTATTTATCTCACACAAAAAGCATATTTCATATTTTACATCACAATGTGATTTTCACAAAAAAAAAAGTACATTTTATTATTTGCTTTTTTATCATTTGATTGTATTGTAATAGTGTCTGAAGATATTAAGGCTCCAGATGTTCAATTTTGTAAACGTACGTAATACCAAATTAATTTACAAAATGTCATTTACTACTGTTGTAATTGGGGTATTCGGTTTTAGACAGTGCCAATTATTACCTAGTTTTTCATAGTTCCAGGATAATATTTAAGAAAATTATAGGTACGAATAGACACATAGATAAACACTGCTTTATATGAAATAATGCTAGCCTATTTTGTCCCACTGCACTGCTAGACAAAGGTCTCCCTTACTCTTTTCTAAAGAAGGGAGTTTAGACAAAATAATCCACCACGCTGGTCCAATGCAGGTTGGTGGATGCTCAGTGTGGTCTCATTGAGCAATGGTAACCATTAGTCGACTTTTACGACTTTTTTTTAGGTTAGGGTATTAGGGATAGCCCATTCTAATCCGATACCAACACGGAAAACATTCACGTTTTTAAATTATTTCAGTATTACGTTCGAATGGAAAATTCAAAGTCCAGAGAGCTTCAGTGAGCGCTAGCTTGCGCTTGGGTCACATTTATGTAATATAATAATTATATTATTACTGGCTATATAGAAAGACACTTGTTTGCAACTCGTCGGGCGCGGTCGGTACATAATTTATTGCTATGCGATTATGTATGTTCGCGTACAGTGGAAACGAAACGTTTGGTCCTTATAGACTAGTCAATACGGAAACAAAATCAAATTACTATGGTAACAAAACTCGAACGGAGTCCGTGGACGAGAGATATAGCCTCGTCTCACCAAGCTATGCTCGATTTGGATTTTTCTAAATGTTAATAATAAAATTGGCACATTGTCAAAGAAATCACAACTATAAAACGAAATAAAATAAGAAAAAAAATAGGCGAGGCCTTAGGCCTCCGAATCGATCTCGTAATACGATAAAGATGTAGTACTTATGTAGGTTTACCTACAGTACTAATATACTTTGATGTATTGCTTGCCGTGACTGGTGATATCACGGGCGGTGTCCGGCAGTGTCTCGAAGAGAACGACGAGGTAGCCGTCGGGAGTGAGAGCGACGTCGCTCGGGCGATCCTTGTCATCAAGCCCTGGGCTTTTAAGATCAACAGCGTGAAGGAGGCGAAGCTCCGAAGTGAACACGAGCACTCGATGGTTCTTAGAATCGGCGACGATTATACGACCATCGTCGTCCGTGACTATACCCGAAGGACGGTTTAGCTCGCCGATACCGGAACCCTCGCGGCCCACGCAATGCAATACCTTCGAGAGCGACCCATCTACCAACAGCAGACGATGGTTCTCGAAGTCGGATACTATGATGTTTCCTGTAGTAGTGAAGCAGACGCCGCGAGGTGTCGTCGGGCCTTTCAGCATCTTTGCAGGGTTGGCTCCCTCGAATATGTATCTGGTGATGTATGTGCCATCGCTAGAGAACAATTGGATGCGATGGTTCCTGGTGTCGGTGACGACAATGTTACCGAGCGTGTTCACTGCCACGTCCCAAGGATATTGGAACTGGCCGCATTCCTTCCCGAACGATCCAAACTTAAGGATGAAATTACCGGATGATGTGAATATCTGCACTCTGTGATTGTCCTTGTCTATGACAATTATACGTCCGTAGGTGTCAGTAGTGATACCAGCTGGAAGATCGAACTCCCCTGGTCCCGTGCCCTTCGATCCGAACATCGTCTTGAACTCACCGCGACTGTTAAATATTTGGATTCTGTTGTTCCTCCGATCAGCTACGATGATGTTGCCTTCTCTATCGACGCAGAGGCCCCAAGGTCTCGACACTTGGCCCTCATCTTGACCCTCTCTGCCAAAAGAGAACATCGGAACGCCGGGAATTTGACTCCTTACTGGTCGGACGGACACCGACATCCAGTACCCTGGTATCGCTTGGCCGATGCCCCTGGAAACATTCGACTCCAAACTGGGAACACTAGACGAAATGCTTTGATCGTAATAGTTCGTAGATCTGGTGAGTGAGCTGGGGTAAGGGATATCCGGTAAGGCTCGCAAGCTGTTGTTGTAGGGGATCGGCGCGGGCTGGTAGGTGGCTGGCTGAATGGCGAGAGACATGGATTGGCGCGAGCTGAACGTCTGCATGGCGGACGTCGAGATGATCGACTGCAGAGTGCAGAGAGCGACCGGCGTAGACTGCACGTCGCACTGACGCTTCACCTGGTCTACGAGTTCATAATTCGGTGGTACAAACATTATTCTTTCCTCGTTTATGGGCATATTTTTGAACATGCACGAGAAATAGTCAACTTGAGATCTCCCCTTCTCTTTCGCCATGAAGAGGTCGAGACCTTCAGAGTCTATGCAGCGCACGAGAGTCTCGTTAGTATGTGATAATCCGGCGAGGATGCCGCGGAGTGTATTCATGTGGTCAGTTAGCTCGGTCACTTTCGTTTGTCTCATTTTCTCTACTTTTTCTAGCAAATATTTCTCTCTATCTTCAATTGCTTGCGCGTAGCAGCGCATAGCTTTTCTTATCTTCATGTTAGCCTCGACGGCCTCCTTTTCGTAAGCTTTCATTATTGCGACCGCTCGATCAATCGCGCTCTTGATAGCTTTCGTTCCGGTTTTGGTATCTTCGATCGCTCTGAATATGCCTATGCGACACATATCGAGGGCTCCTCTGATAGGGCTGTAGGAGTGATCTCTGTGAACCCAGAGGGTGCATTCCTGGCAGATGAATACGATACAGCCCTCACAGTAGTACTTGACGGAATCGCCATGAAGTTCACAATACATGGCGGGGTTTGGCTCGGTGTTGACGGAGTTGGGTCGAACGCCGATCGGCGAGATCTGGTGTATAGGAAGCAACGTGTGATCCCGAAGTTGACACTCAGAGGTAGGCCTGTGGCAGCATTCGTAGCAAAAGAGATCATTGCACTCCAGGCAGCGAGTGGTCGGGGTGCGGTCCTCGCAGCGAAAGCAGGCGATGGACACTGAGGATGATGTACCTGGGGAACCGCTGGAATTGTCCTCTCTCTGTTGATTGTTGTTATTGCCGTATTCACGACTGGTGCCGATCGGGTTAGGGAGGCTGGGGCCGGAGCTGCCGCTGGTGGAGGGCACCGCCCAGATATCGTAAGGCATCGTAGAGGTTGACGCAGTGCCTATAATACCTGAGGAGCTCGAAGTTGATGCGAGTTGCGACGGCCGGTTCATGTTCTCGAGGAGGTTGCTGATGATGTGCGTCATAGCGAACGTGTCCTCGGGCTCGGCCCTACTCGGGCCGCGGCTCGAGCCAGCCCCGCCCGTTGAACTCGCCGACGTCGGAAGACTCGACGCCAGCGACTGCGTCAGGTTCGCGAATGACGTCATGTTCACACGCGCACCTTACGTCATTAGAACTGAAACAATCAAAGGGCTATCATTAATGACAGGTATTCGCATTTTTGGTTACAGGAATTGAAGGTATTATTTTGTGTTCGAGATTTTATTCTAAAGTGTAAACCCACACTTGGTAGTTTTGAAAGAATGCTTTCTAAAACGTTATTTTTTAGTGTTTACCACACTAGGTAATAATGCTTTTTGAAAAAATGATAATATAATTATGATAATATGATAATATTTTAATAATTTTCATGTAAATGGGAAATTAAAAGCCGAGTTGAACTGCAAAGTTCGCCGGTAGATGTCACTACGAGGCCTTACTCGAAAGAACACGAGAAAACGCTTTCTTAATTTCGGCTTGGCGGGAGGCTTACCCGTAGCGTAGTGCCTATCGCGCTGGAACGGAATACCAGTAGTCACGGGTTCGAGTCCCGCCAGGTACTAAAGTATTTGAAAGCATTTTTTCAAAAAGCATGCTTTCTAAAATTCTGCAGTCGCCAAGATTCGAACCCGCGACCTGTGGATTGCCGTGTGAGATTGACATTAAGAAAAAATATTAATAAAAAATTAATTAGAAATGCATAAAGGTTCGGAATTTGGTCTAACTTTACTTTTTTTTTAATATATCTTAATATTTACGACCGTCTCCGTGGTACGTCGGGCGAATACCCGAGAAGGTTGCGGGTTTAATTTCAGCTGGAGATAAGTATTTATGCTTAAAAACAAGTTCAAGTATTAAAAAGAAAAATAAAAAAATACGTGCAAGTATTATTACCACGGGGGCAAGATGGCGCTGTGTGATGTTCACAGAATTTATTAATTAAATAATTTTATTTGGTTGATGTCAATATTGTTATGAAAAATTATATCACGCTATTTTAAATAACTTAAAAAAAATAAGTTGGTAAAATAAATAAATAAATATCGCACGACGTTACACAGCTCAATCTAGCCCCAAACTAAGCACTAGGCTTGTACTATGGCACTAGACAACGGATATACTACATATTATACTTTTTTTTTGTAAATACATATGATACATAGAAAACACCCAGACCAGATACAAATATTTAATTTAATTTATTTAAAAAAAATCTTTATGTTATTTATTAGTCTTGCTACCCTAGAACGTTTTTTCGCAAGATCCCGTCTTAATTTATATCTACAGATAACACTATTGCTTTATAGACAATCAGTTAAATTTGTATTATATAAAAATTAGGAATCTGTTATTGACTATAAGATTTATTTACTTTGTAACTTGTTACTTTTGTAAGAGCTGTTGATTCCATGTCAATAAAGAAAATAAATAAATGAATAATAAAGATTCTCCATTGCTCTACCAAACGTTCAAATTATCGGCAAAACCAATAAGTTTTACTTGGGGTATTTAAATTACAAGTGATGTTTTGCAAATTATTAGACAAATCAAATCCTTACAAAAACATCAAAACAAACATTAAAAAAAACACAGTTTCATAAATAGACAACTGTTTCCGGAATTTAAATTCATTTTTTGTCTACAATACAGCTAAAGCGACCAAAAGGGGTTTCTTAGTGGGAGGCTTCGGCCGCGGTTTATTACCACCCCGCAGGCTAAGTCGTAGCGCCAAGCGGACTCGTCCGTATTTCGATACGGAGACAGGTCTAGCCACTATAAGGAAGACGGGTCAGATCTTCTTCCTCTGCCGTTATCCTTCTAGATGAGCGTTCTACATCTTTGACCATATCATCACTTACCATCAGGTGGGTTAGTGGTCAAACGCTCATACGAATATTATAATGAGGTAACATGTATGTTTGTAAAGGTATATATTGGGGGTAATTTCCGAAACCACTGGTCGTTTATATAAAAATTGGCCTGAAGCTTCTAAAAAAAGCCATACGCCTTTGTTCCTCAATATAAGGGAAAGATTCATTTAAAATGTTATGGTTCTTTTCTAATGTGTCTCAAAAATACGTACCATTAACCCCCAAGGTAAATATAGGATTTCTATCCTAAAAACATTAGCCAAATCACTGTTTACTAATAATAACACTACAGCTGACTAACTGAATAAAATAAACAAAATTAATATAAAAATCACTGAGAGCTGGTACTTGCTCTGCCGGGTGGTTTGGCTGCACTGAATCATTTCATGTGGTGCAGTTTGCGAAAAAAATCATCCCAAAATGTTTTTGTGCTCTCCCTACCACAACCCCAGAGCATTGTAGGTAGCTACTAGAAAGGGATAGATATATATAAATAGATGAGGGCGAGAATAAGACGAGTACGTGTCGCATTCCAAAATTTTCCATAATTTAGATAAGAAGGTTTGCTATGATTAGGGATGTCGAGTAGTAAGCTGACGCAACACAAAACATTTTCATAGTTTTAAAAACTAGAATTTAGCTTCATTTTTACACAACATTAATAATGTCTTTCATGTAGAACTTGTACCATAAAATAATTATTATTTGATATTAAAGCAACATTTTATTGACTCTTGCATGTGCTATCGTTAATTTTAAACCATTCCGCGTAGTTGAATTAAAATAATACATTAATTTGACCTAATGTTCGAGGGATGATACCCCCATCACCGAAACCCTCATCGCAAGGTCGACAACCCTAGCCGCTCCTGCTTCACTCTACAACATGACTATCGGGTACGATTCAACATTTCACGGACGGACGTGCGAGGGGGATGCGTGATGGGTATTATATGCGAGTTTGAAGGAGTAAGCCGACGCTTCCATTATCGAGATTTTGTATTTTAGGAGGCACACGCAGCGTGACCTTGGTACGACGGCAGCGCGTGAGGCAGGTCCGGGATCTCCCGGTCTTTCGACGCCATCTTGCTCGCCTCGCCTCGCCCCCGCTCCACCGCCTATTTCGAAGGGTGCCAAAAATCGATTCCTTTCCCTTGTTGCTCCCGTAATCCATGAAGGGCGAAGGATAACAACCCCCATTCGAATCTCTATATTACTTATAATAAATACCAAAAGAGCGCATAGAAAAATCGATGACGGTTGGCTTGGAGATTCTCATAGCGAAGGATAGTAAAGGCATTGTCAAAAAGTAGAAACCCGATTTAGTACATTTGCTATTTGTTCTAATAATAGCTTTGCCCAATTGTATGAGACAAAAGACCTAAGGGACCCGAAAAGAGCAAAATGTGTAAGTGACCATTCCAAGAATCTATAGAGTCTACTTAAAATGGTTTTACAATGTGTAACACTAAAACATTTGAAGATAAGTTAACAATGCAACTTTTAATTAGAAACTCGGATTTTATCTTTAGAAATAACAAAGAACACATTTCGCTAGAAGGCCACGAAGCAGGTAATGTAGTTAACTATTGTACATTTTTAATAGAAAAAACAACTTTTTCTATACATTTAGAGAAACAAAAGCTTTGCGCAGGTCGGTCGCTTATTGACAGCGTACCCGCACCCTACAGCCCTTCGTTACAATAGAAAAAATTAGAGGCTCTCAAACTTTTTGATAATAAGGATTTTTAGGAATTTATAATTCAGGGCGGAACAAGCAAATCTCGTGAAATAAAAAAAGTAATGAAAGTATCGAAATATAATTAAGTTTGCCCATTATCCCAAGAGATAGTAAGTGACAATGGTATAAGACTACAATGTACCTAAAAACCCATTCCATCGTGACTGAGTATCTTGTATGTATATGGGAGGACACGTCACGTCGTCACAAGACGAGGGAATAAGATGTCCGTCAAATTAGTTTGAAGTTCACCGGTCTACGAATCGTAATATGGACGAGTCTTGAAACTGTGTTAGAAAATTCTTAAACACGGTTTTATTTAACACTACCAACTCACAATAAAACAATGGATTAAGACTTCGGATGTGGTTCATCACCATTCACCGGCCTAAGTTGTATTCAGCTATCAGACTCGTCCGTATTCCGATTCGTAAGCCGGTGAACTTCAAGCTTGTTTGACGGATACCTCATTCATCTTGTGAACAAAAACGTGAAAACAGAAGAAAAGAAACTACTTCATGAGTAACTACATATTTAACTACTTTTTCTGTAATTTTTAATATTATCAAGGAAAAATGCATCATCAAAAATTCTGATGTGGATAGAACATTCGCTCTGCAATTGAGGAGCGAGAATTCAAACCCCGGCACGGAAGGATATTTGATATGATAATCTTTCTACTATTACTTTTTGAGTCTATCACGTCTTAAATACAATAAAAAGGTCATCGAGATGAATATCTAGAAAATTTCTGTTGAAATGTTGAGAAACTCAGTCTGTAGCGAGAAACATCTACCTGTATGGATCCAATGGGCTGTTGTTACCAAGCAGGCTAAATGGTGACTTGCATTGAACATTACTTCAAAGTTACACATATTTTTGTTAGATTTCGTAGAAATAAATGTTGCAAAAGATTTGTAAAGCAGATGTTACCAGGCAGGTACTTAAAAGCTTTCATGAAAAAAGACGTCTCTTTTTGCTATGGATTAACCTGAATATTGCTATTCAGGTAAATTTCCTTGGCAGAAAAACAGTAAAGAAATCAGCGTAGGTATTCAATATTTATATTTAAAGGAAGAGAGAAGGTCTTTACTTCAAAACAAATTAAAATAGACCCTAGTAGGTAAAGGTAGTAGAACTAAACTTATTGATCTACTCCTACTATTAATAAGATGCGGGTGGCGGGTAATTTGCGCGGTGGCGGGTAAACTGCTCGGTCCTAAGGAGAATATTGGTGTCAGGCAGGCGGCTGGCCGTAAAAATATTGCTTAATTTATTTTCAGTGGGTATGGTCTATGATGATGATTTACCTACTGTGCCGACCCCAAATAATTTAGGGTTTTAGCGGACCCCGGGCTCCCGAGAGGAATACATCTGGGAAAATCGCTCAGATGAAAAGAAGACTAATATTATAGAACTGTAGTTAAATAATTCATTGGTATTGTTAATGTGAATTGTTTGAAGAGGAAAAGATCTCATCTATGTATACTTAATATGCTTTGTCCTGCCTGACTGACTGACTGATCAACGCACAGCCTGAACCGCTGATAGTAGAGCTGAAATTTGGAGAGCGTGTTCTTTAGTGATGTAGGCAAGCTAAAATGACTCACTTTTATTCTTTTTTTTTTCAAAGTTAATATAAGACATTATTAAAAATATTTAAATGCTAACCTAACCACAAATGAGTAAGAATATTACATTTAAAGTTTCTATCTTTTATCTATACATACATATATATCAAATTCAATGTCCTGCCTGAGTGATGCCTGCCTGACTGATCAACGCAGAGCACAAACCACTGATGGTCCTAGAGACATGAAATTTGGAGAGTGTGTTCTTTGTGGTGTGTGTGTGTAGGTTTAGGCATCTACTAAGAAAAGGTGTTTGGAAAATTCCGCGGGATCGGGACTTACGCGGGTATACCGAGGGACTCCGCTAGTTGTTTAAACAAAATTCAAGACTATTCGTGCATAACGATACTTTTGGTAGGTATTTTTTGGTGGCGCATGCATAGGTAACTAACTAGTAACTAGTGCTTAGGGAAACTAACTGGTTTCATTTCAGGAAAACCCCACCCAACTCAATTTGCATTTTATAACTAAGTACATGGATTTTCATTACTTACATCATATCTAAAAGCCGGCCAAGTGCGAGTCGGACTCGTGCACGAACTTGAATAATCGTACGGAACTTTTTCCGTACCATTATCACAAAAAATCACGTTTTTAGGGTTCCGTACCTAAAGGTAAAAACGGGACCCTATTACTGAAACTTCGCTGTCTGTCTGTCTGTCTGTCTGTCTGTCTGTCTGTCTGTCCGTCCGTCCGTCTGTCCGTCCGTCCGTCTGTCCGTCTGTCACCAGGCTGTATCTCATGAACCGTAATAGCTAGAAGGTTGAAATTTTCACAGAAGATGTATTTCGGTTGCCGCTACAACAACAAATACTAAAAACAAAATAAAACAATTATTTAAAAGGGGCTCCCATACAACGTGTTTCAAAAATAACAAGGAGTCAGGACAGGAACAAGGACAGGACTTGGTCAGGACAAATCGAGTAGGTCATGGAATTCAAAATGGCTGCCCTATCTGTCAAATATACCAGTCTGCCTTACTTACCAAAGAGTTTCTTTTATGTTTCAGATTTTCTTTGTGCCAAGGTTTTTTTTTTTGAGTGATTCGGTCGTTTGATGGGAGTAAGAATCGAAGATAAATATTTCATATTTTCCTATAAAATTTAAAAATTGGTTGTTGTAAACCATTTTAGGGTTCCGTATCCAATTGTGATAGTGGTACGGAACCCTTTATGCGCGAGTGTCGCACTTGCCCCGTTTTTTGTATAGGAGCCACACTTAAATATTTCTTATATTCTGATTTTCCTATTTATTGTTACGTATAGCCGCAAAAAAAAAAAAAAACATTTGTAAAAAAAAACTGTCTGTCTAGCTATCACAGTTCATGAGATACAGCCTGGTAACAGACAGACAGTGGAGTCTTAGTAAAAGGGTCCCTTTGGGTATTGAACCCAAATACTACGTAGTAAGTCACAAATGGTTAAGTTTTAAGTATGAATCTTTGTTACTTCTTGACACGAAAAAATACTGAACCGATAACGATACTTTATATCTAGATAGCTGTAGCCCAAGATACTCACGAAATAGGGATTCGGGAGTAAACTGGAAATCAAACAAAAAGCAAAAACATCCAAATGTGTCGTTGAATTTGTAAACATTCAAAATGTTTCGTAAGTTCTACTGGGAGGAAGCGAATATGACACAAAAACAAGGAACCCGACCGGAAATAAGATCATCAATCTACTCATTTATAGACTCAAGAGTCCAATTTTAAAGATTTGAACATCGTGAGCGACTGTTTTTAATAGACTTGAGTAGTCGTGAGTGAATACCAATGTATTTTCTAGTCTAGCCACTTAGATTCGGTATAGACTGTAAGACCGTTAAACCATCTTAATTATTTAGGTAGTTATTTAACTTTATTTTGTTAATAATTTTTGCTTTTATTATTTTTAGGAAAAAATCGACGCCGCGCCTGCACTGGTAAAGTAACTGGATATCAAGTAATTTCTCCGCGATTAAGTAAAGATGCGTGGTTCGAGTCCCGCTCAGTGTCGGCTTTGCGTTGTGTTTTTGTAGTTGTACTTTTCCTTTAAAATTTCTATAAAAACCCAGTGCAGGCTGAAGCACTAAAAATTAAAATGGAATGGAAATATTAAAAAAAAACGTATCTTTTAAATTATTTTCGTCTGCTTAGTTGGTCTCGGTTGCTATCTCTGATAGCAGTCGAATCGTTGGGGCAACCTGAAAACTAACACTAGGTAAGCCACACCACTATACGAAGAAAAGAAGTTTTCATATGAACTGCGTTGCACGGCTAAATTACATTATTTAGTAGGTTCTAAACCACAAAATGATATCACACTAACTAGGTATTGACATATTTCCTACTGATCCCCAAATGAGCCTCATCTTTACGAAGTTAGTCTATAGTTGGATACATCAACACGATTACAAATATACCTACTTGTTAGTCGAAGATACATACGTTGAAGACCGGGTCACACTGGATGAGTGGCGAACAGACAGTCAGAGTAATGTCATCTCATCAACACTAAAAGATGACAACACCAGATTCGTGACGTGAAACAGCATCTATAGTGCGTTTCATCTTTAAATTCCTATGCCTTTATGTTGGTAGCAATACAAAAAAGTCTTGCCTTAATATCTTGAATGTGCTATACCCTAAACCTTGAATACAGGAAGATTCGTTCATTAATTCTTCATATACAAATCTCCCTAAATTCAAGGTAGCACATTCAATTTTTAGTTTTTTGCACTTTTTGGTTTTGCTACCAACATGACGGCATAGGAATTTAAAGATGAAACGCACTCTACTCTACTGGGCTCTTTCAGTTTTGATAAACGTGAAAGAGATCATCACGACACGTAACGCACGCCACGCTTTTATAAATAAAATGTCTAGTTAGATTTTCTAAAAAAAACTGTTCATAATTTTTTGGAAAGTAAGCAAATGTATCAATAATGCCGAAGCATTATTTTTAAGTTATAGAATACGTGTCCTGCGATTGACAAAGAAATCCGTCACTGTTTCTCAAACGACAAGGAAAAGAAAAGGATCATTTTTGTCGAGCGATAAAATGTTTCTCGTGCTCGTATGCTACCACTCCTGGTGTGGTGTGACATGGCCCTAAATGTCGTCATTTAGCGCAAACTCAGTAAACAACGGACCAATGTGAATGAGCTTATTAATATACTTCCATATGTAAGTACATAATTTTCCTCTACACGTTTAATGTTTTATTTTTAATCATATACCTACCTACTTTTATAACAAAGATCATTCTCATCATCACAAATGCTATTGACCTAGCAGTGCCAAATTTGGCAAGGTTGAAGAACAAAGGGGAGCTATTTTAGTTTCTTAGTTCTTACTTACCTTGTAAAAGAGCAATTAGCCTATGGGTAATTGGGTATATACAATTAATATATAAAAATACTGTCTATGTCCCTCGGATTTATCCGCAATGAGTCCCGATCCCGTGGGAATGATTAAAAATGCGTTTTTATCGGATACCTAGTTCATATAAAGACATTCTCGAAATTTCAGCACTCTACTCTCTATTTGAGGACAACACCTTTTATGGATTCCTAATAATTACTAGTTTCCTTTTTCTCTCATTTAAAAAATAGAACATTATTTGCGTATAAGACCAATAAGCGAATAGAGGAATACTGATAAAATAATCAGAAGAAATTATTGTATGTAGGATCTGCTCTTACTTTGGGTGTTCCTTGCTATTGATATAATAATTTACGTTACCTATTCCAAAGGGGGACCAAGCGGCAGCTTGGCGCATGCGATCTTACCACGGAGGGAAAAGCCCTAACAAGAATTATCTATCCAGGGATTACAGTAAGAAATCCATGGGTAGTTTCTTACCCTACGCAGTTAAAACAAAATAAATTTACGAACCTAACAACTTAAGAGGATAGTCTCCATTCTCTTTCTCCATACAAACGTAGTTTAAATTTTCCTCCCTGGATAAAGACATTAGAGCAAATATGTTTATGCCATAAAACTTATATATCTGTCATGACTATGCATCTACCTTTTTATTTTTTTCATTTTATTATTATTTAAATTAGAAAATAAATAAAAATTAAAAGGTAGATACATTGTCATGACATGACAGATATAGGTTTTATGGCATAAACATATTTGCTCTAATGTCTTTATTCAGGGAGGAAAATGTAAACTACGTTTGTATGGAGAAAGAGAATGGAGACTATCCTCTTAACAGTTTTTAGGTTGTCATAACTATTAGAGATGGGCCGACTAGTCGGGAAAGCCGACTAGTCGGCACCTGCCGACTACTAACTACTACTCAACTAACAATTATGCAATAAAACTAATATTTAATTGAATTAATAGTACAGTAAGAAGGTGGATAGTCAGAAAAACGTATACAAAACACGTTATAGCCTACATACAGCATCTTAACATCAAACATCTAAAATGGCATAACTATGCCTCAGCTCCATGAATATTTTTTTTCCAACTTTTATTTTTATTTCAACATTTTTTGGAAGTTTCGTTACAGCTATCGAAGTGCCAATTACAAAGAGTAATTTATCCAAAAAAACCAACACTCGACGAGTGGTCATGATTAACCCAAATATCTGGGAATTATAATGATCTGCATTGCCGACTAGTCGGCCGACTAGTCGGCAATTTTGGAACAGACTAGTCGGCTAGTCTGCTAATCGGCAGAACCCCTAGTCGGCCCATCTCTAATAACTATTTTTCCGATAAGTAGGTAAATAATAATACTGTAGGTATGTATGTATAATATAATTATTTAAAAAAACAATCCGGAATCTAGGGAAATTTTATCCGAAGTGGCGAATAAATTTTCCCCCATTTGCGTTGGATCCGATCCCTTGGGATATCGCGATCAACGTAGCCTATGTCCGTCTGCAAAGTCCCATCTATCTATGTACCAAATTTCTTCAAAATCGGTTCAGTGATATAGGCGTAAAAACAAAAAGGATAGACAGAGTTACTATCGCAATTATTATAATATTAATAGGATACTTATAATATTTTTAGTGGGCAAGTGGGGATTATGCACTTTCACCAAAGCTAGTTCAGCTAGTAAACGTTAAGGAAACGACTTTTAGGGTCTCTGCATACGTAACGTTTCCCGTACGGGACGTGCTAATTTCTACATACAAAAATCCCGTCGGGGCGACGATGGGGGGGATGGCACGGGATTACGGGACACGTAGAAATTAGCCCGTCCGGTATGGGAAACGTTACGTATGCAGAGACCCTAAGTCGTTTACTTAACGTTTAACGTTAACGACCCTTACCTGGCCCCGTAGATGAATCCACGTAATTCGTTATAACATGTGAATATTGCGGTAAAAACCCTGTTATTTAGTCTCCAGCTATCTACATACCTACCATATCAGTGGTTTTGACGAGAAGGAGTAACAAACACAAGCATCTGAACTGTCTTATAAAGTGGCTGTACCGGCCTACATATCGGACAGAAGTAGGACTTGCCTGCCTCGATATATGTCTCGAGATTTTAGGTAAAAACCGATTAATTGCAATTTAACAAGAACTTTATGGATGTTATTTTACTTCTCCATAATATTATAAATGCGAAGGTAACTCTGTCTATCTGCTAAGCTTTCACGCCTAAACTGCTGAACCGTTTTATGAATCATAGTGTAGAAATAGATGGGACCTTGGAGAAGGACATCTACTAGGCTACTTTGATCCTGATATATCCGCAGGATAGTGACTTGCGCAGGTGAAACCATGGAGCACAGCTAGAGGTCAGCTTATAGGTCATTATGGGGATTAGTCATACATAGAAGTTGGTCATTATTAGGAGTGGCCAAATGTAGAAGTTGGTCATTAACGGTGATGGTTATTATGTAGAAGTTGGTCACTAGTAGGAGTGGTCATAATTATAGTAAACAATATTCTTACTAGTAAGTTAGATTGTTGAGTAAACAATAATCTTACTTACTAGTAAGTAGTAACAATAATCTTGCTTACAAGTAAGATTATTGAGATATGTTGAAGCACTCAGACCAAAATAAGTTTGTTTAATTTATTATTTTGGATTGGAAATTATGGTTGAGTAGCAAGAAAGTTAGTTTTTCTTTAGCAACTGGATGTGAATTTCAGTTGCCAATGTGGCAAGAGATTTTTCGGAGGTCAGAGGCCGGACCAATGTTTAATGCATTACCTGCCTATTTCCAGGCAGGTAATGCATTAAACAATTAATATTGGTTTTGAGACAAGTAGAAAAGTGAGAGCCTTTAAGAAGAGTTGTAGGATTATGTGAATGTCACATTAAAGTAAGCTACAGGTCTCAGCAAAGAACTTAGAAAATTTTGTAGTGGACATGTTTTGTTCATGTAGCACATGCAATTTTTATGAAAAACCAACTTCTGCGCATTCAACACTTTTTTCTAGATGTTAGCCGGGACCGGTATGCAAGATATTTGTAGAGAATAGACTGGAAATTGCTTCCCAGTATGAAATAAAATTGCAATATCTAAAATATGATCTAGTTAAGTATGTCAATTTTATATGAAGTTGACTAAGAGTCAGGCAATGAATGGTGATATGGAGATAGAGACAGAAGTCTTAAATTTCATCTTGCTTCTTCCTAGTCATTTAGCAATCAATGCATCCCACTCTAATAATTATTATTAATTTAGAACTTATCTAAATGCTAGGACTTAGATTTATGGTAAACAAGAATAATATACTTTGACGTCTTGAGAAGTAGGTATCAGTTACAGTTCTACTCCATAAAAATATTGCCTGGAAGAAATGTGTCTCAGTGATGAGGCCGCCCATTTGTGCAAATTAATTTTTAGCTTTTGTTTTTTAGTTTGTACATTTTGTATGTGTTTGTTATGTTTTCTTTTTATTATGTTGTGCAAATAAAGATATCTATCTATGTATCGCACTACAAGCCTGTGTATACTGGAGTACCTAAATCGTTTTTAGAGAAATAAGTCAATTGGTGATATAGTTTCCACATAACCACACCAAGTGACTAAACTTGTGTAAGAGCCCATAGAAAAGTACAAACTTAAGAATTTCATTTTCAAGCTTTTCAAACTACATGTTTAACTATGAAGAGTGTACAAATACTTTCGCACAATATACTTGACGATCAGTCAGGACAAACGACTAGATAAGCATAGATAGCGCATAGCGTAGTGGCGAATTGGAAAGTAATTCGTTAAACCTTGTATATGAGTTTTTCTATAGGAATTTATGTAGTAAGAATCGAATAAGAAGTTTCGTTAAAACTGCATTCCGGTCAAGGCACAAAGATAGCGCAGCGCAGCAGGCTCTTGTTCACGAAGACAATCAACCTGTGATTCATCATCCTAATAATTACGCATCTACCGACACTTACCAAAATATATCCTGTTGTGTGACTTTGCAGATATCATGTACCAACATGCGTACTATGCATTAAAGCGAATTCACTTTCCTTTAGTCCATATGTATAAATTATAAAGTTCAATCACCGACTAATAATAACGAAAATAAATAATTTGTGACCTCTTGCAGGTAGATTGCACACAGATGAGCTTTAGAGTCAATTAGTTATTTTGTTACAGCGTAATGTATGATACTTCGAAGACACTGTTCTTTGATGTTTCTTGTTGTTTCAATTCCTTTTTTCTTGTAATTAACGTTTATTTTCATTTATTTATCACAAAAATAACACCGAAAAAACATCAGCGGTGAATGAACGATCAATTGAAAAATATTCCGATTGTCTATGGAAAATTGTCAACACTAGTGATGTGCATTAATGGGGTCAATTCGAGCAAACCACCGACTAAAACTTAACCTAACCAAAAACAGACTTATTTTAGTTAAGTTAAGTTGGTATGCTATTCGGTTTTGTCCACAAACTAAACTTAGAATTTGAAAATGACAGGACTAAACACGGACTAAATTGGATTCACAGATAAAAAAATGAGAACGAATGGTTTATGCTGTGAGGTTGGTAGGACTTTATTCGTCTAGATTTCTCTATGATTATTTGTTTACTTTTTGTAGTTTGTAATTCGTTTGAATCAGTTTTGTTGTAGTTTTGTGTCGGAAAATGTATATAAGACCTAAAGAACGCAGCAAAAGGAACTGCTTGTGGAGTGGAGAGGCTTCATGCTCAGTTGGCAAAAGGTAGGTCTTACTTCTGACGCAATTTACCTATGCTAATTGCTATTTCGATAGCGTAAGAGGAATTAGATTTATTTATCTACCAATCCTAGTGCCTGCGGCTTCACCCGCCCAGGTCCCGATTCCGCGAGAATATCAGGATCATTACTAGCCTTTAATCTTCCTCGATATGTGGACTATCAAACACAAAAATATATTTTCAATTCGGACCTGTAAGTTCCTGAGATTAGCGCGTTCAACCAAACTAAAAAATCTCATAAGCTTTCTATTCATTAGTCTAAATATGTTAAATGGATTAAGTCTAGTAAATTTAAGCCTTACCGACGCAAATAGGTCCACACAGAGGGTCTGAATATACAAACAAAAAAACAAACTCTTCCGCTTTATATAGTAATAGAATTACTAGCTCTGCATAGTTTTAAAGATCTAAGCGTACATACAAAATACAAACAGACACGACAGAGAGGGAAGTCACTTTGTTTTAGACTATGTAAAGATTAAAGTTGTCCGAGTACCAGTTTTACCAAGAAACCAAATACCAATTATTACTCGGCTCAATGTTTGTCATTACAAGTACTTCGTGATTAACTATGTATGAAATGTATTTCCTCTTTTTTTTTAGAATTGGGATGTCTGGCGCAGCAAAACAAAAACAAAAGCTCGAAAAGTATGGGCTCCATCAGCGGAACTGGAGGAGGTCCTCCAGGTCCAGATTTAACAGATCTGGACAATAAAATATTGGAAATTGTAGGACCTGCCTCTGTGTATGGTTTTGCGACTGTAGAGCAGGTAAGTTTTCCTTTAAAAACCAAGTAATACATATAATTAAATATTTTTGCTGTATATCTTAAATTATTTATTGTTAATTTCAGACCCCAAATGGAACATACTGCTGCTGCTGTTGCTGAAGTTCCTCCTGCTGTGCCTGCTCAGCTAGAAGATCCTCAATGAGTTCATCAATCACCGCCACAACAACCTGAGCTGCCCAACCGCCCCCGTATATGCCGGCCTGAGCGGGTGCAAGCCCCAAGACCACCAAGACCGCCTGTTGCCGATAGCCTGACAGCAGCATTAAATGAAAATATTAGGCTGCTGAGCTGAGCAGATATTGCACTGCCATTAAGAGAAAATGCCTGTGCTAAGGTGCGGGCAGCTCAAGTTTTAGCTGAAGCGTTGAGGGAAGACACAGTTGAGGAAATTTTTGGTGAAGAGGCACAGTAAACTCCTAACTGGTCAAACTGTATAGACAATTCTAGCCAAATCTGAATCAAATTCTATTTTAACTACCTACCTAACCTGAATAAAACTTTGAATAAAACTTGTAAATGATATAAAATGACTTTTATTGAAAATAATTGTTGCCTCCTAGTATGTGCAAATAGGCATATTGCCACAGGTATTTTATTATTATTTACATATCAGGCAGGCAGTTGATACAATTGATAGATGCCTGTATCCAGCTATTCTTAGTCTGTTTCTGTATTGGCTAAGTATTTGTCAAGTTTGTTCTTGAACTGGCTGATACTGTGCCGAGATGATGTCCTTTGGTAGCTTGTTCCACGCTCTGACCACTCTGTTGCTGAAGAAATGTTCGTGAGGGTTGTTGTCCGAGATGGTGGTGCGTAATTTGAGGTGGTGACCTCTGAGACGATCATTGGTGTCACGACTGAGTAGTTTGTGAAAGTCCAGCAGGTCGTAGTCATTTGGTAGGTATACAAAACAGTTTTTTAAATTTGTTATCCGGCAATACGAATGGATTGGAACAGTCTCTTAACGTTTTAATCTAAGCCCTTCGTCATTGCTTTTGCAATAAAATTAAACAAAAACAGAAAAAAACACGTTTTTCTGAGGGTTTTCACTAAATCTGTCCATAAACGGCACTCAGAACACCTTTCAGCCCGTACTACAGCCAAAATTACAAATTTGTCAATCGTAACGTTGTTTATTCGATAAATGTTGTTATTTACTTCAACGACCAATTTTAGTCCACACAAAATTAGTCGCGACTTAATTTTAGTTCGACGTTTACTATTTTGACAGTTTTGTGGCCGTTTCGAATAGCTAAAAACGTTTTCTAACCTAATTTAGTTCGACCTAACTTATTTTGGTTTAGTCCTGTCATAATAAGTTAAGTCGGCGTTTTCTGAATAGCAATCTGTAATTTGACACGTCTTAACTAATTTTAAGTTAAGTTAAGTCGGAATTTGGCTTGCTCGAATTGACACCAGTGTCCTTTTTTCATAGTCGATCGACTTTACGTATTTTTAATGTTTTTGTTTTTACAAAAAAAAATATTATTGTACAATACGCTCCCAAATTTATTTTGAAGTGTTTTCGTTGTCTAGCTCCTTGAGCTCCTGTAATTTCAGAACATTTTAGTTAAAACTAAAATTTATTCGAGATATAAAGTTGAAAGAGAGAGAAGAAAAAAATATCAACAGACGAGGCTGTAAATGCTTAAATATTTCGCCTGCTTCATAAAAAACAATAAGTAATGAAATAAATGTCAATGTCCGTCAGAGTTTTGGCGGGAACGTGGAGACAACATGACGCGCTCCAATTTTGTTTACGTGAAACTACGTTGTAAACCGGTTTAAATTGTGTAATTTTGGGTGGGATCCTATTCAATTTAGTTCCGTGAATGTGCACAAGTGTAGTGAAAACAAAATTGAGTGTTAAACATGGACTTTCTTCGTCTCTCCTGTCAAAGCTCCGTGAAAGTTATGGTAAAGTTGCCACCGCTTTGCCATAGCTCCCGACTTGAAACTTTTAAGCCGATCGGGCCAATACTTGATAATGGCAAGATGTACGACGCCAAAGCTAAAAGAAGAAGAAGGATACGATAATAAACTCGACGCTGGTAGATGTGCGAAGTTACACACTTCGTGGATCGACGCCATGAACAAGAAAAAAAAAAAAAAAAATGTCCGTCAAATGTCAGTCACAGCAGAAATTGCGCCAAAAAGTCGTGTTTCTTTCGCGGTCGCTTGTTTGTTTGTGTTTTATATTGTATTGTAGATTTAGAAATTTTAGCAGAATAATTAACAGAAAGTTTTGAAAATTAAGTGTTGGAATATCCTTAAGTTATCAAAATGTCGACTCCATCAAAGCGGCCCTCGTCCAGTGCATCGGAGGCCTCTACTCCGTCCCGGCGGACGAGATCTTCTCAGCAAGTTATCGTCCCGGAGACTCCACAACGATCTACTGGAACCTCTGAAGGTTTGTAACTTTATACAACCCTTATGAACAAAGCGCCAAACAAAATACATTGGCGAAATAATAGATTGAAAATTTAGTTTTTAAACGTAGGTTTAACCTCAAAATTCTAAACTTTGTTTTAACTTTAAGCTCCATTTGCAATTCTCAGGCACATTTATACTTATTAAACCTAATTCCCACCGTGAACGAAATATGTACTTTTATAAAGCTATTTACTTCTGAGTTTGTGACATCATGCATGTATGTTTGTATATTATGTACTCGGCACAAAAAACAACAAAATAATATTTGTGAAACTTATTTGTATGGATTCATAATCCTGGAATAGGTCTCACATAACAAATGATAAGTGCTTAAACCCTTTTAGCTACCGTCTTATACTTTGTGACTTAAGTATAATTATTAGAGATGGGCCGATTAGGGGTTCTGCCAACTAGCAGACTAGCCGACTAGTCGGTTCAGAAATTGCCGACTAGTCGGGCGACTAGTCGGCAATGCAGATCATTATAATTCCGAGATATTTGGGTTAATCATGATCACTCGGCAATTGTTGCTATTTTTGGATAAGTTTGCACTTCGAAAGCTGTAGCGAAACTTCGAAAAAATGGTTGAAAAAAAAATAAAAATAGGAAAAAAAATGGAGTTGAGGCATAGTTATGACATTTTAGATGTTTAGATGATGTATGTAAGCTATGACGTGTTTTGTTTACGATTTTCTGACTATCCACCTTCTAAACTGTACTACTAATTGAATAAATGTTAGTTTTATTGTATGATTGTTAGTTGCCGACTAGTCGGCTTTCCCGACTAGTCGGCGACTAGTCGGCCCATCTCTAATAATTATGATTATAATAAAATAAAATATCCAAATATCTTGTTTATCACAGATGCAACTCCCGGGACACCAGGCACTCCTCGTGCCACTCCACGCACTCCAGCAACTCCTCGAGGCACTCCTCGCACTCCTAGAGGCACCCCCAGAGAGCTGCCCGGAACATCTCCGGCTCGGGCAATGGCTTCCAGTCCACTGGGTTAGTATGCTGCACTTACATTGACAGAACTCACCTGAATAGGTTACTGAATATAAAATTCAATGAGAAATCATACTGAATAATTTTTGGATCACTTTGCTTTGAATTTGCCATTGTGATATGGCACTAACAGCCGAATACTGAAATGCAGTACACTTAAAGTTTGAGGCCTACCTACCTAAACAATAAAGCATCTCTTAAATTCTAAAAAATTTGTAGCTGCTCAATTATGTACTTACGGGAGTTTACGGCTACTTAGCCGTAAATTTTTTAAATTAAATTCACAAAATTTCTTTCTAATACCTGAAACGCATTTGTGCAGTCTATAATGCTTAATTTAATTGGAAATTAACTTGACATAAAAAAGGAAATTCAAGATCATGTTTCAAGTTTTTTGAAATTACTGCTTGACAAATAATGCTGACTTCTGCATTTTGTCATGTTCAATACTACCAGAGTCTACCTAATAGCTCTCTACTTTTAGTCTAAAGAGTAAACTTTAGTGAAGTGTATCTTTTGAAGGTTGAAATATGATTCCAGGTACAGACATAGACATGAGTTCACCGCTCAACTATGGTACACCAAGTTCTCTGAGCACTCCTCGATCACTCATGCGTGGTGCAATGACCCCCGCCAGGCAAAGAGCGGATTTGAGAGGACACCATATTGGACCCAATGTACCTGCCCCTACACCTACTAGACGGGTAAGTTGATTTTACAAATTGACAACAAAAAAAACACTAATACCTACTATTATTGTTTAGAAATAAAATTACGAACTAAAAGAAAACCAGTTTATTACAACAGAAAGATGTTGAATTAAGAACCAAATAATAAATAACTCATAACTTATCAATCACAGTTTACAATCTACAGCCTGTATTAGGTGATTCAGTTACAAATTCCAACTTAAAACTGCCTCCCAATCAGACTCTAACTAAAGCCTAACAGCACACAGCCGTTTTATAATTAAGGACGCGCGTAAATCAGCGCAGTTAGAAATGCGTAGGAATGACAAAATTTAACCTTAGTCTTAGCCATATTGTCGTAAGGTTTGTAAACTGCTACTACTCCATGTTTTCCAAAGTTGCGCGAAATAAACGCCTGCACACAGTAAAAAAGCACTAAGCAATAATTAGGGCTTAAGGCTATCGTTATGGTTACCTGCGTAAGTCCCGCGGGACCGGGAGTTACGCGGGTGAAACCGAGGGGCGCAGTTAGTTGGGAAATATATTTTATAAATAGGTTAGTGTTATAAGATAGACGTATTAAGCCGTAGCCTCTAACTGAATCACCTTTTAAGTTAAAATACCAGCTCACATATCTGGAAACCTAAGATGTAGGAAACCGAAGAGACCAGCGAGCGGTAGACGCAGCCATTTGAGAGTGTAATAGACAATGGGAACCAGAATGCTCAGTCTTACACATTGCATCGTAGAGTTACGAGCTTCTGTTGTCTCATTAATCTCGTCTAAAGCGCGAAATGTCTTCCGGAAGTCTACCGTCGTTGGATTCGGTTCTGTCTGGAAAATAAATAAATTATATGAAGTCGCGGTCGCTCAGCACGATAAATTTCTTTCGCGCAATCTATGCTGTACGAATTTTTTATCTGGACCTGGACCAATTATAATTTTAGTACACACTAGCGACACACCCCATCTCCTTATAATTCTTCTTAAGCTTCAGAATGAAATCCTTTAAATAATATTAAAACAGCATCACAATTTGTACCGTGGATTTAGGAGGAGTTAGCGGATAACAGACAGACATACGGAGAGCGACTTTTCTTTATACATACATGCTATGAAGTTGTACTTTTAAACTTTTTAAATTCACATGGTTTGTTTACATAATTACATTTACCCGGGTCTTAATTGCGTATTATTATTTATTTTCTTACCTCGACGTTTCAACCATGTTACAATGGTCTTGGTAGCGAGGGTCGTGACCCGGGAAAATGTAACTATGTCTGTGACTATGTGTTACTTTTTACCTTGGAAAAGTCAACATCAAACGCGTGCCCTCTACAAAGAGGACATACTATAAAATCCGGTCTGTCCCGTAAGTCCCAGTACTTCTCCAAACATCGCTCGCAGAACTTGTGTCCACAAGTCAAGTAAGCCGGGTCCAGAATCCTCGACAGGCATATTCTACAACTGCTTAGTAGTGAAGAGTTTTTTGAGACAACATGCGATTTCGAATTTTTGATTTGTGATTGGGAAATGACACTTTGGTCTGATGCCAATTCGTAGTGGGATTCAACTACGGATTCGGCCACGGATTCAGCCATTGATTTTACATATTTTTGTAAGGTATTTTATCTAATTATTTTTCAGAATTTAATAAATGTATGTGCAAAAATTGTGGCAATTTTGACTAGGCAATGAAGGATGCAATGAAAATGACTGTCATGTCATTTAATACCGACGTCAAGGTTATTTCGAAGAAGTATATATAGGTTTTTGCAATTTTTACCGCGCACGGTTTTTTACAAGAAGACGATTGCCAAAATTTACCGTATTGCTCCGTATCCGTGTCCTCCGTCCTTTCTGAGGCAAAACGTAATAAAACGTACTTTACCCGTAAAAATAAATAAATAAATAAATAAAGCCTTTATTCAGAACGTACATAAAATACAGTATTTAATTTAATCTGTTTCCCTAATTTGTTGTTTAATTATTTTTTGCAGATCTGTTTGCCAATCGGCAAAGGCCTTCTCCAACCTTTTCCACTCCTTTCTTTCTTGAGCCATTTTTTCTCCTTTCTTTCTTCCTGTTCCACATCACTCCTGCCACTTTCCTGATGTCGTCATCCCATCTTTTATATGGTCTACCTCTTTTCCTTTTCCCTTCCCTAGGGTACCATCGTGTCACCATTTTACTCCATTTGTCCTTTCCCCTCATCATATGCCCTGTCCATTTCCATTTTAGCCTTCTGATTTTGTGTGTTATGTCTAGAACCTTTGTCTTGCTTCGGATGATACGATTATTCAGTCTGTCCGACTTCTCCCGACTTTACCCGTAATGGAAATAAAATGTAGGTATATTTTGAATATAGAAACTCAACTTTAGACATATTGTATAATATTCAGGTGGAGGAAGCCACAGACACACCGTCAACGGAACCGCAGCTCGTGGTGTGGGGGACGGACGTCGCTATAGCCGAATGCCGCGAAAAGTTCGTGAAGTTCATACAGAGGTTCGTCGAACCCACCGCCGTTACAAACGAACCCCTTTACGAACAGAAGTTGGACGAGGTAATTATTTTTAGAAATAAGTTCTTTGAAGTAAATTGCAAAAGAGTAAAAATGAAAAAATCGTAACGTATTCATGCTGTGCGTTCTTGCGTGTTTTTATTACATAAATAAATATTGCAGTACTTTGCACTCAGCACAGTCTGGCCAAAACTAAGCAATTATGCTTGTACTATGGGTCCTAGACAACGGATAAAACTTGTATTTGTACATGTTAATACCTTGTATTTGTATTAAAACCGTTTAATTTCGCTATCTTTTAATGAAATCAATTTATTTTGTAAAAAATGGTTTTATATATTTTCTCTTTTCTCAGATAAACACATTGGAAGAGCCATATTTAGACGTAGATTGTGAACACGTGAAGATATTTGATGCTAAACTGCATCGGCAGTTGATCTGCTATCCACAAGAGGTGACACTTTAAACTCAACTTTATTCCAACATGCTAGAGTTCAATATCATTTGCCAAGATCTTATCTAGTAAACCCGAAAGGGGGCTGGTTTTTCCCATGTAAAAAAATCATTATTTCTATGAAATGACCAGATTTTTCATTCTATTCCTAACCTTATTTGTTTACTAATAAAGTGTAATTTCCATCCAGGTGGTTCCAGCATTTGACGCGGCTGTAAATGAATTGTTCTTCGAGAAGTATCCAGCTGCGGTGCTAGAACATCAGATACAAGTTCGACCTTACAACGCTCCGGAAAGGCATATGAGGGACTTGAACCCTGAAGGTACCTTTACCCATAGAAGATTTTGAGATTAGTATTTCTGTCATCATCCAAAATGGACCCAATTAGAGAGATCTAGTTTCCTATCTACCTTGCACCGTCCTTTCCCTCCACTTTCCTTCCCTCAGTCATATTTATTTATTTAAAACATGTTCATAATAATAAGGATATCATATTTTTAATTCAAATAATTTTGAAAATTCTTAAAATCTAAGAGAGAGTAAGAGAGGTTTTACACAGGTACTTTTGTTAACAGATATTGACCAACTGGTTACACTCTCTGGGATGGTGATCCGGACATCGTCAATAGTGCCTGAAATGAGAGAAGCCTACTTCAAATGTGCGGTACGTACCTATTACCGCTAATTTACGTTTTATTTTTTCTTTGAGTATTAACAAATAGGTAGGTACACTTCCTGCTTATAAATAAATCTTTATTTTCAATAATTTACAGACAAATATTATTAGTAAATAGTACCATTATGGAATATGCCGGGGGATTTGGGGTTTCCGGGGGGTTAAAAATTTGGTGGGGAGAGACCAGAATTTCTCTGGGGATGGCCGTGATATTTTGACAACAATAGTATTATTTACCTAAGTTTTAAATTGACTTGTTTGGTTTTGCCTTTTATTAACCTACAACAATATTGTATTTGTATTTAGGAGATCTATGGTTTGCAAAACTGGTCCAAAACAACAACTCCTCTAACATTCCCAGGTGTGTGGAGCAGCCGCTGTGGCTGAGTTAGAACGAGGCCGCGTGCCAGAACCAGCGCACTGCTCTCACTGCAACACGGCACACTGCTTCCAGCTGGTACACAACCGCTCGCACTTCAGCGACAAGCAACTAGTCAAGCTGCAGGAGTCGCCCGGTATGTAACAATATTGTGGCTGAGTTAGAACGAGGCCGCGTGCCAGAACCTGCGCACTGCTCTCACTGCAACACGGCACACTGCTGATATATCTGCTTACAGTTTCATAATAACGTGAATTGATGATTATTAGACTTTATTGACATATATTATTGTTTGTTTATCTAGACGACATGCCAGCGGGCCGCACACCGGCTACAGTGAGCATCATCGCTCACGGAGCGCTAGTGGAAGCGACCGGCGCGGGCGAGCGCGTCAGTGTGACTGGCGTGTTCCGTGCGGCGCCTTCCTCCGCGCACCCGCGTCGTGCCACGCTGCGGGCGCTACACGCCACGCACATCGACGCGCTTCACTACCGCAAGGTGCATAGCGACCGCCTGCTCGACACGTTAGAAGGGTAAGCTGTATGTGTGTCTATACACTCGCGTCGAGTCACGCTGCGGGCTCTACACGCTACGCACACTTGTATTTGACTATGGGCTATTGTCCGAAACTAGACCTCTTATATTGGGTGTTTTTTGAGTCTTTTTGGCAATTTTATTTCTATTCTTCCAGCAAAGAACACCGTTTCCCGCCCGAGCGTATGGAGCTATTCAAAGTGCTGTCCAAACAGCAGGATGCGTACGAACGACTCGCTCGAGCCATCGCTCCCTCGGTCTACGAGAACTTGGACATTAAGAAAGGGGTTCTCTTGCAATTGTTGGGAGGTACCAAGAAGAACTTTAACGCTGCCGGACGGACACACTTTAGGTTAGATTGTACATGAAGAAGCTAAGTCTTCGCTATTCTTAGAAAAGCGCTTTCATTTTGGTGTGTTTACATAAAACTAGCTAATCACTTCATTCAAGTCATCAAATGCTGAATTTAATGTAATATCGTCCTCAGATCCGAAATAAACATCCTCCTATGCGGCGACCCTGGAACCAGCAAGTCACAACTACTGCGCTGGGTACATGGGTTGGTTCCACGCGCTCAGTATACCTCCGGCCGCGGCTCGTCGGCTGTCGGCCTCACTGCCTACGTCACCAAGGACCCCGACACTAGGCAGCTGGTGTTACAGACGTGAGTATACAGTATACACAGCAAGTCACAACTACTGCGCTGGGTGTACAATACACCTCCGGCCGCGGCTCGTCGGCTGTCGGCCTCACTGCCTACGTCACCAAGGACCCCGACACTAGGCAGCTGGTGTTACAGACGTGAGTATACAGTATACACAGCAAGTCACAACTACTGCGCTGGGTGTACAATACACCTCCGGCCGCGGCTCGTCGGCTGTCGGCCTCACTGCCTACGTCACCAAGGACCCCGACACTAGGCAGCTGGTGTTACAGACGTGAGTATACAGTATACACAGCAAGTCACAACTACTGCGCTGGGTGTACAATACACCTCCGGCCGCGGCTCGTCGGCTGTCGGCCTCACTGCCTACGTCACCAAGGACCCCGACACTAGGCAGCTGGTGTTACAGACGTGAGTATACAGTATACACAGCAAGTCACAACTACTGCGCTGGGTGTACAATACACCTCCGGCCGCGGCTCGTCGGCTGTCGGCCTCACTGCCTACGTCACCAAGGACCCCGACACTAGGCAGCTGGTGTTACAGACGTGAGTATACAGTATACACAGCAAGTCACAACTACTGCGCTGGGTGTACAATACACCTCCGGCCGCGGCTCGTCGGCTGTCGGCCTCACTGCCTACGTCACCAAGGACCCCGACACTAGGCAGCTGGTGTTACAGACGTGAGTATACAGTATACACAGCAAGTCACAACTACTGCGCTGGGTGTACAATACACCTCCGGCCGCGGCTCGTCGGCTGTCGGCCTCACTGCCTACGTCACCAAGGACCCCGACACTAGGCAGCTGGTGTTACAGACGTGAGTATACAGTATACACAGCAAGTCACAACTACTGCGCTGGGTGTACAATACACCTCCGGCCGCGGCTCGTCGGCTGTCGGCCTCACTGCCTACGTCACCAAGGACCCCGACACTAGGCAGCTGGTGTTACAGACGTGAGTATACAGTATACACAGCAAGTCACAACTACTGCGCTGGGTGTACAATACACCTCCGGCCGCGGCTCGTCGGCTGTCGGCCTCACTGCCTACGTCACCAAGGACCCCGACACTAGGCAGCTGGTGTTACAGACGTGAGTATACAGTATACACAGCAAGTCACAACTACTGCGCTGGGTGTACAATACACCTCCGGCCGCGGCTCGTCGGCTGTCGGCCTCACTGCCTACGTCACCAAGGACCCCGACACTAGGCAGCTGGTGTTACAGACGTGAGTATACAGTATACACAGCAAGTCACAACTACTGCGCTGGGTGTACAATACACCTCCGGCCGCGGCTCGTCGGCTGTCGGCCTCACTGCCTACGTCACCAAGGACCCCGACACTAGGCAGCTGGTGTTACAGACGTGAGTATACAGTAAACACAGCAAGTCACAACTACTGCGCTGGGTGTACAATACACCTCCGGCCGCGGCTCGTCGGCTGTCGGCCTCACTGCCTACGTCACCAAGGACCCCGACACTAGGCAGCTGGTGTTACAGACGTGAGTATACAGTATACACAGCAAGTCACAACTACTGCGCTGGGTGTACAATACACCTCCGGCCGCGGCTCGTCGGCTGTCGGCCTCACTGCCTACGTCACCAAGGACCCCGACACTAGGCAGCTGGTGTTACAGACGTGAGTATACAGTATACACAGCAAGTCACAACTACTGCGCTGGGTGTACAATACACCTCCGGCCGCGGCTCGTCGGCTGTCGGCCTCACTGCCTACGTCACCAAGGACCCCGACACTAGGCAGCTGGTGTTACAGACGTGAGTATACAGTATACACAGCAAGTCACAACTACTGCGCTGGGTGTACAATACACCTCCGGCCGCGGCTCGTCGGCTGTCGGCCTCACTGCCTACGTCACCAAGGACCCCGACACTAGGCAGCTGGTGTTACAGACGTGAGTATACAGTATACACAGCAAGTCACAACTACTGCGCTGGGTGTACAATACACCTCCGGCCGCGGCTCGTCGGCTGTCGGCCTCACTGCCTACGTCACCAAGGACCCCGACACTAGGCAGCTGGTGTTACAGACGTGAGTATACAGTATACACAGCAAGTCACAACTACTGCGCTGGGTGTACAATACACCTCCGGCCGCGGCTCGTCGGCTGTCGGCCTCACTGCCTACGTCACCAAGGACCCCGACACTAGGCAGCTGGTGTTACAGACGTGAGTATACAGTATACACAGCAAGTCACAACTACTGCGCTGGGTGTACAATACACCTCCGGCCGCGGCTCGTCGGCTGTCGGCCTCACTGCCTACGTCACTAAGGACCCCGACACTAGGCAGCTGGTGTTACAGACGTGAGTATACAGTATACACAGCAAGTCACAACTACTGCGCTGGGTGTACAATACACCTCCGGCCGCGGCTCGTCGGCTGTCGGCCTCACTGCCTACGTCACCAAGGACCCCGACACTAGGCAGCTGGTGTTACAGACGTGAGTATACAGTATACACAGCAAGTCACAACTACTGCGCTGGGTGTACAATACACCTCCGGCCGCGGCTCGTCGGCTGTCGGCCTCACTGCCTACGTCACCAAGGACCCCGACACTAGGCAGCTGGTGTTACAGACGTGAGTATACAGTATACACAGCAAGTCACAACTACTGCGCTGGGTGTACAATACACCTCCGGCCGCGGCTCGTCGGCTGTCGGCCTCACTGCCTACGTCACCAAGGACCCCGACACTAGGCAGCTGGTGTTACAGACGTGAGTATACAGTATACACAGCAAGTCACAACTACTGCGCTGGGTGTACAATACACCTCCGGCCGCGGCTCGTCGGCTGTCGGCCTCACTGCCTACGTCACCAAGGACCCCGACACTAGGCAGCTGGTGTTACAGACGTGAGTATACAGTATACACAGCAAGTCACAACTACTGCGCTGGGTGTACAATACACCTCCGGCCGCGGCTCGTCGGCTGTCGGCCTCACTGCCTACGTCACCAAGGACCCCGACACTAGGCAGCTGGTGTTACAGACGTGAGTATACAGTATACACAGCAAGTCACAACTACTGCGCTGGGTGTACAATACACCTCCGGCCGCGGCTCGTCGGCTGTCGGCCTCACTGCCTACGTCACCAAGGACCCCGACACTAGGCAGCTGGTGTTACAGACGTGAGTATACAGTATACACAGCAAGTCACAACTACTGCGCTGGGTGTACAATACACCTCCGGCCGCGGCTCGTCGGCTGTCGGCCTCACTGCCTACGTCACCAAGGACCCCGACACTAGGCAGCTGGTGTTACAGACGTGAGTATACAGTATACACAGCAAGTCACAACTACTGCGCTGGGTGTACAATACACCTCCGGCCGCGGCTCGTCGGCTGTCGGCCTCACTGCCTACGTCACCAAGGACCCCGACACTAGGCAGCTGGTGTTACAGACGTGAGTATACAGTATACACAGCAAGTCACAACTACTGCGCTGGGTGTACAATACACCTCCGGCCGCG
Source organism: Idaea biselata (assembly GCA_958496205.1). Lineage (NCBI taxonomy): Eukaryota > Metazoa > Arthropoda > Insecta > Lepidoptera > Geometridae > Idaea > Idaea biselata. The sequence goes on from OY292395.1 coordinate 16,473,249, forward strand.
GCTCGTCGGCTGTCGGCCTCACTGCCTACGTCACCAAGGACCCCGACACTAGGCAGCTGGTGTTACAGACGTGAGTATACAGTATACACAGCAAGTCACAACTACTGCGCTGGGTGTACAATACACCTCCGGCCGCGGCTAGTCTGTAAGTTAGTCACACCTGTGTTTATATTAATTTACTTTGTATTTTATTATGTTTTAGTGGGGCATTAGTACTGGCGGATAACGGAATATGTTGTATTGACGAGTTCGACAAAATGAATGACTCCACCCGCAGTGTTTTACATGAGGTAAGTTCTTTTACGATAATCAAATCTTTAAATAAACTCATTGTGTCATTTTATTACCTTCTTCTTCTTTTTTCGTATCGAAATTTAGCTCACCCAGTTTAGAATTGCCAGGTCACCATAAGGCCTCTAAATGACATAACGACCCACTGCTAACAGAGATAACAATTGAAAGATATTGGAGCGCCCGTCGCCCGGGTTTCAAAATGACGACCCCTCGGAATGAAAGTCGGGGTATCTACCACTAGACCAACACCGCTCTTCTTCTTCGTCCTGTCAATGGGACAAGCTCTCTCGAGGGTCAAATTTTTGAGCACTAGAAGTCAGCCACATCTACCGCGCTATCAGTGGCCTCCATCAGAGCGCTCCTAGTGTAGGTAGGGTACTGTGGGCAAGACAGTAAGTGGATCATATCCTGCACAGGAGCACCTCAGTCGCAGCCCTATCTCTTATGTTGTATTATGTACTTGTCGTCTTAGGTAATGGAGCAACAGACCCTGTCGATAGCCAAGGCCGGTATAATCTGCCAACTGAACGCGCGCACCTCCATCCTGGCCGCCGCCAATCCGGCCGAGTCGCAGTGGAACAAGAACAAGACTATCGTGGAGAATGTGCAGCTACCTCACACCTTGATGTCGAGGTAAGCTTATTATAATTGATATTATGATGACTTCCATGCTGCGTCGCGCCATTATCCACCGGGTGCAAGTATTATTGCTTAAAAATAAATATTAGTTTCTGGTCTGGGTGTTTTCTATGTATGATACAAAGAAAACTCGTGTATGTATTTCCAAAATCTATATCTATAAAAGGTTTTGACCTGACTAACTGACTGACTGTCTGATCAATGCACCGCCTAAACCGCAGATAGTAGATAGCTGAAATTTGGATAGTGTGTTCTTTATGTGATGTAGGCATCCAATAAGAAAGGATTTTCGAAAATTTCCACGGGATCGGGACTTATGCTGGTAAAACCGCGGGACATAGATAGTAAAGTATAATATAATGTAGTCCTTTGTTTAGTACCCATAGTACAAGGTTAGTACTTAGTTTGGGGCTAAATTGAGCTGTGTGTAACGTCATGCAATAGTTATTCATTAAATTGTCGGATGAATAAACCTTTATTATTATATGGTTAGGTTCGACCTGATATTCCTGGTGCTGGACCCGCAAGACGAGACGTTCGACCGGCGGCTCGCGTCGCATCTCGTCTCTCTCTACTTCAAGGACCCGACCGACCCGCAGGACGATGAAGATGCTATTGTAAGACTTATTTATTTAAATCACAAATGTTAAGCTTTCGTAGATCATCGTATAAAATCTATATCTGTAAAATAATTTGTCGTGACTGACTGACTGATCAGCCTAAACCGCTGTTAGTAGAGAGCTGAAATTTGCCGGTAAGAAAGGGTTTTTCGAAATTCCCATCTATACTATTTATTTACTATACTATTATTATCGAACAATTAATTAATTCATATAATAAAGAAGTAACATGTACTGTACATAATAATATGTATGTTGGGGGTAATCTCCGAAACCACTGGACCGATTTCGATAAAATTTAATATTAAGATAGAGTGCATTTTGGAAGTGTCATTGGCCACGTTTTATTACGTGAATTAAAAATATACTCTATATTAAATCTTCTGTTATTTTTATTTTCGTATAGTGGCGTGGCTTAGCCAGTGTTAGAGTTCTCTAACTTGACCTGACGACTGCTATAAAAACAACCGAGACCAACTGCTGACATTATTAAATATATCTGTGTAAAGTGTATAAAACGGCTTTATCCAAGTAAATAGTTTCTTTAAATAAATAATATCACTGTTTGCAGGACATGTCGCTCATGCGAGATTACATAGCGTTCGCCAAGGAACACGTTCAGCCGACGCTCAGTGAGGCCGCGCAGCAGAGACTTATCGATGCGTATGTCGATATGAGGTATTTAACAACTCACTACATACTATCTTTACAACTACATACTATGTTGATTTTACAAAATACTTGTGGTTGTGCAAACCATTTTTCATTCTCCGAAAAGATCGGATTTTAAACCGATTCAGAAATCCAACCTCGAAATGTTAAAAGTTGTTTTTGGTAACAGTCTAGTATTTTTCCTCTGACTTTAAGTTGACAAGTAATTATTAGAATTTTCATCGATTTTCGCGATGCTGATATGATACATTTTTAATCGTATATCTAATATGCTTAATCGAATAAAAGCAACGTGATTAAAACCAAAAAACGAGTTTGATTTGAAGTAAATAATTACTTAATTCTCTGGCTCAGCGACCCGAAATGTATCATGGCCTTCCGAGACTTGTGCAACGCATTAATTATGCGCTATGTTCGTACCTTAATGCATTGTTTGTGACAGACGTGTGGGCAGCGGCCGCGGGCAGATCTCCGCGTACCCGCGGCAACTGGAGTCTCTGATCCGCCTGGCCGAGGCGCACGCGCGCGTGCGGCTCTCGCACACCGTCGAGTTGCTGGACGTCGACGAAGCTTCCAGGTACAGCTTGCTTCAGTCTTTATTGTAACAAGTATACCGCGGTGTAGACCACTGGATATCCCACATCGCCATCTAAGCTACTAAGCTTGTATTACGGTGGCTAGACAACAGATATAATACTTGTATTTTTTTTGGAAATAAGGGAAAGCGGACTCCGGGCTCCCGAGAGGGATGCAACCGGGAATATTGCTCGGATGAGAGATTTCATTTGTAAATACTTTCATATTATATTCTTATTTATTCTTTGTATATGTTATAGGCAATGTGTATAATGCAGGCATTCTATACATTTCCTAGGTATTGTATAGAATGCCGGGGTCGTCCAGGCAATGTGTGAAATGATATTGAATGTTCAAACTATTTTACACTTTACCTAGGAAATGTATGGAATACCTAGGCATTGTATAGAATGCCGGTTGACGCATAGGTAATGTATGTAACGTGTTTTTTTGCCGCGGCAGCGGTCGCCAAAGCGCCTTATTCTGTAAATAAAAAAGGCGTGATGTATAAAAATAGCACTTAATATGAAATAAATGTTAATAATGTTTTTATTTATAGTATTAGGCGCTTCGGCGACCGCTGCCGTCGTTCATTATACACTTTGCCTGATGCGCTTCGGGCATTTTATACAATACCTAGGCAATGTATGAAATGAATCGTATTATACACATTGCTTGAACGTTTTAGGCAATGTATATAATGCCTAGGCATTCTATACAATGCCGGATTATACACATTGCCTATAACATATACAATATACACAAAGATAGCTAAATACCGTTTTGTGTAGAATTGCAGAATTAAATCTTTTATGTTTAAAAACCTACTTTGGTTGAGTACAATTTTAAAACTATGTTAGACAAATTTTAATGACTTCACACTGTACTGACGAAGAACAACAAAACAAAAGTATCAAACCGTACACCATGGTACTGCATCAAAAGCAGTCGTTCTTTAGTTTATTGAAAAATGCTTTCCCAAAATGTTCCACCTGACTTGGACTGGACCAGGACTTGAACCTGCAACATTTGTTTCCAATTTAGCAATTTATCTGCAATGTCTCGGACATGAAGGCTGCCCCTGATGCGGGAGTTTCTGACGCGGTGTTAGTACCTGAAATCGTTTACAAAATTTAGGATTGCATTGTTTCATTTTAGCGAGTGAGACGGGGTCCCTCCTTTTCGGATAAACTTTTTTGTCATAAACACGAAAGGCATAACGATTTTGGCCTAAACATTTTTGCAATAATACTAAAAAAAAAAAAATGTTTTTTCAGAAGTCATAAAAGCCTTCTAAATTTATGACAAAAAAGCTTATTCCTGACGGAACGGGACCCGAGTGAGACACCCAAGTGATTGTTTATCCTTAGACTGCACCGCGAGGCCCTCAAGCAGTCGGCCACGGACCCCGCGTCGGGGCGCATCGACGTGGGCATCCTGACGACGGGGCTGGGCGCGGCCGCGCGCCGCCGCCGCGCCGACCTCGTGGCCGCGCTCAAGGACCTCATACAGCCCTACTCCAAGCCGCACACGCTCACACACTCCAAGCTCCTGCAGGATGTCAATGCTAACTCGCAACTTGTAAGTATTCTACGGGACTCTAGAGTAGTCTGGCGACATTGTTGAGGTATTATGTACTAGGACACACGCACACTTTGAATACTGTAAAAGCGCCCAGACTGCATACGAATTAGCCGTACGTATACTGATTCGTATGCAGACTGCGTGCTTTCATAGTACTAGGAATGCCGGATTGTTCGTACGTTAGCACACAAATGAAATTAGAACGGAAACTTATCCAAAGTGCGCCCGGTCTAAAGACATTTATTTTTTTATATTGATATTTTAAACATATTTCATGTTCCATTATAAAAAGGCTGCTGCAGTCCTGACAGCATTGTTACGTCTATCGTAAGACTGAAATGAGTATCGCTGCGGACGATAAATCGAATAAGGACGATTAAACGTCAAAGTATATTGATGTCTCCTCGCGACCAAGACTATTGTAATTTAGTCAAACCAGCGAGTTAACAGAATTTAAAAATAATAGGCGAATAAACCCAGGAGAGATGTAAATATCAATTTGAAAATGTCTGACATTTTGTTTCTGTTCCAGACCATCACTCGAGAACAATTGGACGAAGCCCTGCGAGACTTGCAAGATGAAGGCAAAGTTGTTGTCGTCAGTCACACGCATCTACGGTTGTGTTGATTACACATCCTACTTCATACACGTGTCTGTATTATAATCTTAATCCCGCAGTATTGAGACTATTGCAGGTGGCGCGTGTAAGACCACTGTAAGACTTTGATCTGTGCCTACATTTTTATATCAGTTAAGTTACCTGTTTTTTGTTCAGTTATATAAGGAAATAAATGGTATTTTTAATTTAATATGTTTTAGTTCTTGATTGAAGTATTATATCCCTACTATTCATATTATATATGCGAAAGTAAGTCTGTCTGTTATGTTTTAACGTCTAAACCGCTGAGCTATTTTGATGAATTTTGGTATACAAAAGTACCCTATCAGCAGTTATAGTTACCGTTCATGACGAAGCTGCTCGATTTAACCATCAGTTGCGAAGTCCACTAATTTTTAAAGTTGGAAACATAGTGAGCCTACGTGCGCAACGCAAATGACGCAATTTATATGAAAACAGTGGGACGCGTCTGATAACGTTGCAGATAGATAGGTATGTTTCTAACTCAAAGGTATTCATACAAATTCAAGAATCCAGACATGATGTCATAATGCGCTGCATACGTTGCGTACGTGGGCTCAGTGTGTTCCAGCCTTAATTCAATAGGCATTTCAAGGAATATTTTGCTTATCCCTAAGACAAGTTAGGAATATTACAGTGGCGCTTTCACGTAAAAATAAATAAAATACAAAATAGTCAAAATAATAATTTATCTTTATTTACATAACATTTGTTTTATGTATCAAAAAGCTTTACAATAAATAACAGATACAGGCTCTTTAATTATAAATTACAGAAACATGATCACGGTTGTTTTTCAATTCAATATTATAAGAATAGTATGGTCAAGGTTCTAAGTGGCAGTAGTAGATTATTTACCAAGAGATGTAACAACTATTTTGCAGGCGAGAGCGTTTCCTTAAATCTAGAGCGGAGCGAAGGATTCTAGAGAATTCAGAACACAACGAGGGATTAAAAAAAAACGTCAACCGAGCTTAAAACAGTATTTTTAAGGTCATAGCACACTTAAACGACTCTGCTCCAACACCGCTTCCACCCAACACTGCCCTAAACTAAGACGACTGCTCGCAGTCTACGCGGCGACAGCTAGCAGGCAACCAGCAGTCCACGCGGCGACAGCTAGCAGACGGCCAGCTGTCCACCCACCTTTACCGTACCGTACGATTTAAATCGTACGGTTGGCAACAGTCCGCGACGACGCGCGCGGCGACTGCTAGCAGTAAGCGTGCGGCCAGCGAGGCGTCAACTCCCTAGCAGTCTGACGGCTATCAGTAGTGATGGGTCAACTCGGAATAAATGTAACTCGAGTCAACTCGAGTTAAAATGCACGTAACTCGAGTTAACTCGAGTTGCAATTCGAGTTGGCATGAGTAACCCAATTAATTATTTTATAAACTTTGCCGCTTTACGCCAAAAAAAACCAAATCGATTCTGATGAGACTGGAGACTTAAATTATTACATACATACATTTTTATCGCAATATTCGGGGATCGAAATGAGATCGAAATTTTTCAATTTCAATATTTCAGCAAGAACGAGGCTTACAACATAATGTGTTAAATGTAGTTATTTTACATTTTAATCATTCGGTCCTTTACCTAGATTAGGCAATAGAAACGAAATAAAAATTAATTTATCGAATAAAATAAACACCAATTATGCGTTTTTAGGTTAAAATTTGTTAAAAATAGTACTATTATTGAACTCGAGTTCGCAAGGTTTAACTCGAGTTGACTCGAGTTAATCGCAACTCGAGTTAACTCGAGTTGGCAACTCGAGTTGACCCATCACTAGCTATCAGTCTGCTAATTTATGATGCCAATGTAAAATATATCTAAAGGGCAATATTTAAAGCCCATATTTGAATTATATTATTTTTGCCGGGTGGGAGCGGAGTCGTGTAAGTGGGCTATGACCTTTATCCCGGAGTGGACACTACTTTTTATCACCCTCTTTGTGATAATAAGTGCAAATTCGTTAACTTTGTATGACATTTTAGCGTCCGATAATAGAACTACTGCAGACCTATTATCATGAAACTTGGACTTGGTAATTATACAATGACCGATAATCGACTTAACATACCTATTACTGTCTTATTGAGTCGCGCTGAGCGGGACGAAGATAACATTTCCGACATCGGTTTCGGACCGAAGCTCTGTAAATACCCCAGGACTGAGGCGGCCTAAGTCGTAGCGCGCTACTAATAATCAACAAAAATAAGTTACAAACCAAATTATGTCTTCTATTTAATTCAAAGACAGAACACACAGTTTAAAAAGACAAAACTCAACCCGTTACATACCCTGGGCCTATACCGTGAGTTTTAATTGCAAGACACGTATTCTATAACTAAATCGTGTCAACATTGCTTCAGCATCGTTAGATTTATTAGAACTACGGGTCTAGATCGCGTTGTAGATAGTCATTGTTTTTTTTTACCTCGACGTTTCGGCAACCGGCCATCGTCGAGTGAGCCTCGTTTTCCATCGAGTGGGAAGGTAATTTTAGTTAATTAGACCCGTAGTTCTAACAATAATGAATAATGGACGGAAATTGTGTGAATATCAGTAGATTTTTCTCTAAACAGTGTTAGTTCTAAAGCTTTGCGTTTTTGTCTATCTATTTAAAATAAATAAATAACAATTCAACACCAAAAATGACTAAGATTGGCTTTTAAGTAAGTCATGTATTTGTACCATAAACGATTTTAAAAAGTCAGAAAATCCAAAAGCAGGACCTAATTAGTTTTGCTTAACAACTGCACGAGTTAGCTCCTGCAATTTAGAACTTATAGTAAGGCCCCTTAACTAATCTAAAATATAAGTTATTGTGCATAAATATTTTATTTGTATGACACTTTAAAACTATAAATATTTAACATCAGGTAGTGTGTAGTGTGTAGTAACATCACAGTTTCAAATAATGATTATCATTTTAAAAATCTCAAAAGTGAGAGAATATTATAAAGAAAAGTCGAAAGAAAAAGTATAGAAATAGAAAAAAAAAGAGATAGCAGATTGTTATCAAATTTAAAAGTTGGATGATTTAACTGAACCATAAATTTATTACTTTTGGTACATAATTATGTGCATTTTTTTTAAAATATTTATAATCCATGTGAACTAAAAACTTAAAAAATCAACCAAAAATGACATTTACTGATCTGGCAACACTCATTGGTCGTTTAATTCGCTACAGTGTTGTTAGAGTGATTAATAACGTTAGATTTGGCAGAAATTAAGCCGAATTACTCACATGCCGTTAAATAACTTAACTAAATATAACTAATTTATGACCCAAATATTCAAGTCGAAAAGAAAGTAATAAGAACTAAATGTCGTAGGAAACTGGAAATACGGTATGTATAGAAACTAGCCCACTACATAAGTATAATAACCAGGGGTCGGAATAGGTAGAGTCAAATAGGGTTACTGACCTCAAATTTACATGATTGTAGATGTTAACATGGACATGCCTTCGGAATACCGAAATTTTATTACAATCTTCCGGAATTTTATCAGAGTAGGTCGATTGCTTCCGGTTAAATAATCTTAAACCTGTATGTTAATAAAGACATGCCGCCGCAGCAGTATTCCGAAATTTAAAAGAATCCCGACAAAATTGCTACGTAACATGATTTATTTTCTTAACTCTTTTGACTTGAAATAAAAGTTTAATATTTAATAATATTAACAATAACTAGCCAGATAACATAAATAACGGGTTTTTTCACCGCACGACCCTGGCAACCAATCAGATCAGAGTATCCACGGTGACTCATTAACTGCAAGACAATGCAAAACTGCAGGTAGGTAGCTCACTTACATCTATCGGTTCGTAGAGTGCACTTACTTTCTTTGTATACCTATGTGATTTTGTGATTGTGACCCTGTGACCTTAGCTAGTGTACGGTGGAAAGATCATTTTCGACCTATAAATGGATATTAGATGTAAAAAGAAATTCATTAAAAATAGAAAATATGGAAAAACTGATGGTTCTTTATTTTAATTGTACAGCCTACAATGCTGAAATTGTAACAATGACGATTAGGATTTAGTGCCATTAACTGCTCCCCGCAATTAAATCATATAAACCTAGTGCGATCCGTGTATACTGCGATTCGAGTATACTTTTTATCAAGATATCCGTGGAAACATCTTTATAAAAAGTAGTCAAAATTAATTTCGGTTTATAGCTAAATATAAGTTTGCTTTATATATTTAAGTGGTAAAAACCATACAGATATACCTAAAAAATGTAATTGAAACCTGAAAATTATGAAGTATTGTAAACAATAAATGTTTGTGTTTTACTTGCGCTCATTTCATTTTAGAAAAGTAATTCACATAAAATGAATTTATCGTCCTCGTTTTTTTTGGTCGGTTAAAAAAATAAAGGGCGTCCCTAAATTGTCCATTGTACCTACATGAAAACTTAACAGAAAACTTCAATTTCACATGTCAAGTTAGCAATCACCTACGTAAAAGTGTCAATTGAACCCTCGTTGCGTGAACCCAATTCGTACTTAACCGGTATTTCCTATCATTGTAGACGATGTAAACTTTGTTTTTTAATCATATTTTATGTATTTGATACAATTCCGGAATGATTTCCATATTTCTTGAAAACAAGGCATATCCATGTTATGCTATCATGATGCAAGTACATAAAATGACTCTACCTATTCCGACCCCTGATAATAACATACAATAGTACAATATTTTTTACCTATATAAATTATACAATAATACTTATGCGCGGTTAAACAACTTAAAAAAATTCACAGTCCATTTGATTCCCTCTACAACACTAAACTATTTCTTTAATGAGAACACATAAATCGTATTGTTTTGGTATCGATCCAAAGCGTTGAGTAGTCAACGCCATGGATCGGATTACGAGTGTTTGCGGGTTGAAATCCCGCCGAGTACGAATGTTTTGGAAGCATTTTGCTACAAAAACAATATTTCCAAGTGTTGGGTTAACACTTTAGAAATAATGTTTAGACAAAAATTGGGAACGAAAACAGTAGTAATGGACCTTAAATAGTTTTAAGAAGCTTATTTCAATAACAAAAATCTTTCAAAAGGAGCCAAAAACGGCTGCGACAATTTGTGCATAAGGCACGATAAGTGCAGTAATCGCTATGAAGGCAAAGCTTGTGATTGGTTATTTCTAGACCCCTCTGAGTTATTATTGGTCGATTGATCAACGCGAGCGTCCCCATTTGTTGGTTGGTTTAACCGCGCGTCCCCATTGGCCGGTTGATTTGACCGCGCGCTCTCATTGGCCGGCTGTTCAATCCGTCCGTTCTCATTGGTTGGATTGCTACGTTGGGGTTTGTTTTCCATATCATCCGCTTTAGAACAAGCCTCGAGTACGTATTTGTTGAATAAATCTGGTTTGTCTAGGTAGACGTGGTGACCGGCGCCATTTATGACCTGTAACTTAACATTGTATTCTGTCGTTAAAATATCATTAGTGACCCGGCACGGGTAGGTATGTATTTACTATACATATAAAATTTAGAGTCCTGACCAGTCAGCCAGCCAGTCAGTCAAATAAATATCGACGCAGAACCCCAACCGCTGGTCCTAGAGACATGTCCGCTTGTCGCCACGATTAAAGCCGGTAGGTCTGCGCGTGTGCACAAGCTGGGGCCGAAGCCTCCCACCAAGAAACCTCTTTTAGTCTCCTTTTACGACGGGCAGGGGAAACTGAAGCCATATTTTTTAAATCCAGATAAGTTCTTTGGGTCTAGAGAATTATTAGTTACTAGCTGCGTCCCGCGGTTCCCATCCTATCCTATCGGAATCAAAAAGTAGCCTATGTTACTTCTCGATAATGTAGCTTTCTATCGGAGAAAGATTTTTTTAAATCGGTCCAGTACTTTCGGAGCTTATTTGTTCCAAACAATAAAATGTTTCCTCTTTCTAATACTATTATTTATTCATATGTTAACCTGTTTACCTGTATATGAGTAAAAGAGGAGGGCCGACTTTCACTGAGAACTTGTCCCGTACAGTTATCGACCCAGGATCTCGATCCGTACAGCATAGTGATGGGCAGCTCTGGGTGGAGCTGGTTCAGACGTTTCACCATCGGGTTCTTGGCCCAACCGAAGCCAGTCATCAGAGTGTGAAACGCGCCTTCTCCACTAGAAATGTAAATAACAAAAAACATTTATTTTTATTTTTATTAAGTGTTTCCTACTTGGATGACTAGTTTTTTTTAAAAACGGCTTTCTTTAATTTTGCACCAGATAGGACATTAGCATGTTTTGCGAATCTCGATATTTCGCTAGTTGCAATAACTGCCGAAATACCCCGTTATTAATATAATATTTGCCGTGAAACCACCATGTCAGACGTGTTACGTAAACGTATTTTATTTTTAATTCTTAAGAAGCGCCTAGAATAGAATAGAACGTTAAGCCAAAGTATTACGCATTTACAAACTAGTAGTTCAACTATATGCATTATGTTTATAGAACTTTTATACTAAGTTTCATCAAAATCGGTTGGAAAATGAGACATTTAGGCAACATGTGACAGACGAAAGCCAGACTTGAAGCAGAGACGCTACACACGCTCGGTCAAAAAAGTATTAGAATATGTAGCATAGGTATCCGTTATCTAATACAAGCCTAGTTGTTTAATTAAGCTAGATTGAGCTACGTTCAACATCCTACAACACTCATCAAACTAACCTGGGAGTCTGCGAGTTGCACTGATAGATATACTCGGGTATAACAGTCTCGGCCTCCGGTATGTAGGTGAGGTACTTCCTGGAGATGTCGGGGCGCGTCTTGGAGACGAGCCAGCGGCCCGCGGGCCCGGCCGCGCGCACCGCCCACAGCGGGTTGAGCGGCTGCACGGCGGTGGCCACGGCGCGCACCCACAGCGGCAGCTGGTGCCGCTCGTACGGGTTGTCCGGACGCTCGGGGAAGCCCCACGGGTCGGCCAGGACTAGGTGCCGTACTCTACAATAAAGGAGTTAAGCTAGTTTTAGTTACCTATTTAATTTATTTAGATACTATAGTAGTAGTTAAAACATATTATAAACGAAAAATAATTCACTCGCGTGTTTATAAACAAAAAAAAAGGTCTTTTTTTTGTCCCCTCGCGACCAAGACCATTGTAACATGGTTGAAACGTCGAGGTAGGAAAATAAATAATAATACGCGATTAAGACCCGGGAAAATGTAACTATTGTATCCCAATGTCTTGACGAACTAGACCACACGAGTTCTCTTCCCGTTCTCGAGCGATGAATTTAAGAATGTGTTTTTTACCTTGTCTAATAATTTCGTGCTAGGCTTGTTTGTTTGTTAAAAAATTTAGTAGTAGTATAGGTTTGAAATTCAACTCATTGTTTGTTTTTAAAATTAGTTGATTGGATGAAACTCGGACGTTGATAAATGCTAAAAAAAAGCAACGCGATTTAAACCGTAAAGGGTTTTTTTGAGTAGACAGAGCTTCTCTTGCTCTTTTTGTGTAGTGGTGTTGGTCACCTAATATAATCAGTTTCCCCTAAGGTCTCAACCGGGACCTGCTTAACAAGCCGCATCGAAACACAAAGGTGAGAATATGTATTTGCCACACCCTTTATCTACCTAAGGGTCGGATATTGGTTATTGCGTTTATACACATACCTCTCAGGATATTTGATAGCGTATGCAGTAGCAATGTACCCTCCCAGACTGTGCCCCAGCAGTACAAACTGCGGGAGGTTGACTTCCCGCCGCCACTCTTCCACCGACTCGACCCACTGCGCTTCTGCTTTGACTGCATCACAGGAGAACTTCGGTCGGGAACTACGACCGAAACCTGGGAACAAATATAGGCTGGAATAAAGCTCTTTTATTCGTTTTAATCGCGTTGCTTTTATAGCAAGAGGCCTGGGAAGACGTCGAAACGTTGGGCGTTGAAAAATGCTTAATATAATAATAGGAATGCGATTTTAAACGAAAAAATGAGTTTTATTTCACATCAACATCTGAAAACCAAAGAAAAATTTAAATAGGCTGTTTAGATTCGATTGTACTCATATTATCCACTAGTAGCGCCCTGCGGTAGTCCTGATCCCGTGGAAATATCGGGAAAATAAAATATAGTTCAAAAACAGACTATATAAAATCGCATTTTAAAAAGTATATAGGTACTTAACAAGAAAAATATTCTTATCAGTAAGGTAATTCTGAAGACAATCTCAAAGTGTCGATCAGTGGATAACCGTTGTCTTATGCCACCTTGCAAACCCTACCCTACCCTACCCTACATACTTGGCTGAGCTATACAACCTACAAACAAGATTTCTCAAGTATTTGATAAGCAAAAGAGATAAAATAAGCTGTAAAGGAGACTATAGACAATTATATAAATTAACTAAAATATTACCGGTAGACCTAAAGGTAACTTATCAAATAGCATTAGAGTTTTATTGTATTGATGATTTGCGAAAAGCCAGTCTTTAATAAGTATGATACTAGAAGAGTTAGGGAGGGAACGCTAATCATACCTGTAGCCAGGAACTGCTATGGTGGGAGAACGAACCGGTGCATGGTGCCTAAAGTATACAACGACTTGGCGTGGCTGAGACGTGAACAGGGATTATCGGGGAATGTACTTAAGTACAGGGTTAAAGATGCACTATTGGATGATAGTGTTAAGTAACTGTGTTTTGTATCTCTTAATATATTTATTTAATTATTTGGTTGTGTATTGTGCTTGATGGTTTTGTGTATTTTGTGTGTGTAGGGTGCACATTTCATATGTAACCTAGAAATAAGCGCATACTTGCCAATAAACTGCAAGTCAGTTTGGCGAGAACTTTATTGTGGTAAAATGTGTACAATGTTATCTAAAAAAAAAAAAAAAAAAACTTCCGAGGTATGAAAATAAACACGCCTAAACTTGGGAAAAATGTTACTACAAACATTTAGTTATTCTAACATAGCAATTCCTGCTTATCTTAACCACGTTAAAGTAATTTTAATGTTAGTTGAAATTACGAAAATATAATATATCACGAAAATAGTGATTATTTTTTAATGTTCTTTAGGTATGGATAAACTAGCAGAGTCCCGCGGTTTTACCCGTTTGAGTTCCGATCCAACGGAATTTAAAAAAAAATCTTTTAGTGGACACCTTCACACCACAAAGAACAACTACCCAATTTGTTTGTCATGTTTCTGGATCGAGCGGTTTGGGCTCTGTGTTGCTATATAGGTCAGTCAGGACTTTGAATTTTATATGTAAGTATAGAAGACAATCCTACTAATATGTATGTATATCGGTATATGGATAGCTGGAGATCTGGAATGACACGCGCCGTATCTTCTCGCGACCACGGTCGATGTAACCCGTTGGCAAAACGTCGAGGTAATTTAAATATTGAATTATCTGCAACGCGATCTAGACCCGTAGTTCTAATATGATGGTCTTCGCAAATGGTTTGCCATCAGTGTTGCCATATATACAGATTTATCTGTATCTATACAGATTTTTCATCACCAATACAGATTACAGATTTAGCATAACTTTTATACAGATTTCCGTCATTTTAGCTTCCTCACATAATCTATGATGAAATGATTGAAAATGTATCTCTTTTTAGTGTATAATAATTTAATGTTTATTTATTGCCTTCAACATTTTTTCCCCTATGTTCTGTGTAAATCGTTGTCCCTGGCAACATTTATAGCGTACTGAAGGGATTCCCCGAAACTTATGTTTCATTTCAAACATAAGTTTCGGGAAATCCCTTTAGTACAAATGAATGAACGAAATAAGCAGTGTGAAAACTATGAAACGATTTGTTTGGTTGGAATTTCAACTTCTAGTTCTAGTCGAGTATCAACTATCGCGAGTCGTATTTGCGCTAAGATTTCTTGACTTTCTTGTCGATTTTGTGTTGTGACTTGTGTGTGCAGTGCGGCATTCGAAGAAAATTAAAATTGATCACTCTCAGTGTGAAGTAAATAACTTGTTAATATGCTCGCGAAAAAGTCACGGAATACGCAGCGTTTTAATCAAACTTGGCTAGAAGAAAGCAGTTTTAAATCGTGGTTAACAAAAAGTAAAAAGGGAGAAGATTACGCATACTGTAAATTTTGTTTATCAGACCTTGCAATCGGTGGTGGGGGGAAAAATGATCTTGTGCGACATATGAAAACAACTAAACACCTAAACTCAGTTCCTGGATCTTCTGCCATTCAAAAACCAGTCACAGCTTTTTTTCAAAAAGGTACGATTGCTGATGATGTAAAAACAGGTGAAGTTCTATTGGCGTCTTTTGTAGCTGAGCATAACCTTTCAATGAATGTCATGGAACACCTCCCTCAACTCATAAAAACAATATGCAAGGATAGCCCCACTGCACAAGAACTTGCGTGTAGTCGCACCAAAACCACAGCTATTATTAAATCTGTTACAGGAGACACTGAAAAAGAAAACCTAATTGCCGATTTAAAAATTCGAAAATTCTCACTGCTTATTGATGAAAGTACGGACAGAGGATGTGTTAAGCTTTTATGCATTGTTGTTAGATATTATAGAAACAAAAAAATTAAAGATGCGTTCTTTGCACTAATACCCGTTCAAGATGCAACAGGCGAAAAACTTTACGAACATCTAGTAAAATTATTTACAGATAATGATATTCCATATAAGGACAATTTGATTGGATTTGCCGCCGACGGAGCTAATGCTATGATGGGTCAGCATAATTCTGTAGCAAGCAGATTATTAGAAGATATTCCCCATTTGTATGTTGTAAAATGCATTTGCCACTCATTCGCATTATGTGCTTCCTATGCATGCACAAAATTACCGCGTGAACCTGAAGGCCTCGTAAGGGATGTATACAATTATATCAGTACGAGTCCGAAACGAACAGGTTTACTAAAGGAATTTCAAGAGTTTCTTGCACTAAAGCCCCATAAAATCCTGCATCCATGCCAAACACGTTGGCTCTCACTTCGCAGTGCGGTAGTGCGGATTCTAGAGCAATATCAAGCACTCAAGTTGTTTTTTATTGATGCTGTGACGACAGATCGTTTAAACTCAGCGGATTCTATTTTACATATGCTGAACAACCCGTACAACAAAATGTACTTGGAGTTTCTTGAATTTTCTTTGGATTTTTTCACAAAATTTAATCAAGCTATGCAGTCCGAAAAGCCACAAATTCAATCGATTCATGAGCACTTGTGCCGCATATTTAAATCATTCCTGGATTGCTATATGAATAGCTCATATTTATTTGAGACTGAGCTCCACAATGTCCAGTATGATAACCCACGACACTACAAACCAATTGATGATCTTTATCTTGGCGCAAATGTTGCTGTATCGTTGTCTACTACTCCTAATTTGAATCCAAATGATGTACATGTATTTAAACTACGATGTCTAGATTTTTATGTAGAAGGAGCTAAACAAATAAAATCCCGTTACAATTTTGGAAATAACACCACAAAAAGTTTAAACTTTCTCAATCCCATAATTGTTAAACGGCGCAGTATACCATCATTGACTCACATTGCACAGGCTTTTCCTAATATAATCGGACAAGAACATTTTCAGACATTGGACAATGAGTGGCGACAATTGAGAATGAATGACGACCTTCTAGAATCAAGCGCAGAAGATACAGAATTGTTTTGGCATCAAGTTAATTGTGCACAAGACTTAGATGGACAATCATTATATCCAACTCTTCTGCAATTTGTTACTGCTTTACTATGTCTCCCTCATTCCAGTGCCGCAGTGGAAAGAATATTTTCCGCAGTAAATTTAATTAAAACAAAAACAAGAAATCATTTAGGCACTGAAACGATTGAGGGACTTCTTTTAACGAAACAACTTCTTAGTGATGAACCCTGTTATAAACTCCAAGTTGATAAAAAAATGATTGTTAAAATGAATAAAAATATGTACAAAAAATAATAAATATTGTTTTCTTGAACAGATTTTGTACAGATTTTATTACAATTTTACAGATTTTATACAGATTTTAGCGTTATGTGGTCATACAGATTTTGTACAGATTTTTCGACCGTTCTATCCAGATTTCTCGATCTGGCGTGTGGCAACACTGTTTGCCATATTAGCCGCGCTATGGGATCGTTTGTGAATATGGGTGTTATACATAGTACATTTTCCCGGGTCTTTATCGCGTATTATTAAAAGTCCCCTCGCGACCAAGACCATTGTAACATGGTTGAAACGTCGAGATAAGAAAATCTATACTAATATTATAAAGCGGAAGAGTTTGTTTGATTGTTTGTTTGTTTGAACGCGCGAATCTCAGGAACCACTGGTCCGATTTCAAAAATCCTTTCAGTGTTGGATGGTCCATTTATTGAAGAAGGCTATAGGCTATATTATATTTTTTTTTAAATAGGGATCCTTACTGAAAGTCCAATAATGTAGCAAAAGGTGTGAAAAAAATTACCCAAAAATTCTTTACATCGCGTGCGCTGCGAAAACTATTGGATAGAGAACAAAACTATGTACTACAACTTTAATATTTCTTATGTTTTTATTGCTCAAGGCATTTTTACTAGAAAATATTTTTACAAGGAGAAATACATCATCAAAAATCCTCCCATGACAGGATTCGAACCTGTGCCCCTCGCTTGCCGGGCGAGTGCGCTACCGCTGCGCTACACGGGAACCCACGTGTCATGGTGAATTTTTGATTATGATCTCTCACTGTTTACCGACTAAGGCTCGGTTTGAACGCCATCTACCAGTCCAGTTTTACAACTATTGACTAGCTCAAATGGTTAACTTTACAGTTAACGCTTCCGACGTGAGATGTCGTTCTTTCTCCTATTTAATATTTCTTATGTTTTTATTGCTCAAGGCATTTTTACAAGGAGAAATACATCATCAAAAATCCTCCCATGACAGGATTCGAACCTGTGCCCCTCGCTTGCCGGGCGATTGCGCTACCGATGCGCTACACGGGAACCCACGTGTACCCATTTCACCCACCCATTTCCACCCATTTTCTACTACAACTTTGTAAAACATGTGATTGTCTACAAAAAACATCGCGACACCATATGTCTAACTATTGTAGTTATCTCGCAATAAGTGTTTTTGTTATTTTTTTATAATTAAAAAACCGTCGCTTTAATAACCTTTTATTTTGTACCTTGGTATTAATCCTTATCAAAATAAATTACTTCATATTCACGACAAATTCAATATCTTTCTAGAACCTTTTGAATGATTCAATTCGGACATTTCATTAAAAAGATATCCCGATATTAAAAATGTAAGTATGTTGCAACCACTGACCTCCATGGTACAAGTCGCTGGACAGGGGATAGCGCACTGAATTTTGTGCCTATTTGATCTGCGCCATGTTGCGTTGTTTACTATTGATAGTGATGGTGAACTATTCCTACGGGAACGGGACTTACGCAGGTGAAACCGCGGGGCACTGCTAGTATATAATAATACGCGATAAAGACCCGGGAAAATGTAACTATGTTATCAAAACGTGTGAATTTATAATTTATGTTATAGAATGTTACCTAGTAGATCGATGGCATAGACCGGTCGGGTGGCGGCCAGCGCGTCGAGGTTGGGGCACCACAGCGCGACGCCGGCGCCCATCCCGTGCAGCAACACCAGCGGCGTCTTCGAAGACTCGTCGTTCAACGATATTGTCCATATCTTGTCGCACTGGCCCACCACTGAGCCGATGTCCACGTAGAAACGCTTGTACGCTGTTTTTATACCTGTAATCAGTGATATATGTGTAATAAAAACATTAATTTTTCATTACCATAAAGAGTCAGGGTAAATTGTATATACAGTTTTTGCGCGAAGGAGTAACTCAGGTAACTTAGGCACTAGTAAATTGAATATTTAATTATCTGTAATGTGTATTCGTAATGAAACATTGTTCTAACGGTGATAGGAAAGCACTGCGATGAAACCGTATTGACTAGTTCATTTCTCTGGGCGTGGTCGGTCAGCTAAGCTGAGAGGATGGTGAGGTGCTAGGAAAACCTAGTCCATCGAGTAAAATATCCAAGACACGACGACCATGGATTAAATACTGTCATTGTATCTTCTAGATAAGAAGTAAAGGCTAATTATTCGATTACTAGCACCATAAGGTCAAGGTCCATACTAGTCAGAGAACAAAGAGAAAATAATACTCTTTATCTAAGAACGAAGAGATAATAAAATTGGCGAAGGTTATCTACAATCTAGATAAAACAATAGTTGTTATTTGCAATAATTGATACGTTTTATAGCAAAAGGGATACTTGCCTGTTACGCTAATGATAGCGGTTCCGATTCGCGCCGTCATACGCGTAGCATTTAATAGGCCATTATCTCATCAGATGATAAGTAAAGATGTGGTTTAATATGTAATACCTAGAAGATAGGAAGACGGCAGTGGAACAAGTTCCAGACCGTCTTTATAGTACGGTCATTCTATGTTTTTTAGACAGACAAATTTATAAAGTTTTGAAACTTTGGTGACATATATCTTTAGATGTGGTCTTCAAGATCCACCACTCTCCCCCCTTTTCCACTGGCCGCTACACCCCCCGTCAACCGTCACCGTCAAGTTTGTCCAAGGTAACAGTTATTTCACTTTTTTGGGAAAACTATAATAGATATGAAAGAAGTGTCAAAAGATAAAATGATCCTCATTAAATTCTGAACCATAATGTCATATGTCTTGCTTTGATAGGCCTGATGGTTTTCGAGCTGTAGCCTGTTAAGTTTTGGAAAACTTGACAATTTATACATGTAATAAAATTGTAACTGACCGATATCTGTTTTGGAAGATATTAAAATAAATAAATTTCATGGGTTACCTATTAAAGCAATACAACTTATTTTTATGTTTTTCTGGTTGTCTGTTTGTTTGTTTGTCTGTTCATCTGTTTTTCGTTTTTCTATATGTCCTTGGCTATGTCGACGTGAATCTCAAAAACGGCTCATCCGATTGCAACTAAATTTAGTTTGAACATAACTTTAGACTTGAATTAACATAAACGCTACTTTTTATCCGGATATCAAGTCCGGTTATCCGGAAATCGAACCGGTTATCCGTACATTATATTTTTTTCTTCTTTTTCATAATTAATCTGAATTTTGTAACGAAGAAGTATGCCAACACATGATTTCCAGATATCAGAAAATTTGAAAAATTACGGATGAATATAGCTTCGGAATTCGATTATACTTCGAACGTATAGACTTTTCTTTATCCGGATACCATGTCCAATTATCCGGATTTTATGTCCGGTTATCCGGAAATTATGTATTTTTTCTGCTTTATTATAAATAATTTGAATTTTGTTCTAAGCTAATATGTCAAAACATGGTTTACGGATATACAAAACTATGGAAACTTTCGTACTGTTTGTTGCCCATACATTGATTACATATAATTATCGTATTTTATATGTTTTACAGACAAACAAATTTATAAAGTTTTGAAACTAAGGTGACTTTTACCTTTGGGTGTGATGTTCAAAACCCACTACTCTCCCCCTTCCTTCACCTGCTGCTACACTACCCTTTACCATCAAGTTTGTCCAAGTTAACAGTTTAATAACTTTTTGGTAAAACTATAATAGATACGAAAAAAAGTATCATAATAAAAAATGATCCTCATTAAATTTTGAACAAAAATGTCCTACGTCTTATTTTGATAGGCTTGATCGTTTTCGAGCTGTAGCCTGTTTGGTTTTTGTGGTAAAATTGGCTACAGCTCGAAAACGATCAAGCCTATCAAAATAAGACGTAGGACATTTTTGTTCAAAATTTAATGAGGATCATTTTTTATTATGATACTTTTTTTCGTATCTATTATAGTTTTACGAAAAAAGTTATTGAAAAAAAAAACATAATTTCCGGATAACCGGACATAAAATCCGGATAATCGGACATGGTATCCGGATAAAGAAAAGTCTATATGTTCGAAGTATAATCAAACTCCGAAGCTATATTCATCCGTAATTTTTCAAATTTTCTGATATCTGGAAATCATGTGTTGGCATACTTCTTCGTTACAAAATTCAGATTAATTATGAAAAAGAAGAAAAAATTATAATTTCCGAATTTGAGATTCACGTCGACATAGCCAAGGACATATAGAAAAACGAAAAACAGATGAACAGACAAACAAGCAAACAGACAACCAGAAAAACATAAAAATAAGTTGTATTGCTTCAATAGGTACCCGTGAAATTTACTTATTTTAATATCTTCCAAAACAGACATCGGTCAGTTACAATTTTATTACATGTATAAATTGTCAAGTTTTCCAAAACTTAACAGGCTACAGCTCGAAAACCATCAGGCCTATCAAAGCAAGACATAGGACATAATGGTTCAGAATTTAATGAGGATCATTTTATCTTTTGACACTTCTTTCATATCTATTATACCTAGTTTTCCCAAAAAAGTGAAATAACTGTTACCTTGGACAAACTTGACGGTGAGGGGGGGTGTAGCGGCCAATGGAAAAGGGGGGAGAGTGGTGGATCTTGTAGACCACATCCAAAGGTATATGTCACCAAAGTTTCAAAACTTTATAAATTTATTTCATTTCCCCATACATTGAAAACATAGAATTACCGGGCTATTATCAATGGCAGCACCAGCCTCCAAATCGGGACATGGTATAATGATAGCATTAGTTTGCCATTTTCATCATGTTCCTTTTAAAAATATTTAAACATAATTTATGTTTTTTTTTTGTTGCTAATAAACAATTACCTTATTCGTTTCTATTTTCTAGGTTATTTTAAAAAAAGATATCTGTTTTGAAATCTTACATGACAGTATTTTCTTTTCAACATTTCGTAGCATCTCATCTGATTGCCGAGTCCAGCTGAACCATCCGGCGGTCCAACTGAAATTAATAGAACAACATATTTTACATCGAATAATGTAATTATATTTAGAAATTGTTTGGTAAATGTTATGAAAGGTTAGTCCAAAGTTGTTAATAATGAACAATAATTTCTATAAAATGTTTATTTGTATCTGGCGTGGTTGTAGATTGGCGTGGTTTGGAGTTGTCATGTTACTGGAGAATACAGAACTTGGAAGTATATGGTAGTAGTGCGAGAAGGACACTATTAAAGGGACTGCGGTTGGGAGGAAATGGGGGAAAAGGGGTGAGCGAGACATTGACAGGGAACTTGATTGGAGTGGAGAAGATTGATATGATGTGCGATGATAGAGGGATAAAGGCAGGAAGTAGTTTATTTTGACCTATGCGAAATAAACTACTGGCGGGGATTATAGTCAGTGTAATCAAACATCTAGCCCGCCAAATTCATTTTTTAAAGTTTTTAGCATGTTGACCATTTATACGAAGTCAGTGTTTAGACTTTAAAATGGAAATTTTGGGCCCAGTCACTGCATATAGACGAAATAGTTGTTAAATCAGTTTTTTGTGGATTTTTTGATAAGAGGAAATCAACAAGGACCCATTTCTATAATGTGTACTTATATTTGTGTTTTATTCGTGGGAACCTCTAATTGGCTCTCCATTTCTATAATGTATACTTATATTTGTGTAATAGCTGTTGGTTCTCCCAAAATAAATAAATAAATAAGGACAGCAGGCTAGTCAACTGGTTTGACTGAAAGGCAAGAAGCCAGCGGTGAGTTACTGTAACACTGCCATGTTACTCACCTCTATATTCAAACGTTACATTTGAATTTCTTACTAGGACATGTCTACGAACTTAATTGTGTTTAATTTGGCGAGATAGACGTTCGACGGCCCCATAAATCAATTTAATATTCAATAGATAACCGATCAAATACATTTTATAGAAATAAGTTTAAATTGTTTCAATTGCTGCTCTAATTGTAAGTTGTAAGCATTGATTGATTGGGGCAACTATTGTTTAAATTGATTGAAAGCAGCATTAGGCATTTCGTTAAATATCACACAAAGTATCATTATTAAATGCAAATAAAACGAAATAAAAACAAATAAATAATAAATACTAGTACTACCTAGTATAGTAATAAATACTAAAATTAATAAATACTAAAATTAAACTCATTTTTCGGTTATAATTGCGTTGTTTTTATTACGTCAGGCAGGCGTTTAAAAAATACTTAACATAATTAAAGCAACGGCTTTTGCGGACTTACTAATGGATACAGCGCCACCTGGCCACAATGTAAACGACTAGTCCCTGTTTCATAAAGCCGACAATCCGACTTTTATGTCAAGAACTGACTTATTTGTCAAATTGTCACGCTTAGGCTGTTTCATAAATGTGACAATTTTGTTTAAAAGCGATAGGTGAAACCTTGACATATTTTTAATTGTAGAACGCGTTTCATAAACGCGACATAATATGTCAAGAAAACGCAACAATTATGTCGCCGAAAATATGTCGGGTTCCGAGACAGAAGAGTAGACGCCTGTCGCAAATGACGGACAATTTTACAAATATGTCAATACGTCACGACAATTTTATGTTTCATAAAGCAGAATTGTCGAGTTTTTCCCGACAAATTGTCACCTGTCACCTGTCGCACAAAAAGTTTTATGAAACAGAAAAATGTCAAATTGTCGCGACAATTTGACTTATTTGTAAATTTTCCACCATGACAATTTTGTTGCCTGTCGGCTTTATGAAACAGAAAAATTGTCAAATTGTCGGTTCTCGACATATGTCGCGCCTGTCGGATTGTCGGCTTTATGAAACAAGGGCTAGGTCAAATAGCCTATCCCATGTAAAATAAAACTAGGATAGGTAATATTATGGTGACTAGAAAACTGGTAGATCACCGAGATTGCGGGATAGTTAGATTCATTTTCGTGCGGTAGGTAATTAACTTTTGTAAATTTTTTATTGCGTATTAAATATCCATGAAGTCCGATGTCGTGTTGTTTTAGACTGCAATGGTTTTTTATGTTTTTTTTTTACTTTTCACTCTTCTTGAAGTCAGTTTTTATTTTATTTTATCAGTTTTTGTGCATTTTCTGCGGTCACTAAAATCCTCTTAATGGAAAGTGAAAAATGAACTGTATTCTCAGGAGCAATCCCGTTCATCACTTCGAAGATCCTCATCAAATTGTTATAGAAACAACCCGGAGCTTACACCTTTTAACTAAATTAAGAATCATCTCAATCAGTCAAGCAGGCTTCAAGTAATCGGTGAATATTCTTAAAAAAAATATGCGACGAATTGAGAACATCTTTTTGTCAAAAAGGCCTTCATATACAAACAAATTTGATATTCTAGCCTTAAGTAACATTTTAGAAACCCTTTCATAATTAATTATACTTAAATAATAGCTGCGTCCCGCGGTTTCACCCGCGTAAATCCCGATCCCGTGGAAACATCGGGATAAAAAGTAGCCTGTTTGGTGAAAGAATTTTTATAAGCGGTCTGGTAGTAATTTGAGTATATTCATTACAAACATACAGACACACACACACACAAATACAAATATTTCCTCTTTATAATATTAGTGGTGTAGAATGTAATGTAGATTGACGCAAAAAATCGAAAAAAATAATGACACATAATTATCTGAACTCAAGGTTTTCATTCCAGTTTTAAATATAATACAAAAACACGATCTAGCATGACTTAACATTTTCTTTTGTAAGTAATTACTTTTTTGCGATGAGATGATTTCATTCATGATATTGTTTTTGATAAAGAGTATATCCTATGAGCACTGTTTGTTTTTTTAATGCTATTTTATATATGTGAAAAGTGTTTGTATACATTTTTATTTTACGGAATAAAGACTTGATTATTGACTATTTTATTTAGGAAAAAAGTAATCATTTAAGCGATTACATTCCTAATTATCTTTGTCATTGCTTTTACAATAATAAGTTATAAAAATAAATTATCCTTGTATAAGATAAAATCCAGGGAAATCATTCTTATTCTCATTTAGTTTTATTTTTAACATAAGTGTAGCATGTTTTTTTTGTGAAAAAAGATTTTATTATTATTATGTTTTTTATTTATTTTCTGCTCAGGGTTAAACCTGGTAAAAATAAATTTGCACGGACTGTAGTCAAGTGCAAACTTAGATCTGGCTGTTACCTAAAGGTTGATTTGAATCAAAGCTGTTTTCTGAACTAAGCTGTAGGAACTTTCTGACTATACGACATGTATTCAGGATTGCTGCTTTTTGTAGTGTTATAAAAGTATGTTTGGGTAAATCTAAAATTTTAAAACTATTAAATAAATATTAAGGAACTATTCCGGTTGTGGAAACAACAATAGGCACTATTGTAACTGTATTCATTTTCCAAACTCTTTTGATTTCTTCCTGTAGTTCTGTGTACTTCCGAATTTTCTCTGTGATTGTAGTCTGAATATTATTAGAGTTCGGTACAGCAATATCTATAATGTAGGTGCGTTTATTTTGCTTGTCAACAAAGGTGATATCTGGTCGGTTGTTGTATATAGTGTGGTCTGTAAGGATAGTTCGGTCATAATACAGTTTGTACGTAGAGCTTTCAAGGACAGATTCGGCTGAATATTTGTAGTATGGTACGGGCGGACCCTTTATTTATTAGGGAATATTTAGTTGCTAGCTTTTGGTGAATGATATTTGCAAGTTGATTGTGTCTGTGTGTGTAATCGTTTTGGGTGAGAGTAATGCAAGCGCCGGTTATGTGTTGTATCGTTTCAGGTTTGCTATGGCATTTTCTACATAAATCATTTTGAATACTTCTGTCTTTTATTAATATACTTTCTATAGTTTTTAGTATTTATGACTTGATCCTGAATGGCTGCAATAAATCCTTCAGTTTCTGGAAAAAGCCCTGCAGAATTAAGCCACCTGTTTGATGCCTCTTTATCAACATAAGACTGTTCCAGATCATTCACGTGTCTTCCATGCAGTTCCTTTCTTTTCCAGCAACCATATTTTTCTTTTAGGTAAGTTTTAGAGTCTATTGGTTCTATTGTCATCATCATCATCCGAGCGTTGTTCCCGGTTGCATCTCTCTCGAGAGCCCGGGGTCCGCTTTCCTACTTTTACGTCTCCACTTCGCACGATCTTCGGCATCCCGTGTGGTGAGGCCATTTGCACGCATATCCGATCTTACAACGTCAAGCCAGCACTTCTTGGGTCTTCCCAATCTGCCGCGGCCGGGCGGAGGCGCCATAGCAAGACATTTGTTTCCCACGTAACTAGCCGGTTTTCGTAGAACGTGGCCGTACCACCGTAGGCGGCATTCTTGCAGTTTGTCTGCAATGTCTCGGACATGAAGGCTGCTCCTGATGCGGGAGTTTCTGACGCGGTCTTTTCGCGTCACTCCACACATCCAGCGCAGCATCTTCATCTCCGTGACACGCAGCTCCTGCTTATGTCGCTCAAGCAATGGCCACGCCTCACTACCATACAAAAGGACAGGTCTAATGATCGTTTTATAGACCTGTCCCTTCAGTTTAACCGGCATTTTCGGGTCACAGATGACACCAGTTACCTCCCGCCACTTGGCCCAAGCTGCCGAAATGCGGGACTTAACGTCACAATCGATGTCGCCGGACTCGTGAAGCACAGATCCCAAGTACTTAAACTGGTCTGTCCGCTCGACCATGTGACCGTCTACGCAGACAGGTGTGGGATCTGTGGTATTGCTAGCCAAGTATTCGGTCTTCGCTACGTTGAGTTGCAAACCGCCGTTCTCAAGTGACTCTTTCCACGCATTTACACGCCTTCCAAGCCGTCCCTTATCCGAGTCCGCTAGCGCAATATCATCAGCATACATGAGCATCCACGGGGGCTGCTCGTGTGCGTCTCGGATGACTACGGACAGTTCGTCCAGTATTACGCTAAACAGAAACGGACTTAGGACGGATCCTTGGTGGACTCCGACTGTAATGGGGAAAGATTTAGTGTCACCAACAGCAGTTCGCACCACAGAATCGGAATTTCGGTACATGTCCCTGATGGTTTCAATATAAGTTTCTGGCACCCCTTTGGACCGCAGCGCCCACCAGATCATCACGCGAGGAACACAGTCGAAGGCCTTCTGCAAGTCCAGGAACAGAAAATGCAGAGGCGTATTCTTCGTTCTGTATTTCTCCATAACGATCCTTAGGGCGAAAACAGGGTCCATGGTACCATGACCGGGGCGGAAACCATACTGGCCCTCCGAGACAGTGCACTCCTGCCGGATCCGAGAGTCAACTATACGCTCGTAGAGCTTCATGGTGTGGGACATGACCTTTATACCACGATAACTTCCACACTCCTGCACAGATCCCTTGCCCTTGAACACTGGAGTGATAACACTCAGTCTCCATTGGGCGGGGATTCTGCCGGTCTCGAGTATGCGGTTAAAAAGGTTGGTTAAGATGCCCACACCACGAGAACCCATAGCCTTCCATACTTCGATGGGGACTCCATCGGCGCCGACAGCTTTCCGATTTTTCATGCAGCGAAGGGCCTTGCGCACCTCCTCAGGCGTTATCAGTGGAACAAGTCCTAGATTCGGAGGGAGTTCCGGTGGCTGCACCTCTTTATACTGCTTATTGAGCAGCTCGTGGAAATAAGAGCGCCACCTCTCCTTCACCGCGAGGTCCTCGCATAGCAGGTTACCATTAGGATCTTTTACACAGCGGCACTTGGTTATATCCTGTGCCGCTTTGATCCTAGAACGTGCCAACTTATAAATGAGCTTCTGCCCCTCAGACGTTTCCAACTTATCGTACAATGGCTGTAAGTGGTCCCGTCTGGCTCTGGCTACTGCTCTCTTTGTGGCACGTTTGGCAGACCTGTACGCGTCGCGATCTTCAGGAGAGTTGGACGCTTGCCACTTTTTAAAGAGGGCTTTCTTCACCCTAGTCTCCCTCTGGACTGTGTCGTTCCACCACCAAGTTTCCTTGTCACACTTGCGTCCTCCCTTAGACATACCGAGGACCGACCGCGCCGAATCAGCGATAGACACCTGAATCCTGTCCCAGTGTTCCTGTACCGATTCGCCTTCAGCATTAGCACATTTGTCGCCGATTGCTGAGGCGAGCATCTGGGACTTGACTTCATCAAGCATCCACCATCTGACTCGGCGCTGGCATGGTTCCGGTCGTTTGTCTTTGGTCTTTACACAGAGATCCATGACAAGGATACGGTGTTGGGCAGTGAGACTCTCACCGGGTATGACTTTGCAGTTGGCCACGTTGCCGATATGGTGTCTCCTAGTGATTAGAAAATCGATTTGGGTAGCGCGCCCCCCGCTCCTGTAGGTGATCAAGTGGTCGGGCTTCTTTTTGAAATATGTGTTCACGAGTGCCAGGTCGGCAGTGGCACACGTACGCAGAATTTCTTCCCCTTCCGCATTCCGACTGCCATACCCGTAGCCTCCATGAACACGTTCAAATTCCACCCCCATCTCACCCACATGACCGTTCAGATCACCACCCAAAACGATTCCCTGTGACAACGGGATAGCCCCAAGGACCTCGCCGAGTTTATCCCAAAACGACCTCTTATCAGCGTCACTACAACCGACCTGTGGCGCGTAAGCACTTACTAAGTGGGTAGGAACCCCCTCAATAAGCACCTTCACGCACATAAGTCGGTCGCTAAAGCGATTCACCTCCAAGATATCGTCATGCAACCTCCCAGCGAGCACCACGGCCACCCCGTTCTCTCCACCAGGTGCACCCGTGTAGATCAGCTTGTAGCCATTCCCAATGAGCCGGGATCTGCTGCCTTTCCATCGAGTTGCTACCTTTCCATCGAGTGGTTCTATTGTATCGTCACATAAATTCAAAGGTGTATATTTGTTGTCTAATTTGCATATTATTTGGTGAAGTATGCTAGTTGATTGTTTGTCATAAAAGAATGCTTTGAGTCTGAGTACCTGTTTGTCGTGTAGTAGTGATATGTCAATGAGTCCTCTTCCGCCTTCTTTTCTTGGCATACTAATTCTTTCTATAGCAGATTTAGGGTGGTGATATCTATGTTGGGTTAATATGGTTCTAGTTTTGGTTTGTAGGTTATTTAGTTCATACTTTGGCCATTTAATTACTCCAAATGAATACGTGAGGACAGGGATTGCATAGGTATTGATGGATTTAAATAAATTTTTACTGACTAAATTACTTTTACAAAGAGTGTGAAGCCGGTTGAAATATTCTTTTTTCAGTTTTTCACGAATTTTAATATGATCTAAAGTTCGTGACTGCTTGTAGCCTAGATATTTGTACACTTCGCTATCGTTCATTGCTGTGATATGCTCATCTTCACCTATTTCATAATTACCTGGCACAATTTTGCCTTTTTTAACATTAAGTTTCTTACACTTATCCAATCCGAATTCCACGTGAATGTCTGTAGAGAACTGTTTCGTTAAATCTAATAAGCTGGTCATATTCGCGTCTTTGTTGGAGTAAAGCTTAAGGTCGTCCATATTATAGAAGGTGAGTTAATTGGGATGACATACCTCTGCTATTAGGTTTCATTTCAAAACCTAGATTCGATTCAGTGAGCTCATGAGATAATGGGTTCAATGCTAAACAGAACCAGAGTGGACTTAAAGAGTCCCCCTGGAATATTCCTCTCTTTATCATGATTTCTTCTGTTATAATATCTTGCAAATCGGTTCGTAAGTTTAGGGTTGTTCGCCAATTAGTCATAGCATTTTTAAAAAAGCTAATTATAAATGGGTTAACTTTATATATGTCTAGGATTTGAAGTAGCCATAAATGTGGGACGCTGTCAAAGGCCTTTTTATAATCTACATAACTGATAAAAACATCTTTTTTGCCTAATTGTGCGTATTTAAGTACAATTGAATCTACTGTTAACTGCTCCTTACATCCCATATGATAACGCCTACAGCCTTTCTGTTCTTCTGCTAAAATGTTAAACCTATTAATATGATTGTTGATTCTATTAGTGATAAGTGATGTAATTATTTTATATAAAGTAGGTAAGCAAGTGATGGGTCTATATTGAGATGGATTGTCCGTTTGAGTACTTTTTGGTAACATATATGTAATGCCCTTTGTGAGAAAATCAGGAGTTGGGGCGTTCCCTCTAATTATATCTGTTATCTGTCTTGTTAAGCTTACATGAAGTTTATGAAATCGCTTGATCCAGAAATTGTGGATACCATCGGAGCCTGCTGCCTTCCAGTTATGTGTTTTCTTTATGACAACTGTAAATTCTTCTAAATCTAAACTTTCGAACTCCATTTCCTCCACATGTCTCATTCTATTCTCTTCCCTACAAATCCAATTTGCTTCTCTATTGTGTTCTATATCTTGAGACCAGATGTTTGACCAAAAATCAGTCAGTTCAGTTTTTGAAGGGGGAGTAGTAACACCATTGTTAGGGCTTCTAAGCTTCCTGTAAAACTGCTTTTCATTTTTTGTAAACATACTATTATTTACCTTTCTTGCTTCTGATTTTTTATATCTATTAAGCCTGTGACTCTTAAGAGCTAACTTTTGTTTCAAAGTGTCTAAAAATTCATCTAGTTTCCTATTATCACTTTCATGTGTACTGTGCAATTTAAAATCCTTCTTAACCTGTAATATATGTTTAATTAGTTTCTTCCCCCTGTTTCCGTTTTTGTATTGGGTAAACCTTCCTATATTTCTCCTAAGTGTTGTTATATCATTCTCCAGTCTTACTTGCCATTCTGGCTGCTTCTTGCCTTTATGTCTAATGGTGCCTGTATGAATTTTAACACCAAGTTGTTGTATTATGGTTAGCGCAGAGCAGTATATAAGTGTATGAGTGTCTATTATGTTTTCTAGGTTTGGAATTTTAGTTGGGAAAATGTGGTTATTAAATATTGAAATTAAGTAAGTTAGCTTTTTGTGTGGTTTTAGTCGGGGTAGAGTTGGGCGTGTGGTAGGGTCGGTGCCGCAATATTCTGTTAAGTTAGTTTCTAATTGATTCGTTAAGTTTTCACGCAACTGCAAATCTTCAGCAGAATCTGTTGCAACCGGATCTATAGTGGTTAAAATGCTTACAAAATTAAATGTGTTAGAATAAAATACCGAATCAGAGTTAGTGTCGTGAGTAGGGCATGAATCCCGGGATCCCGGGATATCGTAATCCCGGGATCTCGGACGCAAAAGTTCGATATTATAATCCCGGGATTGAGTGATTCAATATCGAGATTTGAGCAATTTACTATTTGGGTATAAATTAAGGTTTTTAGCTATATTTTTCCTCATGGTTAGAACTATTTAAATTAAACCCAAATTAGTCTACCCCTGAGGAAGAGATCTGTAAAGATTTAGAAGCGTAGGGAATTGGTAAAATGTTTAAAAACAATAAAGTAACGTGATTCATTGCAATTTTTAAGACAAGTATTTTTTATACAAGCTCGCATGCAAAATTTTTCTGCTAACATCATTTTAGTGGTGCGCCTAGAATTTGGCGCGAAAGTTTAGACACTTTCGGGTTTAGGCTATTTGTCCTCCAAAATGATGGGGTGGACGGCCCTCGGGGTAACTTATTTACGTAATGAAACCACTAGAGTCTTAAATATATTAAATATTTTATATTTAACACATTTTTATTGTATTAAATTCGCTTTTTTAACGATATCTAAAATCCCAGTATCAATCCCGGGATCCCGGGATTGAGCTCTTAATATCGATATCGCCCCGGGATTGAAAACCTTCCGATATTGCATGCCCTAGTCGTGAGTATTTGTTAGGGAAATAGTTTCTAATATTTCATCTGTAGCAATATTCTGTGACTGTGTTTGATTAGCAATGGCATTAGTTTCTGACTGACTTTCTTCTTCCAGTTCTTTTGAGACTGTTTCTTTAATATTTTTTAGAATCGGTTCAGATAGTAGTTTATTTCTAATAATTACGCGGCGCTGGTCAGAAAGTCTTTGTTCGGTTACATTTTTATATTCTGGATACTGTTTATTAAATTCTTGATGGAGTTGTTGTCTATAAGTTGTCAAATCTGTTTCTAATTTGGTAATTTTGTAGTAGGTACGCATTATGAACATGTTGACATCAGTATCCCATTTCATGCGTACCCGTGGTTTGCCAGCCTTGGTGGTCGCGGGACGCATTGCCGAAGCTGCCCGCGAAACATCCTCGGCTGGTGGAGTCTCCGGAGACTCCTGTACTATTGTATCTAAACTTAAACCTAATTGGCTAGACGTGGCCTCTTCGGGAGTCCCGACGGGGGACCGTCTGCTAATCCTTCCGCCACCGATGGTTCGCATGCTGCTACACCCAGCATCGGCTCCAGGTGAGCCCCGGCGATAGCCCCCGGGTAGCGGCGTCAAACGTTTATTCTTTTTGTGTGTCTCCATATTTGTTGGGTGTGCCAGTGCCCCGTTTGTCACCCCCTAAGTAATTTTATTTGGGGGTGTCCGCCACTCACGTAAGCTTAGATGGTCAGCTCGGACGTGGGGTTAGACTGTGAGTGGCTTATTATTGTTATTATTATTCTACAAAAGTCATAAGAACAACCATGTTTCTTACTTAAAATAGTGTTTCATCAGCTTGAAAATTACAGATATTAGATTAGATAATATATCTGAATGTCTTGCGGATTTTCTGCTATGGGATATTCAAATATAACATAATCTTACATCATTCATCTTAGTATGATCATCATCATCACCCGAGCGTGGTTCCCGGTTGCATCTCTCTCGAGAGCCCGGGGTCCGCTTTCCTACTTTTACGTCTCCACTTCGCACGATCTTCGGCATCCCGTGTAGTGAGGCCATTTGCACGCATATCCGATCTAACAACGTCAAGGCAGCTCTTCTTGGGTCTTCCCAATCTGCCGCGGCCGGGCGGAGGCGCCATGGCAAGACATTTGTTTCCCACGTAACTAGCCGGTTTTCGTAGAACGTGGCCGTACCACCGTAAGCGGCATTCTTGCAGTTTGTCTGCAATGTCTCGGACATGAAGGCCGCCCCTGATGCGGGAGTTTCTGACGCGGTCTTTTCGCGTCACTCCACACATCCAGCGCAGCATCTTCATCTCCGGGACACGCAGCTCCTGCTTATGTCGCTCAAGCAATGGCCACGCCTCACTACCATACAAAAGGACAGGTCTAATGATCGTTTTATAGACCTGTCCCTTCAGTTTAACCGGCATTTTCGGGTCACAGATGACACCAGTTACCTCTCGCCACTTGGCCCAAGCTGCCGAAATGCGGGACTTGACGTCACAATCGATGTCGCCGGACTCGTGAAGCACAGATCCCAAGTACCTGAACTGGTCTGTCCGCTCGACCATGTGACCGTCTAGCCGTCTACGCAGACAGGTGTGGGATCTGTGGTATTGCTAGCCAAGTATTCGGTCTTCGCTACGTTGAGTTGCAAACCGCCGTTCTCAAGTGACTCTTTCCACGCATTTACACGCCTTCCAAGCCGTCCCTTATCCGAGTCCGCTAGCGCAATATCATCAGCATACATGAGCATCCACGGGGGCTGCTCGTGTGCGTCTCGGATGATTACGGACAGTGCGTCCAGTATTACGCTAAACAGAAACGGACTTAGAACGGATCCTTGGTGGACTCCGACTGTAATGGGGAAAGATTTAGTGTCACCAACAGCAGTTCGCACCACAGAATCGGAATTTCGGTACATGTCCCTGATGGTTTCAATATAAGTTTCTGGCACCCCTTTGGACCGCAGCGCCCACCAAATCATCACGCGAGGAACACAGTCGAAGGCCTTCTGCAAGTCCAGGAACAGAAAATGCAGAGGCGTATTCTTCGTTCTGTATTTCTCCATAACGATCCTTAGGGCGAAAACAGGGTCCATGGTACCATGACCGGGGCGGAAACCATACTGGCCCTCCGAGACAGTGCACTCCTGCCGGATCTGAGAGTCAACTATACGCTCGTAGAGCTTCATGGTGTGGGACATGACCTTTATACCACAATAACTTCCACACTCCTGCACAGATCCCTTGCCCTTGAACACTGGAGTGATAACACTCAGTCTCCATTGGGCTTAGCATTCATCTTAGTATGATGATTTTGATTATCAAATTATTAGATTAGTCAAGCTTTTACGACATGTAGGCCTTAAGTTTCAATTATTTCAAAACGGACTTTAATATATTCAGAATCTGTAAATAACTGGCGCCGGACATTATGGGGCTTATAAGCCCAGATTGTTTTAGCTCTGCTAAAAAAAATATCTGTAATTCCCTAGGGCAAGAATTTGAATTCAGTTGTTTATATGTGAATTTATGAAATAATTTAATTTATGTTTGTTTTATTTGATATAAGCTCCTCTTTTTGTATATCTACTGTTTTTTATGTTTCTTGATGTGGAAGTTGTGTGCTTGTCTTAATAAACTTGTTTTCTATAATTCTTATTTCATAAATTCTTTTTACAAAACAGAAGGAATTGCAAATCATACTGGAAATATTATTATACTAACAATAAAAAATAAAAAAGAAGCCAAGATATATAGATATTTTAAAATAGTAATTGAATGTCTTACTTCCATACAAAGGACAGAATATTTCCGACCCATGTCTTGCTAACAATTCTGTTGAAAAACAAGATTTCATTTTAATTTAAAAAATTCGAATATAATATTAAATGAATGGATAAACTAAACTAAGATTTAAAAATATATGCCGTGTTATGGAAATGGCTCAATTTACAATTGTGTGCAAATAAACAAAAAAATGAGTTTTTAAACCAAATACATTCAGCATTCAGTAGTGAAAATTAGTTGGGAGAAAGAAGAGTTAGATCATTCGGTCACCTTATAAAAATATGCTTTGTCTCTTTTTTGCTAATTGTCACACAGAAGAATGAGACAAGGCTGTGATTTTGTACTTAGCAAGTTTTATAAGTGTGACTTTAATATTATCACTATGTTAACATAATGCATGATTAGTACATACTCAATGCAACAACAGAAATCACAAAGGCATGAATTCATTAAAATAAAAACAAATAAAAATAGAAAACACCATTCACAGAACAAATAACTTGCTTGTTATAAACCATTGGTGCTTGTCTATATAATTATCTGAAAAAGTAGTACATAATATTCATTAAACATCAGTTTTACATATTCCAATGGTTGATGGTAGATAGAACGGAATGTGCATTTTAATTTAATGAAAATATTGATTGATGACTAAAAATAAAGGTAATTTGATCACTAGACAACACAGCAACTGTGTCCATAAATAAATAATGAACTATTCAAAACTAATAGCCATGAGTCAATCGATATTGAATAGAATAGATTGCCATAACCTTGAACTATTATTAACACACAAGCCTGAGTATTTTTTTGTATTATTAAAGCAGTTAGAAGCCAGCTTGGATATTTCCAAATTAGAGCGCTGTTTTTAGCTATTGAAGCTCCATGATCTTCAGCTTCTTTAAGGTGTGAAATTTAAAATTTGAAAACATGTTAAATATTAATTTATATTGTAAAACAATGTTCTAGAGTCATACAGTCGGCTCTTTTATAATTTGTTTTGATTAGTAACTTGATCATTTTTGAAAAGCAAAAAGAAACTTAATTTCACGCACATCCTGATAGCTTTTCCCGTAAGCATCCTTTCTAAAGGAAAATACTTGATAAGTTAGATAATAAATTTACCTCAAACAGGAAACAATGATACAAAAAATTTAATAGCACGAGATACTGTGTCCAAATAAAACATGGCACAAAAAACAGTCTTGGCATAGCAAGTTGAATCTAATGCTCTATTCGAGATGGATGATGACCTACAAATATCACAAATATTTTTGAAACGATAGAGAAAATGGTAAAGCTGAAAAAAAGCCGCATAACAGTGTAATAAATTAAGCAATTGCGCAATAAAATGCAGAGGAATGCGGAACCTAAAATAGTACAAAATTTTACCTGGAATCTGTAGTCGACAAGTTCAGTTCACTACCCATTTGATCCGTTATTGAAAATTAAACACATATCACAATCACAGCGGACATTAATAATTATTTTGCCTTTTTAGTTACAGATCTTTGTCAAGTGTTTTCTTCAAAGCGCAAAACAAAAGTGCCAAAATGTGAAGTCGAAGAGTGACATTTTGAAACTGTCAGACAGATTTGACATTTGATAAAAACATTTCGTTCAAAAACCAATCAAAAACAAAGAAAGGAGTTTGACTCAGGAATGGAAAAAAAACTGTCGGTAATTTACCGTTTAATTTTATCCGATTCGTAGGCCTCTACGAAAAATTGTGAAGTTCGATTTAAGCGTTGTTTTTTGCTTTGAACAACTCTTGCGGTTTCTATGGTTACGTATCGACAATAATACTAAACTTGTAAAATTACAAAAGAAAACAAAACACTACGCTCGAGTGTTAGCTTTTTAAAAATGCAGTTTTCTGCAGTCCAACCTGTGTTTAAACTGGAATTAAATCACAAAGTTACACCCGGGGTCGTGACAATAGCAAAATTTGATGGCACTCATCCTTGTCTCACCGCTTCAGCTGGCTTTGATAAAGTATGCACCACAAATCGAAAGCCCTTGATAAAATAAACCATTCCATGGTTTATACCTAATAAACAAATAGTTGTAATTATAGGTATCCACTAAGATAAAAAGTGGATTGAATTATTATTTATGTGGAATATCGAAATATATAGTAGCCTCAGTATGTTTTAATCCAGATCCCCAGTTATCTGCATATCAAGTTTCATCAAAATCGGTTTAGTAATATTTGCGTAATTGAAACACAATCAGTATAAACTTTTGTTTTTATAATATTAGCGGGTGGGATCTTATCTGAAGTCTCACAAGGGTCGCATCTCGGACCTCTCTTTTTTATGGCTTTCATTAACGATTTATAAAAAAAATGAATTGAAATTGTTTAATGGAACGCGAAATCAGGGTATGTTTCAAGTACCTTCTTCATCAAAGACCGTTTCATTAACACTGACGGGTGCGGTAGTGGTCAAACTAGAGTCTGAAAATCGGTAAAATTAGTCCGAACAAAATCAGGGCTCACATCTATTAACTTAAGAAACTTACTCTATCTTTTTACCTCTTTTGTCAGATAATAATCCACCATCCCCACGGGGTGGTCAGCGGGAGGGCACAGCGTTCCGAAGCTCACGGAGAGGTGTCGGAACTCAACTTGAGTCAGGAGGTGATTGCATTAGCCGCTGGGCCGCTCAAACCGGACGTCAGTAGAGACATGTTGCTTATAGGATCACCGACACAGATTTTAGGTCAGTAAGCTAGTAGATATTCCTGATAGAACATAAGAGGAATCGCCCAGCTCGTCCATACATGGGCCGATGCAGTTACTAAGAATGATGGGTCGGAACTCGGAACACGTCCCGTCGTCGTCCTACCTTCCTCGTGACCAACAGTCAAGAATTACTATATCTTCTGGTCAATAATGCGTTAACTTAGACCGCATAGTGTCTTATTATCACGTTTGTGTAAGTAAACCCTTAAATTGGAAAATTGATGGGCACCCCAAGTTTTGCTATAACAATTTTACTAGGCGTAATAAGAAAGTTTAGGGGACTAAACTTTCTTATTCTGCCTAGGACCAGACAGTGGTTTAGCTCTGCGTTGATTTATAGAGTCAATCAGTTAGGACTTTGAATTTTATACTATGTATAGATATCTCAACTCTCTAAATCTACTTGCAGCTTACGATGTTCACGACAACACAGATCTATTCTTCAAAGAGGCTCCGGACGGAGTTAACGTCATCATCGCGGGTAGTTTCGGTAAACACGCAAGTCTGGCCATCGTGGGGGGCAACAGCTCCATCTTAGGCCTCGATTGGGAAGGTAACGAGATATTCTGGGCAGTCTCCAGCGGAAAGATATCTGCTATGATCAGTCTTGATTTTGACAAAGATGGTGAAAATGAGGCAAGTAAACTACTTACATATAGGCTATTCGAGCACTGACAAGTCGCGGCAGAGGCACGTCACCGTATCGTCGCGAATTCCTTAACCAACAGAATATCCGATAGTCACATAGGAATTCGCGATGCTAACGGTCATGTGTCCGACTCATGTTTGAGAAGAGTTGAAACACTGAGGTAGATTTGCACTCGGCTGCTGAAATAAACACGTGATTAATAGGCTCTAAAATTATAAAATACATAACTTAAAAGTTTATTGTTTTTGTCGTGTCTAGCTAGTTGTCGGTGGCGATGACTCCTTCATCAGAGTTTTGAAGAATGGTCAATTCATAGCTGAACTGCCAGAGACAGGACCTGTGTTATGCTTGTCAGTCATAACCGAGATTAGGTTCGCGTATGGTCTGGCCAACGGAACTATAGGAATATACGAAGAAGGCGTACGGCTGTGGAGAGTTAAGGTATGAAACAGCAAAAGTGCGGTAGCGGTATGAATAGATGCAGGGCTAACGTCGTTGGACTTCCCGGCCCGGATTAGCAAGTTCAGACCGCCGGTCGGTGGAACGGTCACGTTCTACGAAAACCGGCTAGTTAACGTGGGGAACAAATGTCTTGCTATGGATGGCGCCTCCGCCCGGACGCGGCAGATTGGAAAGACCTAAAAAGTGCTGTCTTGACGTCGTAAGATCGGATATGCGTGCAAATGGCCTCACTACGCGGGATGGCAAAGATCGTGCGAAGTGGAGACGTAAAAGTAGGAAAGCGGACCCCGGGCTCTCGAGAGGGATGCAACCGGGAACATCGCTCGGATGATGATGATGAGCAAGTCCAGACCATCTCATGAAGTACGATATTTAATGGTAACTAGCAGAGTCCCGCGGTTTCACCCGCGTAAGTCCCGATCCAGCGGGATTTTTCCAAAAACCCTTTCTTAGTGAATGCCTACACATCATAAAGAACACACTCTCCAAATGTCATGTCTCTAGGACCAGAGGTTTGGGCTCTGCGTTGATATATAGATCGATCAGTCAGGACATTGAATTTTATTTATTGGAAAAAGGTAGGTATACATAATGTTTTGTCGATAAACATTGTACCTACTTCATGTATGGTCTAGCTAGACTAAATTAATTTAATTCTGATTCTGAGCGAATTAGGCAGCCTTAAGGGACTTACCTTTTACTATTATATCCTCTCCTATTTGTACAGTCGAAGCAGAATGCCTTATCTCTGCAATGGTCCGGCGAAAGCCTCGCGTGTCTATGGAGCAACGGTCGGGTGGACTGGCGAGACGGCCTCTCGGGCCGGGTGCTCCGTCGGGTACAAATGAAGGCAGATGCTGCAGGGATGCTTTTGGCAGACTACCGCTCCGTTGGAGCGCCTGATCTTGTCTGTGTGTCAGATAGGGGCGAAGGTAGGCATTCCAGTAATTTAAGGTGCCTTTACCCATTTTTTGTTTGGTCAACTATGTAAAGTTTTTGGTGGGATAATGCATAACAAGAAAGTAGCATTTGAAATTCACCAAAAACTAAGATGGCTTTAAACATAACCTAGGCAGGCAGTCTAGGTCGATAGGTGATCGATTAATAGTAGTTATGGCAAAAGTATTTACTAGACCCTCTACCGACTCTACCACTTGTACTATTAATGTATTCTGTGCCTCTTCTGTGGTTCGGATTGTTAGGTATAGGGCTGAGGAAGACCTCAAAACCGACAAACCAATATAGGTAATTTTTATTACCTACAATAAGAAGACCGGAGTAAAATAAACTAACCTTCTTAAACAGTTCTAGGATATACCCCGTACCAAGAAAACTCAAGCTTCAACTCTTCAAAGAAGCTGCCCTCCGAAGAGGATCGGCAAGCCATTACTGAACTCTTCAACAAGAAACAAACGCTGATGGTGGAGTTACAACATTACGAGGCTAATGCGGCTACCACTAGCCTGAACAATATGGATAGCTTGGGACGACCTGGAACTGCTATGCCGACGAATACGAGACTGCAAGTTGCTGTTGTGCCTGATAGCGATGAGGTAGATATTGGTATAAAGTTTTTTTATAAGTAGTAGGTAATAATTAGCTTGGACATATGAGGGATTTCGTCCGCCAAAAGGTTACCATTTAGTTAGATTGCGCGGACAGTAACCGTCGCGCCTACTTTAAAGAATAAAAGCTCCCTAAATATCTGTAAGTATACGTACGAAAATCTTGACATGGTAATCACCACCAGATTACCTCAAAACAGTGAGGTATTAACTTGATTGATAATATGGGCGCGTGAATAATCTACGGGTAGTCAAAGTTGTATAGAGCACATCTTATAGGCCGGCGCGTAGGCTGCACCGGCCTAATCACCACATCGGACCACTGAGAAACTTGCTTGGCAATACGATACGACTAATATAAGGTCAGTCAGAGGTAGCAAGCAGTGTCCGAAGTCCCCCACTCTAAATCTAGAGTTTATTGCAGGGCTGCATCCAACTAGCGGTATCAACAAACAATGAGACTATAGTTCGCGCCGCGTTAGTCCTCGCTGAGGGTATATTTGAGACGGGAGAGACGTTAGCGAGACACCCTGCTACTTCGCAACTACGATCGATGCTGCATGTGCCGCTAAGACCGCCTAGAGATGTGCCAGTTGACGTTCATATCAAGGTACCTAGGTATCGAAAGTTTGCATTGACGAGACATTTAGCTTTTTCAAAAATCAAACACTTGTAAAATATGCCTTTTTGGCTATGAAGCATAACAAAAACCAATTAAGAATTTTAAATATTGAAGCAAAAAAGCGTCAGGGAACCGACACTTCCTAGTAGGTACTCACTCACCAAGGCATGTGACATTCGCCAGTCTGCGAGCCCGTGGGGTCTTAATGCTTAACTTCTCTAAGAGGAGGCCTAGGGGTCTTACTGCCCAACTTCTCTAAGATAAGGCAAAAACTGTACTTTTTTGTAACTACATAGAACATTATGGAAAGCACCCAGTACCAGATACAAACATTATAACTTTTATAAGTCATCCATCATAAATACTTGTCCCCGACGGGAATCGAAGCCGCAACCTTCTGCGACGCTACCGGGGCGGGGCGCGGGCGTTAGCTCAAAGCATCACGAGGCCACTTTAAGAGGTATTTATCAGAGTTTAACTATTATAGACTATGTTTTTCAGGCTTTAGTAGGTTACCCAGACAGTGAACAATTTCACATCTTTGAGCTAACAAAACAGCTCCCAAGGTTCTCGATGTACATCAAAGCACCTCCAGCATTGAGAAGGCCTGACAGCTATGTCACATTCAAAATAACAGAGAGAATTCAACGGATTTGCATTTGGATCAACCAAAATTTCTTACTAGATGAGGAGTTAGAGTTTGAATCGGAAAATGTAAAAGATTTGAATATTGGGATGTACTGTTTAAGAGATCAGTCCAGATTGGATATGGATTTTAGAGCAGATGGCCTAGTGAAGATATCAACTCATGATATAAGGCTTGCAGGTGATATTATACAAAGTTTGGGGCTGTATCTCAATTTGACCGATTTACAGGTAAGTTACACTTATAATAAAAATACCTACATGCTTTTTGAAAAAAAAAAAACACTTACAAAAACTTTAGTACCCGGCGGGACTCAAACCCTCGTAATAATATGTGATTAAGACCCATACTAGACCATTTAGGCTGGCCATATCAGGAACAAATCAATAAACGTGT
Source organism: Idaea biselata (assembly GCA_958496205.1). NCBI lineage: Eukaryota > Metazoa > Arthropoda > Insecta > Lepidoptera > Geometridae > Idaea > Idaea biselata. The sequence continues at coordinate 16,514,828 of OY292395.1, forward strand.
AGTGAACTTAAATCATTTAATTTTTCTTACAAATAGATATTTCTTAACTTATCCAAATAAGATACAGATCAATATTTACTGACCATAGAGTTCTACAAATCCTACACACTTCAGAGGGTTGAAAAAGAACATGTTATTATGGGGAGGCTCTCTCTGACTCACGGCTTTAACCACCTCTTGGGCGATAACACCTCCGACAACTGCCGCAGCTCCAGCAACCGTGCCAAAAACATCACTGAGAAGAGCATTGCTTATGAAACCAGAGGATAAATTCATCTCCCGGACAAGCTCATCTCTCATGCGTAGTAAATTTTCAGTGTCGGTTTTCCTCTTAGCAGGGTCGGGGTTTCTGTTATACTCATCTCGGAACCTCAAGAGTATCTTCATAACGAAGTAGGAAGGATCTCCACGGCGCAGTCTCGATCGCAGTTCTGGCTTCGACCAGTCGGCTGATAGAGCATTCTGAAGCGGCACGTAAATAGCGCGACGTTTAACGTTTATACTCACAGTTTCTCTGGCTGTTTTCTCTTCGTCATCAGGTCCCCGTTTCACTGCTTTGTGTTGCACTATTTCTTCAGAATACTCATGGTCGATGAGATCTGCGAACATGTATCCGAACATACCCCAGACGTCTCCGCAAAGGAACTTTTTGTTGCTGTCTCGACAAGCGTTGTTGATGCGCTCCAGTTGCTCTTGCTTCAAGCCTGTAGCGCATACGATATCGAACTCGGTGAAGAAACTGTCAGGAAGTTCGTCTACGCCTTTTGTTTCAGCGGTGATGTCAACCATAGGGTTCAAAGCCCTCGCTCTTTGCAGTGAAGCCTCCGCTCTGTTCTCGCCTATTTTATCAGGCGGTGTCAAAAACTGGCCGTATAGATCTATTTCTTTCAACTTCTCGTTGTCCAGCAAACATACGCTCTTTACACCGGACAATATTACGTTTTTAGCTGTTTCGGCGCCCAGTCCTGCGAGGCCGATGATCAACACTTTGGATGCTCGAAGTCTCTTCTGAGATTCTAATCCCCATAGACGAATTTGACGATCATACTGTTCGGCTTCAGCCTCAGAGAGTTCAATGTCGTTATTTTCAACCATATTTGAAGTATTGATTTGTTCTACAATTTAAAAATCCCGAAAATAAATCGTCTCGCGTTTGACAGTCGCACACCGGGTTAAAAATGACGCGCGGCCATCTTTGTTTTCATCTATCTTGTCGATGGTTATTGTAGTGATTGATATGGTTTGAGCATTAGTCGATCGACTCACCGGAAAATACCGATTTATTTATACGGCCGATCATTTTCAGTCTACTGCCAACTTTCCGGAAACCGAATTAAAATTGCGGGAACAACTGGAGCAAGCTTCTCAAATAGCAGAAATGAGATCTCGGCTCGCAGCAGAAACAGCGGAAAGAGCTCAGCTTATCACAGCTTTACTTCCAGCCGCTCAAGACGCTGCAGCTTACGATTTGTAGGTACCTACTTAACTAGTCGAAAACTTTGTAGATTTAAGTACCTAAGAAATAAACGGCATTCTCAAACTTACAGAAAGGAAATGCTAGTGCGTTACAAAGAAGTGATCATGATGAACGAGGAACTGCTCACAGGATGCCACGTTCGTCGCGCTACACAAGATCAAGCCCTCTCTTCTCTCAAGAGCTTACATACTATTTTACAACAAGCTGCAAGATTGAGAGGTAGGTATATAATTAAATTCGTTCTATAGTTCAGTTTTACTAAAAGTCCACTGTCTGTCATCGATGATGTATTGCTGTTGCCGCCATAACAACAATAAACACTAAAATATAAAAATAAATTAGGTAGGGCGAATGCACAACACGTAATTTTTTATGGTTCCGTACCTTAACGTAGATTTTTCATATCCGCTCCCTTTTATTACACTACTCACTCACCCACCAGTAGTGTAAGTTACGAAATACCAAGATAACTTTAATTGCCTCGCACGCCGTTCTGTCGAACCCCCGACTGAGACGCAGGTTCGATTCCCGCTGGGGACAAGTATTTATGCTGACTGTAAATGCTTGGTTCTATATTTTGGTGTTTTTCATTTGTATCTATTTATTTAAACACACCATTAGTACAAGCCTAGTTGCTAACTTTGTGGCTAGGTTAGGCTAGCTAGGCTGTGTATACCTACTATATTTTTTCTAATTACAATATTATAAATTTAATTTCAGTTGGCAAATACAATAAAGCCGTAGTGGCCGCAAGCAGGAAGGCAGTCGCTGATAACAACGTGGATTCTTTAATAAAAATAATTCAAGTCGGCGGGGAACAGTAAAAAGAAAAAAATCCTCTAAAAGAAGCACATTAAAAGACAACAAAAAAATAATTGTCTTAAATCAAAACCGGGATTCTAAAACATTCCATCAGAAAATAATCAACAATTTTCGATGAATCCAACAGGGATCTTCAGTTTAGGTCTCATTTAGCTATACTCACAATGTCAAACACTTAAAAAAAAGAAGTCTGAAAAAAAAACAAAAATATTTCAAATAACTTATAATAATTATTAATTTATAAAAATATCAACTGGATGCATCAACAGAAAAGTGCACAACATCAAACATTTTAGGGCGGTTATAATGATCGACCGACCGATGGTGCGTACCATTCAGTACTCTCCTGACTAACAAACTGACGATGATACGCACATCCATACTGTTAGTCAACAGGCGGTGCAGCACTGAACGCATTCACTAAGGCCGGTTTAACATGAGCCAAGCATAACACACAGGAATATCACACACTAATCTGCTTTGTAGCATAATGTACATCATCAGCACTGACATTCAACAGCAGCCTCGGCTCAGCCGGCTTCGGTTCGAAGAGAAGCAGCCGTAACGCAGCCAGTCTAGTGCATATTGCATGCGCCTGCGACGGTGTCGGCGCGCGAATGCTTGGCGCAGATTTGTAGGGACGCCCGTCCATGGCCACGATAGCTGCGGCAGTTTGTAGCGCGCGGGATAGGGTCGTTTCGTCTGTTCCGGTTCTTTCCACCTGTAATAAGTTACATTCAGATAGTGGTACTAAAAATAGATAAAGAAGCAGGTGGGAGCAGAAGTTGATTTAAAAAAATTTCGTAGGCATTATCCAGCATCAGCGGAGGTTATAAGGTGGTAGGTAACGTAAAAACGTTTGACAAAATTTTCTTAATCTACAACATGTTTTCACATTGATTTCCCATAAAAAGACCCAGACTCTGGCTTGCCCTCTGTCAGAGGAAGTTTTGGCTTTTTTTGGGGTTGCGTAGACGCTGAGGTGTGGTGATGGCCTAACAGATCGACATTACCGTCCTTTTGGTAAGGCTCTTTAAATAATAGATTAAAAAAGAACCCTTATGGCTGTCCGTGGCGCCTGACGCGGCCTTTCCAAGCGCGGCTAATACGTTTTTTTATACACGATAGATGAGCGTTTATCCACTATCTCACTTGACAAGTGATGATATGGTCTTAGAAACAAGATACCGTGGCTGTATTCTTTAAGCTACAGGGTGTTAAAGCGGACAAGTCCCGCTTCCTTCCCCCACTAGCTCACAGGTTATATTTAGGCGCCCCAACCGCGTGTTGACGCGTCAGTATATACCTCAGCGGCTACGGCTCGCAGCATGAGTCGCTCAGCGGGCGAGCAGTGTGTGATGGCTTTGTGCGCGGCGCCCGACGCGGCCTCGCCGAGCGCGGCTTGTACGTGAACCAACCCGGCTTCTTTACCCCCGCCTGCTAGCTCTAAGGCGCGAGTGCATAGTGCTAGGGCTCGACGCGCGTCGCCTGACACAGCAGCTACTTTTCTGGAATATACACGATTTAAAGATTTAAAAGTGACTTCAAACTGTTTTCTGTATTAGATACAACTTCTAGGGTTAAATTAAATAGGTAGTTCTACTCGCTCAGAGGTTCCGTTATATCCATTTCATCATAATCATAATGCACATTATGCAAGACTAGTAGAATCTCACGTAAGTCCTGATATCGCAAGATTTTCTATGAACCCCTTCTTAGTGGACACTTACACATCACAAAAAACACAGCCTCCAAATTTAATGTCTCTAGGACCAGCGGTTTAGGCTGTGCGTTGATATGTATTATAGTTGAGTCACTTTAATAAATTTTATGTATTTTGCATTGTTTGAACTTCTGACAAGAACTGACCATTTAAAAATTGTGTATTTACCTTGCAATAAGTTGTATGGCATCTGGTGTAACATTGGCCCCGGCGAGTCTCGAAGCCACAATCTTTTGTAGCTGACTGTGGGTGTATGGAGGGAACGTTAACCTGAATAAAACAAGTTCGAGTCATCATTTAATATTCTATGATACTTTTGACTCAATTAAATGAGCCAGGCGATTTAACATGTTGCTTTTTGGACCAGCATACGATGAATTTTCATTACGTTTTTATTGCATCCCAGTGCAGGGATCTCAACTAACATTAAGCAAAGAAAAAGCGAAAGCCCTTTTTATTTGCTTAATGTTACTTGGGTCCAGTGCCCGTTGGAAAGTCCAACTCGTCTCGCCGCTTGCATATAGACTCCATTATACTGTATAGATAGTCTTACTGTGACAGTACTAGCATGTAAGAAGGACCTCGTCAAACCAAGTCTGCTGGCGACACGGGCAGCCAATGCCCGCTCCGGCAGGTCCATAGTGTTGGCTACAGCGAGGACGGTCAGCAAGGCAGTGTTGTGAGCTGCCCACTCCATTATACTGTATAGGACGTCTTGACGACGAGTGCAGAGAGCGTCCAGCTGGAAATAATTAGCTAGGATTAGGACAATGAATTTGCATTGTTAATGAAAACAATTTAAATTGTTAATGTTTTTAGAGTTCCATATCATATTAACGCGGGGCTCCAATACTGTTGTATTGACGTGTTTTATGATAATGGTACGGTACGGTTTAAATAATGTAAAAGTAACTTGAAACAAATATTGAAGTAAAGTTGATATTATACATACCTCGTCAACAAGTAAAACAGTCGGCGTTCTTCTAGGTCCAGGATTTGTGAATCTCTTTTCCAACAATGAGCACGCCTGTTCCCATACTACTGATTTACCTGATGGAGTATTAATGATTACATTATTATGATTAAAAAAGGTTTTCTAGTCGTTTCCCCTACGTATCTTTTTTTGCAACAATGATCCCTCGCTTTTTCTCGTTTGAGAGAAAGAGACGGTCTATGTGGACTTTCTTGTGCTGACATGCTAGCCTAGCTGAATGAAAACATAATAGTTAATTGTTTTTTACTCATTTATACTATTAGTAAGGAATAAGGATAAGGACTATAAGTAAGGTTAGCAGGGATAGTAAACTGACCAGTAAGCTGCCTATAAATATGGACATAAGCCTGCCTCGGCTCTGCAATCCTCATTCCGTTGACCTCAACGAGCTGGAAGTCGGGGAGATCCTCTCCATCCTTCAGGACTTTGAGAGCTGAGCACACGGTTGCTGTTTTGCCTGTGCCTGGGACCCCTGATATGTACATACATCTGAAAATGAATACCAAATTTTTAAAAGATATAACGTTTTTTTTGTAAGTTGATGTAATTTAGCTGCACCCCGCTCTGTTACACCTGCGTAAGTCTCGATTTTGGAAATCGTCGAGCCCAAATAAGAAAAAATAATTTGGGGTTTAGCGGACCCTGGGCTCCCGGGAGGGATGCAACCGGCAACCGGGGACATCGCTCGGATGAGAAGAAGTCTTGATCTCTGAAAGATTCAATGCATCTTCATAATAAATTTTATCAAAATCGTACCAGTGGTTTCGGAGATTTCCCGCAACATACAACAACATGTATCTAACATGTTATAAATAAAGATACCTCGTCAAAATATAAGTAAGTATAGATAGATTTAGAAAAAGAGATTTAAGCTAGAAACATACGCGGTATATAGCGCTATAAAGCGTTATCAAACTCAAGGATTTCATACAAATGCATAGCGCATAAAGTGCGTGTCGAATAAGTATGTTTCTAGACCTTAGACAGACGTGAAATTCCTTTGTTTGTGACTATTAATTTATCAATTCTGCGTAAACGTGACACAGATGAGACAATAGTCACAAAGGTATTTCACGCCGCGTCTTTGCTTTGACTTTTAGAGTGGGTGTCTCCTCTTAAGGTGCGAATACACGGCGACACTGAGACAGAATATTTCAGCACACATTTGAAACAAAATGTCGATGTGTGCACTAATTTCTTTACATGTGTGCTATAGGTGTGGTGTGGTCTGTCTCAGTGTCAGTGTCGTCGTGTATTCACCTTTAGTAACTTACCCACTGGTGCCATCTAGCAATTTTGTTCTAACAAATGATAGTATTTCCTCCATCTGACTCTCACGACCAGGTAGAGATTTATCTTTTAGAAAATCTGAAATTTAAAAGGAACACTTTTGAACTGAAACTTTTGCTTTTACCTTTTTAAGCAGAAAAAAAACGGGGCAAGTGCGACACTCGCGCACAAAGGGTTCCGTACCACTATCACAATTGGATACGGAACCCTAAAATGGTTTACAACAACCAATTTTTTAATTTTATAGGAAAATATGAAATATTTATCTTCGATTCTACTCCCATCAAACGACCGAATCACTCAATAAAAAAAAAAAAACCTTGGCACAAAGAAAATCTGAAACTTATAAGAAACTCTTTGGTAAGTAAGGCAGACTGGTATATTTGACAGATAGGGCAGCCATTTTGAATTCCATGACCAACTCGATTTGTCCTGACCAATCAGAAACAATAATATATCTCCACCGCACACCACAAAGAAAAATGATTAGAGTCCTCTCTACCGTACCATAAATCGTCGAATTTGGACACATATATACCTCACAATTATTGGCACAATTGCGGCTTTATAGTGAGCAGAAGCCAATAACTAAGAAGAAGAAGAAGAAGAAGACCAATCAGAAGCGACCTCACATTGAACTAAACTCCTTGTTATTTTTGAAACACGTTTGTTGTATGGGAGCCCCTTTTAAATAATTGTTTTATTTTGTTTTTAGTATTTGTTGTAGCGGCAACCGAAATACATCTTCTGTGAAAATTTCAACCTTCTAGCTATTACGGTTCATGAGATACAGCCTGGTGACAGACGGACAGACGGACGGACGGACGGACGGACGGACGGACGGACGGACGGACGGACGGACGGACGGACAGACAGACAGACAGACAGACAGCGAAGTCTCAGTAATAGGGTCCCGTTTTTACCTTAAGGTACGGAACCCTAAAAAGCAGATAAACATTGCAGGACATATCAATCACAGATAATACTTGAGTGAAATTGATTTTTTTCTGGGATCACCCAGAAAAACATATATTAGTAGGCACCACAAATACTAGTTCTCGGCAGGAATCGAATCCGCTATCTTCTGCGTCAAGGTAGCCGTCACGCCTATCGCGTCAGAGAGGTCTTCCTTTATCGGATATTTTTATAAGATCGATAATAACATGCAATAACTTCTTACTACCTTCAATATTTTCAACGGAATGGGCTCTGTTCCTTAGAGATGGCGTCAATTGACTCGTTACTTTTCTACTGACACTTCGTTTAGGAGTCTGAGGGGTTGCAGTTTTAGGAGTTTTTGGAGTTTTAGGAGCTGGCTTGAAGTCATCGTCACTTTCAGTAGTCCTTCGAATCCTTCGAGGTGTCCTTTTTAATGGGGATAGATCCCCTTCTTTATAATTGACTGCACTCTTTGTGACTCTTCGAGAGCGAGCGGTGGGAGATTCGAAAACATCATCGTCATCAAAATTCAAAACTTTCTTTGGAGTTTCGTCATAAGATTTTGCTATTGACTGTTTCCGTTTCGGTGTAGTTGGTGTTTGCTGTCGTATTATTAATGTTGGTAGTTCATCATCAGAGTTTTCTTTTAATTCCATTGTTAGTACTTCATCGAGATTCCTTTTTGGTAATGCTTTAGCACTTTTAGGAGTTGCAGGTTTCTTTGGTGAGTCTTTCTCAGTTTTATCAGCTAATATAGCCCTTTTGAGTAGAAGTTTTGTACCATCAGTTTTAGAAACACTCCAGTTTTTCTCTGAAATAGAAACTCTGCTCATTCTTTTGACTAAGCTGTTTGGTGTTTTGGCTGATCTTGGTGATGCAACTTTTGCTGGAGTTGCGAGTATCTGTAAAGCTTGTCTTTCCAGCTCCATGACTGGTTCAATGTGTACTTTTCGCTTAGTCAACGACATAAGTCGGTATCTGCATATGTAGTGGTATGGTGCTTTAATGAAATCAGAGTCCTTTGTGTGTGCGAGTGTTATTGTGCATTTTTTGAAAAATGTTTCTATTGAAACATCTGTGTCGAAAGGGCGATGATCTTCTATTACCTAAAATGCCATAGAAATTGATTGACCTAAAATGCCATAGAAATTCTAATAGTTGTTGTAATAGAAGTGTCCTTTAGTCTAATAATAACCTAAGCTTATTTATATTTTGTCACATTGACCTTACTTAGACTAGAATTTTGAATAAACTTGGTATGAAATAAATAAATGATTAACACCACATGCATGACCGACATGACTATGTATAACTGTCACCATATTATAGAGTTGTACTGAGTGAGACAGAGATTTATGAATAACTCTGTCAATGGTAAGTGTAAGGTTTAGCATAGTCAAGTCACCTGCTGTGCCAAGATGAGACTGGGATAATGCTGCTTGCTAGCCTTGCCAGAGCGTCTGGCAGGGCAGCCACAGATTGGAGCAGATTATAATTAGCAGCAGTATTTCCTAAGTGTGGATTAACACTAAGAAATAATGTTTACATGTTTGGAATGTGTCATCTTATATTGTAATCATTTCCATGTAATATGGGAAGTTACAAGCCGAGTTGATCTGCAAAGTTCACCGGTAGATGTCACTACGAGGCCTTACTCGCAAGAACACACGAAGAGGTGCTTTCTTAAATTCGACCTGGCTGGAGGGCTACCCGTGGCGAAGCGGTTAACGCGTCGGTTCGGACTACCAATAGTCGCGGGTTCGAATCCCGCCGGGTACTAAAGTTATTGAAAGCATTTTTTCAAAAAGCAGAGTATAATTGCTCTTTTAAACTATGTGGTTGGAACTAAAATATCATCTATTTTAGGATTGAAATGATCTTTTGCGTATCCGCTTTTACCTAAACATACTCAGTATACTTAAAAGTATACATACAATAACACATACCTCATTTTCTAAGAAATCAATATTCTCCATATTATTAAACACCCAGTTCGGCGAGTCACCAGGTCTGGAGTACCATTGCACTTTAGCTCGAAACGGGTCATTCTTGTTCGTGCTATCTTCGTAAAGTGAGACGATACGGGCCGCGTCGCAACCACCCTCAGAGTCAGGTTCAGCAGCATCAGCATTCGAAATTAGAATAAAGTCGCCTATTTCAGCTACTATATTCTCGTATTGAAACTTTCTGTACAAAAATAGATACGTAGAATAAGCTTTTATTTAGTTAAAACACAAAATTGTTAGTGTTTGTAGGTTAACTTACTCGTAATGTTGAAATGAATTAGAAATGCAGTTAGGATCGAAAATCTGATCGCTGAGCCATGTTACTTTCTTTAGCACTGGTTTTTTGGTTCTTTTAGTCATGTTTGTCCCGCGATATTATTAAAATGTAAGTTTATTTATCAATTTGTTTTCACAACAAAATACTTTTTCGTTGGCGTAGATTTCGCGCCAATTCTTGTTTCTTAAAACATAATAGGGCAAGTGAAAAACTTTTCGGTTCGCCTATACTGCCTTGTCCGATTTGATTTTTTTTCTGTCGTCTCCTAAGTTTGCTGTTCCGCTTCCACCTACGGAGTTCCATCTACCCACAGCATTCACCAAATGAAATAGGTTGCAGTTGTTTTTCATATTCTTTTCTCTATAGCACAAATAACCAAAACAATCACTTTTTCGTTTGGCTTTATGCTCAAATCCTGCTATGCTAAAAGTAATTACAAAAGTAGAAAAAATAATTCAAAATAATGTCAAACAAACGTCAAACGTTAGAAAGACGTCAATGTCAAATACACGTTGCTTTGATTTCGGATTTCATTTCTCGTGTTTTGCTAAAAATTAAGAAAACTGGCAAAAATGAAGATTAAACAGAAAAAATCTACTAAAACAACACTCTCAGATAAAATAGCTGATGCTCTAACTTTAAAACCACGGGCAGACATTGAAGACGACCAAGTTTTCGGTACTAAACCTCAAACAGTTTCACGTGTTGATTTGGATTCTTCAGACAGTGAAGATGAGACAGCTATCAGTGATTTTCGTAAACGAAATGTTAATTTGTTGAGTGAGATAAGTAAAAAGTACGAAGGGCAAGTCGTATCTCGAAAAGATTTGGGTAATGAATTAACTGAAAGCGAAGTTAGTTCTAGTGATGATTTGGATGAGAATGTGCAGGGTGAAGTCTCCGACTCCGAAGACGACGAAAAAACACCCCCCCAAAATAAACTGGGATCCGATTCGGAAAATTTCGAATCAGATGAAGAGGTAGAAAGTGACGATTACAGTATTACAAAGTTACAGAAAAAATCCCAGGCTGCTGACGAAAGTAGTGATGATGAAAGTGGAAATGGAAGTGGCGAAGATGAGGATGATGATGGGGGTGATGGGTATGACATCAGCCAGCTAGATGAACCATTGAAAGAAGATTTTGAACATGTCAAAAAGAAAAACTTGTCCGAGGAAGCTAAAAAGGGTATCTGTGTTCGTAACCAGCTGCTTGTATGGGAAGGGCTTTTAGAAATGAGAATACATTTACAAAGATGTGTAAATACTGCTAATCAGTTGCCAATGAATGAAGCTCATTCAGAACTGGTAAAGGATAAGGAGTTTTCAGATGAGTGTAATGCATCTAAAGCTAATTTATCTACACTTTTAGATAAGTGAGTTAAAATCTATATTAAATACTAATTTAAGTAGTTAGTTTTTACTGGTTGTTTCTGCAACTAGCCCTATAACTGAGCCTTTTTGCATGATATTAAGCTGTAGGTTACTGCACAATGTTTTCCTTCACCGTAACAGTGATTTTCATAGCACATCTAATTAAAGAAAAAGACATTGGTTTCCAATTCGAAACCTTTGAAATGAAAGTCACAGTATCTACCACTAAAACAATACCGCTCCAAATTACTTATTTAAGTAATACTTAAATTATAAATGCAAAAGTCTCTCTGTTACATTTATGCTAAAACTGCTAAACAAAAATTGATGACTTTTATATTAATTGTGTTCTACTAGTAAACAATAATGTAGTCACATCAATTATGTGTAAACATGTTACCATATAATTTTTATATTACCCATCTTCTATATCTATTAAATGCTTTGTCCTGACTGACAGACTGATGGATCAGCACACAACCGAAACTGCTGATGGTAAAGAGCTGAATTAAGATTATGTTCTTTCTATAATGATGGCATCACATTAGAAAGGGTTTTATGTAATAGCCATGGGATTGGAACGAACACAGACAAAACCACGGAATAGCAATGTTGTATGAAATAAACAAATTAGCTCTACAAATTGTCTAGAATCATTGATTAACAGCTTATACACAACAAACCAATTGACATTTGTTAATTCATTTTCTTTAATTACAGATTCCTCACTCTCCAAAATATACTTTTGAAAAACTTTCCTGAAACAAAGGCATTGTCAAATAATAAACAACAAAATGGAACAACATCAAAATCAAAAGTAAATGAAGAAAGCGATGAAGAGATACCAAGTGACACTGACAATGAAGAAATACCATCAGATACAGAACCTGAGGATAATGCAGAAGAAACTGAAGTAAAAACACCTATAAGAACACAAACAAAGAAAAGAAAACTTCAAGATTATGAGTCAGAAATATCAACAACCCATAAAGCATTTAAGACATTCAGAGATACATCCATCCAAAAATGGAATGACAAAACTCGCCTCACAACAACCAGTAACATTAAAAATGCACCTACAAATACCATCTTACAACAAATCTCATACATACTCTCCGACAGAGATAAGCTCATAAAGCGAACCCAATTAAAACGGTCTGAGTACAACATCATTGGATACAAAAAACCTGAAAATCAAGACAATGATGAGACGGAGATTGTTAAAAGTAGAAAAGATGATGATGAGTACATTCCGGAGATATTTGATGACAGTGATTTCTATCACCAATTGCTTAGAGAGTTAATAGAATGTAAATCAGCAGATATATCTGATCCTGTACAATTGAGTCGGCAATGGATTGCCTTACAACAAATGAGAAGCAAAATGAAGAGGAAAGTTGATACGAAAGCGACAAAAGGCAGGAAAATCAAGTATGTAGTACATAATCAGTTGGTCAACTACATGGCTCCCGAGAAAAGTGGCAGTTGGAATGATGAGGGTACAACTGAATTGTACAATTCCTTGTTTGGGAAAATGTTTGAACATAATAATGCGGGGTTGAATGGCAATGTTGGAAATTTGTTTAAATTAAATTGAGTACAAAAATGTAATGGTTTATATTTTTTTTACCTTAGTTGCTTTTTCTGTTTCACCGTCATTTTAGAAAAAATACATTTACAGGAAGAACCTTTACTGTTAAAATTATAGAGGTTAAAGTTGTGTGTATATGTTCCTTAGTCCTTCAAGGAAAAACTACTGAGCCGATTAAGATGAAAGTGATGAGGCCACATCACAAGAGTCTGCGCCGCCGAGTGTTCGCTCGACGCGCTGCATAGGTGAGATGGGTCTTAGATGTAGCTCGCTTACCTAGACGGTGCCTGTGGTCACTATCCCGTGGGAGTATCGGAATATATATACTACTTTTTTTACCTATATTCCTACGTGATCAGGACTTACCCGAGCTTTAGCGCGTAAGTAAATCTAACCACGTAAATAAAGATAAAAAAATTAAATGCAAGACCTACATCATCTTCTAGTCTAGAAATAAAAATCAATCCCTATTTCCCTTGGTCACGGCATCACACTTAAACTTTTACACATATTTCGATAATTCTTTTTTTGTTGTGTTTGCTATAGTCAGGAGAAGGTTCTTATGAAAGAAAAAATGCTAAACCGATTTTGATGAATTTTATTTTTTTATACTAAACGACAGGACAACGTCTGTCGGGTCAGCTAGTATATAATAATAATAAATTATAAATTCATTTATTTCAGGCAATTATAATAACCCATCAGTGACATTAAAAATAAAAATAATAAAATTTAAAATTAAAATTCAAACTTATCCAAAACAAATGTCCTAAATTCTAAAGTCAATGGTAAAAAAAAAAATTCAATTATATTACAATAGGTATACATTATATAAGGACCCACTCCACATTTCAGCTCTCTACTATCAGGGGTTTAAGCTGTGCGTATTGATACATCAGCCAGTCAGCACAAAGCATTTTTAAGATATATGTAGATAGGCCTACTTACCTATACAGAATACGTAATGTATAATATATAAGTTAGGATTTTCTCTACAAAACGCCCATGTTTACCTGACCCAATATACCTAGCTTACCTTTCCCTTACCTTCAGAGTAAATTATAATAATTTGATAATAATTTGGCGGGATTTTGTCCGGGTATAAATTGCTTACGTAATTTGAATTTAAGTTAAAGAGCTTTATCTCAAGGTGCTTTTAGTTGCAGCCTTGAAAGCCCAATTGAAAAAATATTACCTAACTCTAATAGTACCTACAAACCAAGTTCGAAAAGGAAAGTCTACCTACTCTTTCTCCATAAAACGTAGTCGACTGTTACCTCCTAGGATAAAGATATTAGAGCAAATATGTTTATGCCATAAAACATATCTGCCATGACATAATTAGAATGGAAATAAAATTAGAATATGAAAAAAAATAAAACTTAGGAGCATTAGACTAGGGTAGATAATGTTTGAAAAGGAATTAAATTATAGTAGAATGAAACTCATTGGAAAAGGAAGAGAATATAACAAAAATTACAGGAAAAATAAATTACGGGCGATTTGGGGTCGGGAACCCCCACCCGGTGGGTTGTTAAGGGTAAAAATCGGTTTTTCTTGATTTACAGCAAAACTACAAATCCTATGGAAAAAAGTTGAATGGCAAAGTTGTAGGTAATAAAAAGATCTATAACTTTTGCATACACAATTTTTACATATAACCTCAAAATGTATGTGATAAAATTCAAAAAAACCACGTTTTTGTTTTTTATTGTTTATCTTATACAAAAAAAGTTATTTTTTCACCAAATTTGAAAAAAACTTGCCTATTTATGCCCTGAACACACAGTAAATTTTTGGATTCAAAATATTTATTTTTTCACCTTAATTTGACTTAATATCGAAAAAAGCACCCTAATTTGAAGCAAAAAATTTGGTGTAAAAATATCTGATTTTTTTAAAAAGTCGGTGGGCTTTTTGTTTGTTGGATCCTCTACTTTCTGATGGTCTAATAAAAATATACATTACAATGGTAAATTTTCTCAGAAAATGCAAAAAAATAAAAAAACTCGAATCCGAATTATCAGCTTCAAATTTGGCTGGGTAACGAACTGACAGAAACAGATTGGGGCTGAAAACAACATCAACGTGGCATTTTACCCAAAGAACATCTTAAATCCGTATGTGGACCTTGCATACGGCGGCAGACACCTTAATTTTTATTTGATCTCTTGTCGTACTATGACACCTATATATTTGGATAGAAGAGACCTAAATATACAGAAAATATTCTATCACATGTTGTTCTAAAGTGACACGTTTCCGAGATATGGGCCAATGAAATTATAAATGGAATTTGTTCGAAAAAAAAATAAAAAAACGCTATTTCGCGGATGTATTCGTATACCAATCGAAAGAAGACGTCAAACTAAACAATTTTTGCCTTCAAACCATGCCTCTATATCTCTCTCTAATAATTTACAATGGCAATTTATATTTTTTTAGACCATCAGAAAGTAGAGATTTTAACGAACAAAAAGCCCGGAAGAAGCATCGGAAGAAGACGTCAAACCAAAAGCTTTCGGACCGTTTTAAATCTTATGCCTCGAATAACATTCTTATGTGACGGCTTAGAGGCAAAGTTTGAAGGCAAAGATTGTTTAGTTTGACATCTTCTTTCGATTGGTATACGAATCCATCCGCGACATAGCGTTTTTTTATTTTTTTCGAACAATTTCCTTTTATAATTTCACTGGCCCATATCTCGGAAACATGTCACTTTAGAACAACATGTGATAGAATATTTTCTGTTCATTTAGGTTTTTTCTATCCAATTATATAGGTTTCATTGTGCGATAAGAGATCGAATAAAAATTAAGGTGTCTGCCGTCGACTATGCAAGGTCCACATACGGATTTAAGATGTTCTTTGGGTATAATGCCACGTTGATGTTGTTTCCAGCCCCAATCTGTTTCTGTCAGTTCGTTACCCAGCCAAGTTTGAAGCTGATAATTCGGATTCGAGTTTTTTTTTATTTTTTGCATTTACTGAGAAAATTTACCATTGTAATGTATATTTTTATTAGACCATCAGAAAGTAGAGGATCCAACAAACAAAAATCCCACCGACTTTTTAAAAAAATCAGATATTTTTACACCAAATTTTTTGCTTCAAAAGTAGGGTGCTTTTTTCGATATTAAGTCAAATTAAGGTGAAAAATAAATATTTTGAATCCAAAAATTAACAGTGTGTTCAGGGCATAAATAGGCAAGTTTTTTCCATATTTGGTGAAAAAATAACTTTTTTTGTATAAGATAACCAATATAAACCAAAAACGTGGTTTTTTGAATTTTTCACATACATTTTGAGGTTATATGTAAAAATTGTGTAAGCAAAAGTTTTAGATCTTTTTATTACCTACAACTTTGCCATTAAACTTTTTTTCATAGGACTTGTAGTTTTGCTGGAAATCAAGAAAAACCGATTTTTAACTTAAACAACCCACCGGGTAGGGGTTCCGGACCTCAAATCGCCCGTAATTTATTTTTCCTATATTTTTTGTTATATTCTCTTCCTTTTCCAATGGGTTTCAGTCTACTATAATTTAGTTCCACTTTTGACCATTTTTAGAGGCTTCGGCCCTAGCCTACATGGTCATGGCCGATATAGGTTTTATGGCATAAACATTATTTTATTTTATGTTTTTATCCAAAGAGGAAACAGTCGACTACGTTTGTAAAGTTTGTATGGAGAAAAGAGTACCTAGGTAGACTTTCCTCTTAAAGCCCTGAAGTTTCCCCCGCATAGGTCCCGATCCCGTGAAAATATCGGGATAAAAGTAGTCTATGTGTTAATAAACATCTCTAGCATTCTGCATACCAAGTGCATTTACCATTTTTGAAGGCTTCGGCGCTGGTCTATATATTTAGGTAAGTACAGAGATAGACACTGAACCCTCTCTCGGCGCATGCCAGCCTTAATGTGATTCTACTTATGTTATTAATGTGAAAGTTTGTGTGTAAGTATGTTATTAAGACTATGACCTATTTGTCGACGGCGAATCTTGGGTATTTATGAGTTATTATAAGTCCATATCCCGTGGGAATATCGGGATCAAATGTAGCCTATGTAGCTTTCTATTGGTGAAAGTTTTTTTTTAATATCGGTCCAGTAGCTTCAGAGCCTATTCTTTACAAACAAACAAACAAGTACATCTTTCCTCTTTATAATAATACCTATTAGTATAGAGTAGGTATAGTTAGTTATATAGAAGACTAGCTGTTGCTCGAAACCCGTTGGGTTTCGGCTTGTTCCGATTCCGATTCGATTCCGATCTTTTTGCGTGGTGAACTAAATTCAATTATTTTAGTAAAATTTCTTATTGTTATTTAATATCGCTATAAAAAAATAGTTTACTGTAAGTTATTCAGCTATCTAAATACATCACATAGCTGAAATAGCTCTTATAGAGAAGTAGAGGCTTTCGAGCTGGTGGTCAAATATTGCGAGAGTCCTCAAGCAAAACGCGTTACCTTCCACTGTGCAAAATTCCACGGTCAGTACTTCCCTGGGCGACCGTTTAAGTGTGGAATTTTGCACAGTGGGAGGTAACGCGCGCTGCTTATCTATAGCTACTAATATTATAAAAGGTAAAGTTTGGGTATTTGGAAGGACGTTTGTATGAAGTATACGTATGGTGATCTTCGTAATTACTAATCCGATTTTGATGATTCTTGCACCAATATACCTACATTACATTATCCAAAAGTTTTATCTTAAGTAATGTCATTTTAAATAACAAAAACACGATATTTCTTGAATAATCGTAGCTAATGAAATAGCCCGCTCCTTTATCTTCCTTTAAAAACGTAAAATAATTGTTTTGACCGCTATCACACCTGATGCGAAGCGTTGATGCCTACTTGATTTGGGACGGGGAATATCATAGGAAGATCATCTCATGATATTGTCCCCCGCATGATATAGGAACACATCGCAATAACAGTATAGGTACCTACAAAGAAATTGAGTAAAAAACACAAAGAAATACAAACAATCAAAGAAAGAACAATACAATATTCAAAGTAATTTAGAAAAAGCTGTAATAATCATCAAAATTGTAACCGTAACTTTAATCATTGAGGAGTTTCCTGATGAGAAGGTGGTTTCGGGTAGTCTATCAATTTGTACCTAGTTCTTTATAAGCCGATTCTATTGATAGAAGTCTAAAAAAAAATTAATTTACTGCATTGTGGGATGCTATTCTGCTCGTCATTCCGAAGGTTCTCATCAGAATTTCACCAAGATTTTATGGGACCAATCCTGAACTCTCACCTCTCACCATAAAAATAGAATTATCAAAATCAGACTTCATACACGTAGTACAGCGTGAACATATTCACATACATACCTACATACACAAACAGTATATGGGTCGAACGAAGAACCTCCTCATTTTTTGAAGTAAGTTAAAAACGGCCATTATAAAGAATTTCCGTACGTTCAGAGTTAAGACAGATCCGGAATCCGGATATATGGAGACACATAGGTAGGTATACGGTATTTCAAGAATTTTCTGATAGCTATCCGGTATTTTTCTAAACTTGCCGGATATCCGGTCACTAATATGTATTGATTACACACAACACACTTCTTCAAAACAGCAATCAAACTAATTAAGAAAAGTTACCGGATATACGGTTTTTTTTTAAATTGATATCCGGACATTATATCCGGATTAGTCCGGTCAAATTAGACATTCAAGGTTACATAAATTCCCACCAAGCTGAAAATCGGTGAGATTGTTTAAAATATCATTAAAAATAAAATTTGAAAGTTCCCCATCTTTCCCCTGTGAGGAAAAAAAAATATTAAAGGTCAAAGAATTTTTTCGCGATTTTCAGCAAAATGTTAAGTTTTATCATAAAAATACCTCAGACAAAAGTTGTAGATCATAAAATTATCTACAAAAATGTAGGTATTAATATTTTTTTTCTACGAGCCACCGTTTTTGAGATATAATGATTCAAAAAGTTGTAAAAGTTGTAATCGTCATAATATGCATGAGTACGCCACGTATATATACATTTCTATAGTTGTAATATATGTTAAAATATTTACTTATTTATTTATTTATAAAGTTTTTACAACTTTTTGAATCGCTAAATCTCAAAAACGGTGGCTCGTACAAAAAAAGTATTAATAATTTTTTGTAGATAATTTTATGATCTACAACTTTTGTCTGAAGTATTTTTATGATAAAACTTACCATTTTGCTGAAAATCGCGAAAAAATTCTTTGACCTTTAATAAATTTTTTTCCTCACAGGGGAAAGATGGGGAACTTTCAAATTTTATTTTTAATGATATTTTAAACAATCTCACCGATTTTCAGCTTGGTGGGAATTTATGTAACCTTGAATGTCTAATTTGGTCTAATTTGACCGGACTAGGATAAAAAGTAACCGGTT
The DNA here is from genome assembly GCA_958496205.1 of Idaea biselata. Classification (NCBI taxonomy): domain Eukaryota; kingdom Metazoa; phylum Arthropoda; class Insecta; order Lepidoptera; family Geometridae; genus Idaea; species Idaea biselata. Next base: position 16,533,729 of record OY292395.1, read on the forward strand.
TGTTAATCCGGGTCTAAAGCTATCTGCATCCCAAATTTGATTAAAATCGGATAAGCCGTTTCTGAGATTAGCGGGAACAAACAAACAAACAGACAAAGTCTTTAAAAACATTTGATTCGTGTTTAGTTACCGATTTTGAGGCGACATTTTTTTTCTGGATATAAGTCAATTACAGAATTTTTTATCGCTACAGATTTTTAATATGTAGCTATAGATATATCAACCAGAAATTAACAACATGTAAATTCTAAAGAAATATGAATTTTTCATTTACAAAGAAATCGCTACATCCACAAACAAAGTAATGAAATTACCAAGAGGATTTTTAAAGGTAAATCAAGTGTATGGGCATTTTTACTTTTGAGTGCCACCAAACGTAAAATAGGGAGGTTTCTTAGACATGAGTTTTGAGTTTATTAAAGTCTTTCATAATATTTTCGTGTGTTTTTTGAACTGAAAATTATATTTTGTTTCCTACAAATACCTTAATTTCAATGTAAAAATCAATTTTTAAGTGGACACTATAGAAAAATAACGGTCAGTTTGGTGACATTGAAAAACGACTGTAACATTTAAAACAAAGGGTTTGAACGTAATTGTTACCTTTAATTAATGCAGATTAATTAAATTTATCAAAAACTACTAATGAGTTACTTATTTTAAATTCCTTAAAATTATGATTTAAATTCGGTTTGGTGACGAGTGACTCCATTGCAATCGAAATTTTCTTTTTAATTTATAAGTTTAGTGACCTATTTCTTAATTTATAAGTTGCATAGGTGAAATTAAATTATTTGAAACAATAAAAGAAAAATATATATTATGCAAACTTCAAAACAAAACTGATAAAAGTAAAATAAACCACATAAAAATTGGGACAGTCACCAAACTGACACACCTAAAATCCTTAGGGTGAGGCTACATGATGTACAATACTAAATTAGAACTAAAAGTCGATGTTTTTTCATAGTAACATTTAATCACATAATTTGAAGTATGGTATTAATAATATTAACCCATTAACGGCTAGCGATGCCGTATGGCATCGCAAAATCGTCGTTCAATGATTTGCGATTTTCTCGGAAAAAAACCTACGAGTTTAGTAAAACCCATCACATAATTGCCTACTAGAAAGACGTAACCGTGGATTGGCTTTTGTTTTGTCCGATTACAGTCTGATTTAAATGCAAAATAGACGGGTACAATCCAGTGTCGAAAAAAATACGCCAAAAAATGAAATCTATTTTCAAGTAAGTAACATTTTCACCTTTTTTTAGTCATTTTACCTGTTAATAACTGTTTCAAATTGTTCGTAAGACTAAGTACAATAAGTAAACATGTAAACGAAGTGTAATTTTGTGTTCACTTTGTTTTTATCAAGTGATAAATGCGGGTGATGCCATATGGCAACACTAGCCGAATACGATATCGTTTTTACTGACTTTGTGTTAACTGTGTGCCCTGCATTTTTTGTATTTTTTCTTTATATTCGGTTTAATACAATGTGTTTTCATTTTGCACTATTTGAAATATTTATTTTTCATAACAGGAACTATAATATGCCCTGCAGATGCATATGGTATTCTTTAAAATTATGATTAGCACATACTGTATCGGCATAAAGAGGAAAAGAGTGGTGGTGGCCGCTGTGGCTGTCTGCAATGCATATGTAATGTCTAAGTATGCAGGAAATTCTATGCCTCAGCTAGATTTTAAGGCGACATATCGAACACACATACCTTTTGAAATATCAATCCCTTCCCTTGAACGCTGGTCGACCTACATCATCAAGATTCACTAGGACTGCAAACTGAGTACCTATCTACCAGATGACATTTGTTACGATGGAGTTGGTCATTATTTGATATCTAGTGCTAAAGCGCCGAAGATGTGCATATGGACCACGCAAAAGTCAAAATCAGATCTGGGTATTGTACGTGTGATGTAAAGCTGTGCCTGAAATGCAACTGAAATTCCTTTCATAACATGTTTTTTTTTTACAAATATTAGAAATAAAGTTTTTTCTGCACTTTGTTTTTGTTACCAAATTCCTAAAACAACTTAATAGGGACGGTATAAACTGTATTATTGCCAGAAATAGCTAATTTATTTATGAGCTTATGCATTAAAAAAGACAACATATTAGGCTAGCGGTGCCATATGGCATCACCTCATATTTCCGAAACTACGCATTTTTTTAATTTTTTTCGACGGATTCCTATAAATCTGACCTATATTAACAGCATATTCTAAAATCATAAAAATCGGAAGCAGTCGAAAAACTTGGCCTATAATGGGTTAATTTTATTAATTAAAGCAAACATGTCAAACATGCGAATAGGTAATAGAATTAGGGCTTGCATTATCCGTTCACTTTTGGCTATCCGGATAGTCCGGATATTAAAATTTCATTATCCGGATATCCGGATAATTCGGATAATTCGGATAATTTTTGAAATTGAATAAAATTAAGCAAAGAAACCTTACTACAAGGTTTGAATTAATAAAAACAAAGGCTTTTAATAGATATATACGCATATTTCAATAGTTTCATAAGTTTTCTCGAGATCTCGGTCGGCAATTTATATTTTTTTTTCGATGCTGTTCAAGCAGTTGCTGAAACTCTCGAAAATGAAGTGTTTTTCTCTGCGGTAGCCGCTGTATCGAAGCTGCTGAAGCTTCTCTCGAGAACTCAGTATGATTCTTGTAGACACCCTCAATATTACATAAATCTTATAAATAAAATCTACGTACGTAGTTCATGTTATTCTTTAAAAATATTAGAAGTGCAGTAAATTTTTGTAGTATTTATTGTATACGAGCATATGCTCCTGCTTAGGGTCACCCAAAGGAAGTCGATACAATGATCCTTACATAATGTGTGTTACAGCTTTTTGGGTGAGAAAATTAATCATGCTAAAGAATCTTGAAGCACAAGCAATTGTAGATTTTTTTTTATTATTAATTAATTTACATTCACGTTGACCTATTCTTGAGCCAGATCTAATTTTTACTAGCCAGTTACCAGGTTGTAAGAAATTCTGTATCTATTTGACAAATGTTTTGGGTACTGCTTTCATTCAACCGTTTTTAGTCGGAAAGTCAATAAGATGTTGTCTTTGTACCGCTAAGAACACTGCTATTTTTCATCTGAGTTCTTAGTCCAGGACTCTTAGGTGAATTTTGTCTTGGTTTCGTAGGTTCCAATGGACATTCCAATAGAGGCAAAGGCCAAAAAATGTTCAGAGTATCGTATACGATCAGCTTGATGAGCCACGTACTCAAAGTATTCTTGGCTATCATCCATAATAAGAAACGTACACAATGTGATGATAAATTGGGAGATAGTCAGTTTGGTTTTCGGTTAAGTATAACGTAATAATTACGAGAAAGCGTTTGATCGCGTCAAACATGATATCCTGTTGCAGCGCTTGATCGACGTTGGTTTGGGTGGCAAAGACAGACTCAGAGTCATTAAGACCTTGTATTGGAAGTAATTGGAACCAAAGGACTGCGGTCCGAGTCAAGGACTCAGAAACAGAACTATTGGAAATACGGCGTGGAGTCAGACAGGGCTGCATCTTATCTCCCCTGTTGTTCAATTTGTACTCGGAGGCGATAATATCGAAATCGCTAGGAGAATATGAGATCGATGTTAAAGTAAACAGAAAAATCGTGTGAACAATTTAAGATATGCCGATGACACTGAACTTGTAGCCTTATCAGAGCTGGACCTACAGATATTATTAGACAGAGTTAAGAGGATAGTCTCCATTCTTTTTCTCCATACAAACGTAGTTTACATTTTCCTCCTTGGATAAATACATTAGAGCAAATATGTTTATGCCATAAAACTTATATCTGTCATGACTATGCATCTACCTTTTTATTTTCTTCATTTTATTATTTTTAATCATTATTTTAATTAGAAAAAAAAGGTAGATGCATTGTCATGACAGATATAGGTTTTATGGCATAAACATATTTGCTCTAATGTCTTTATCCAGGGAGGAAAATGTAAACTACGTTTGTATGGCGAAACAGAATGGAGACTATCCTCTTAATGCGTGCCGGTTGAAAGCAGGGTTGAGTATGAACGTGTATAAGACTAAATTTCTTGTAGTATCAAGGAACTACTTCAATCCCAGAATCACTGTCGCAGGTTCAAATATAGATATGGATATATTAAAGTGGATTTTCGAATGAAATGGATACACAATACCGATAAAATAACTAAAAACTAAAATACTAATGAATTGCAATAATTGTCAACTTTGGATAATTCTTGCATAATGTCTGTGATTAAGCGAGCGAGCGAAGCGTCTCTGCTTCAAGTCTGGCAATATTTGTTTTCTGTTACAGTTGGTTAGTTTGTTACTTCTCCTCCACAGGGAGTATTTTTAACCGACTTTGATGAAACTTGATATACAGATTCTATGAGCCTATACATGTTTATTGTGGCTGGGGATTTTAAATTGGTGGAGTATTTCTTCCACAAATTCTTGATATCTCCCCACTATGGGATCCGTTTTTAAAGTTTCTTTTTATTTATATGGTATTTTATTTATACTTTTAAATTAGTCCCAGAAAAATATGATAAATTTCTAAATAGGATCTTCGGAATGATGAACAGGATAGCTCATCCAAATACAATAGATTGCTCATTTATCAACTTCTACCTCTAGAATAAACCCGTTATCCACAAGAACAACAAGGTACTACATAGAATTCGCTCCTAGTACTACTTTTTCATCACAAACTCTTCATATTTTCATCTTCTATCACTTGTTTTTTAAGGTGTCTATGTAAAATCTATGTAGGTACTTATAATAAAGTGCTCGCGAGGTCTACTGTGCGCAGAACTACTAGTTTGTATTTGTTTGTACATGCAAAATAATTATCCGAAAAATCCGAATTATCCGGATAAGAAAGTCAACTAAATCCGGATATTAATTTCGACGGATATCCGGATAATATGGATATCCGTTATCCGGATTGCAAGCCCTAAATAGAATGTTATCTATTATTTTTACATAAACTAACTTATAGGTTAACTATAATGGCACAATAATTGGCAAAAAAAAATACAAAAATGTAAGGCTAATTAAATAAATTATGATTTAAATGAAATTTAAGAAGTGTTTCTTAAATTTCATTTGATTGAGTACATGTATGAACACCTAGCCCTATGAGTCAGTTTAGTGACTGTGGTGGTCCGCCCTATATGTGACGGCATAAAACGTCACTGAACTGACCTTCACATTATGCACGTAGCTAATGAGAAAAATGCATTCTAACCTAATTGAATGACATTTTTTTAAATGAACTCCTAAAAACACTCGTTAAATAACACCAAAAACAGATAGTAAATAGTTGGATAGTGTGAGACAAATATGGGCATATTTACTTTTGAGTGCCACCTTACGTAAATTATGGAGGTTTTATAGACATGAGTTTTGAGTTTATTAAAGTCTTTCATAATATTTTCGTATGTTTTTGAACTAAAAATTATATTTTGTTTCCTACAAATACCTTAATTTCTATGTAAAAATCAATTTTTAAGTGGACACTATAGAAAAATAACGGTCAGTTTGGTGACATTGAAAAACGACTGTAACATTTAAAACAAAGGGCTTTAAGCGTAATTGTTACCTTTAATTAATGCAGATTAATTAAATTTATCAAAAAACAATACACACTAATGAGTTACTTATTTTAAATTTCTTAAAATTAAGATTTAAATTCGGTTTGGTGACGAGTGACTCCATTGCAATCATAATTTTCTTTTTAATTTATAAGTTTAGTGACCTATTTCTTAATTTATAAGTTGCATAGGTAAAATAAATTATTTGAAACAATAAAAGAAAAATATATATTATGCAAACTTCAAAACAAAACTGATAAAAGTAAAATAAACCACATAAAAATTGGGACAGTCACCAAACTGACACACCTAAAATCCTTAGGGTGAGGCTACATGATGTACAATACTAAATTAGAACTAAAAGTCGATGTTTTTTCATAGTAACATTTAATCACATAATTTGAAGTATGGTATTAATAATATTAATTTTATTAATTAAAGCAAACATGTCAAACATGCGAATAGGTAATAGAAAGTTATCTATTATTTTTACTTAAACTAACTTATAGCTTAACTATAATGGCACAATAATTGGCAAAAAAAAACAAAAATGTAAGGCTAATTAAATAAATTATGATTTAAATGAAATTTAAGAAGTATTTCTTAAATTTCATTTGATTGAGTACACGTATGTACACCTAGCCTTATGAGTCAGTTTGGTGACTTTGGTGGTCCGCCCTATATGTGACGGCATAAAACGTCACTGAACTGACCGTCACATTATACACGTAGCTAATGCGAAAAATGCATTCTAACCTAATTGAATGACATTTTTTTAAATGAACTCCTAAAAACACTCGCTAAATAACACCAAAAACAGATAGTAAATAGTTGGATAGTGTGAGACAAATATAATAATTAAGAAAAAGGCTTCAAATCTGACCTACCAAATCGTGACCAACCGCCAACACCAGCAAGACACCCTCTTTTTTCCGCGGATTGAACAGACTGACTGATTTCGCTAAGCTAAAATGATCCCTTGTGGTTAGTGTCACTATTTTTAAAAAATAAAACGGCTTTAAATAAAACGGAATATCCCTTTAGACCCGTCACTTTGCTGACATGTCAGATGACACCGAGTTTTGAGGACTTTACATAAATGTATTTTTCCACTGTAATATTACAATTGCATTTACAGTTTTAGATAAATGTGACGGAAGAATAGATCCACTATCATGGTAACCAAAACTTGATTATGTTTTTATAGGAAATTTTACCAGTAAGTTCAATACTTTGAAGCTGACAAGGACTGGGACAAGTCAGAAACGGCTCCCCTGAGTATTTGAATTAACCATAATTGAATTAATTAATCTTAATTACATAAAAATTGATGCTCAGACACATAGTTTAATTTACTCTGCATCGATTGATATACTTATTATAATAACACTCATTATTATTAATATGCAATAAATTTTTAAAAACGTGGGACAGCGTAAAAGTGGGGGTGGCACCCAAAAGTGAAAATGCCCATATAATAATTAAGAAAAAGGCTTCAAATCTGACTTACCAAATCGTGACCAACCGCCAACACCTGCAAGACACCCTCTTTTTTCCGCGGATTGAACAGCCGTACTATTATACTACTCTTTGAGACTGACTGATTTCGCTAAGCTAGAATGATCCCTTGTGGATAGCGTTGCTATTTTTTTTAAAATAAAACGGCTTTGGTAGAAAAGAATATCCCTTTAGACCCGTCACTTTGCTGACATGTCAAATGACACCGAGTTTTGAAGACTTTACAAAAATATATTTTACAACTGTAATATTAAGGTTGCCTTTACAATTTTAGATAAATGTGACGGAAGAATAGATCCACTATCAGATTGTAACCAAAACTTGATTATGTTTTTGTAGGAAATTTTACCAGTAATTTCAATACTTTGAAGCTGACAAGGACTGGGACAAGTCAGAAACGGCTCCCCTGAGTATTTGAATTAACCATAATTGAATTAATTAATCTTAATTACATAAAAATTGATGCTCAGACACATAGTTTAATTTACTCTGCATCGATTGATATACTTATTATAATAACACTCATTATTATTAATATGCAATAAATTTTTAAAAACGTGGGACAGCGTAAAAGTGGGGGTGGCACCCAAAAGTGAAAATGCCCATATAATAATTAAGAAAAAGGCTTCAAATCTGACTTACCAAATCGTGACCAACCGCCAACACCTGCAAGACACCCTCTTTTTTCCGCGGATTGAACAGCCGTACTATTATACTACTCTTTGAGACTGACTGATTTCGCTAAGCTAGAATGATCCCTTGTGGATAGCGTTGCTATTTTTTTAAAAATAAAACGGCTTTGGTAGAAAAGAATATCCCTTTAGACCCGTCACTTTGCTGACATGTCAAATGACACCGAGTTTTGAAGACTTTACAAAAATATATTTTACAACTGTAATATTAAGGTTGCCTTTACAATTTTAGATAAATGTGACGGAAGAATAGATCCACTATCAGATTGTAACCAAAACTTGATTATGTTTTTGTAGGAAATTTTACCAGTAATTTCAATACTTTGAAGCTGACAAGGACTGGGACAAGTCAGAAACGGCTCCCCTGAGTATTTGAATTAACCTTAATTGCATTAATTAATCTTAATTACATCAAAATTGTTCAAATATTTATATAAACAAAATTTAAATTTCGAATCTTTTGCTAATTTTGAATTTCGAACTCTACGGTCCTATATGATAATGAGAAATATTTGTCCCAAAAGTCCCTGACACCTTTTAACTTAAGAACCAACAAAAGCGACACTAATGAGGTTAGTAACTTTTGAGACATTCTAATTTTATGTCAAAATCTAATCAAATGCACTAAAGAGTATTATCAGGGTAAATCAGTACAATATAACTTTCTACCCCATTTACCCATCTTATGGGGATGAATTTCAAAAAAATACGAAACACGTGTTCAATTAATTCTAAAGAAGAATATTTATGCAAAGTTTGAAGTCGATTAGACCAAGGAAACACGTTGTCCCATACAAACTTTGCTACCCCTTTTCACCCCTTTAGGGGTGGAATTTTCAAAAATCCTTTCTTATCGGATGCCTACATCACATAAAGAACACACTCTCCAAATTTCAGCTCTCTACTATCAGCGGTTTAGGCTGTGCGTTGATAGAACATCAGTCAGTCAGTCAGTCAGTCAGGACAAAGAATTTTATAGATATAACTAGCTGTTGCTCGAAACCCGTCGGGTTTCGGCTAGTTTCGATTCCATCCGGTTGCGTGGTGAACTAAATTCAATTATTTTAAACAGTAAAAATGTCATATTGTTATTCAATATAGCCTACTGTGAGTTATTCAGCTATCTAAATACCGTTCAGTTGCGATTGGTTCAATTCGCAATTAGTCCAATCGTCTAAAAATGGTCCAATTTGCTGTTTTATTAAATGAAAGTACCTACATTTTTTGTATCATACGTTAAACTATTATATAAATAAAAAAAAAATCTTTGTTCAGTCATAAGTACTTTAAAATAGTATACCTACATGATCTCATTTTTAATTATTAACATTGTTTTCTGTAAATTTGTTTAAAATGTTATTAACTCACTGTACCGTCATTCAAAGCTTATATTAATGAGAGTGGCAACTCTATTTTTCCAATCTGTGGCGGAAACAGTGTCTAAACTACTAGCAACCCTACATACATTGCGCCTCTTTCCTTTCCTATTGGTTGACGCTTAGTTCCATAATCCCCCACCAGGGGCGCACCTGAGCTATCAAGCTCAGATCGGTTTTTTTAATCATTGGCAGTTTATTCTTTTAACTGTGCGGACGTAAAAAATTGTCGCTCAGAGCGACCTACTCTGTGTAAGTACTTAGTGTCTAAATTACATCAGTGCTTAATATTTCTATTTTTAAACGGTGCTACCGTTCGGTATTTAGTTTTTAGATATGAGCTCTTCGTGTCTGAATAGTTCGTCTGATTCCGAGGGTCACGATGACCCGAGGGGTAGCAAAAAGAAATCCAAAGCTCAAACGCCGGACAAGGTTTCAAAAAGGCGTAAAAAGTCACACGAGTTGCGCAAGCTCGCTAAACAAGTGAATAATATACAAAAAATTATGTTCAATCACATGGCCCCAGGGCCGTGTTACAATTTGCCCAGTTGACAAAGGACTGCGATGATAGTATTAGCCTAAACGCCAGTGGTGATTTATATTCGGATAACGATGAGCATTCCACTTTGCTTAATTGTGATAAACATGTTAATTTTTCTTTAAATACGGTGTTGAAAGAACCCTCAGTTCCTAAATCGTTAGAGTCGCATTTAGACTTATTGAAATCTATCCAACATTTTGATCCTCCTGAGTGGTGTAACGTTCTGTATTCCGAAGTTCAAAAGTTATATTGTTCTACCCCCGGATTTTTAGAACTTGAATATGATATTTATCAAAAGGTTTAAACTCCTCATTACAATGAGGAGTTTAAACCTTTTGATAAATATTCTAACTTCTGTGTAGCATAACCTCTTTCAGGTTATGCCGCAATAACTCAAGCCCTAATTAAACAAAAAGAGGCCGCGCAAGCCGGTTTCGAAGCGCTCCTTTCTTGGGCCGTCGATAATACAGAGGAATTATCTCCTACTTTGATCAAGAACAAAATCAATAAAATTTTTGTTGAGGGTACTTACAATAAAATATCAGGTGACCTTTTGCAACCGCTTGCGGTCATAGGGCTGATATGATCGAGCAACGCCGTGACAGTCTTCTAAAAACTGTTAAAGATAAATTCATGCGGTCTAATCTGCGCAAGATTCCGCCTTCAGCAGAATATCTGTTCAATAAAGATCTGTTCTCCGGAACAATAGAAAAGAATGGAGGTACTGCTAAAATATTCTGGCCGTCTCGAAATACTAACCAAAAACCTAACAATAATTGGTCAGCTGCGCAAGCTGGACCATCTAGCTCTAAAACTCCCGCACAGGGACTTTCGTATAACCCCTCAAAGGTTAGGAATACTCAGGGTTTGGTCATGCAAAACTCATACCAACCTTATTTTGCACCACATGGTATGTGGCCCGCTCCATCGAATTTTCATCCTGCGCAAGGGTATCATATCGCAAGGGTTCACAAATAGACGGTTTCCGCAAAACCAGATTGAGAACCGACTATAATAGGGCCTCGCGCCAGAAGTTTAATAATGAAGAGAACAGGGCCAATAAGTCTCGAAATAATAATAACTTTCGTTCGAAACGAAAATTATGACTCAGCCGCCCCCGTGGCCGGTCGTCTTTCCAAATTTGTCGATGTTTGGAAAAAATGTGGGGCACCAGAATCGATTCTCAAAATAATTCAGGGCTACAGAATACCCTTCAAACGAAAGCCTCCTTTATGTATGCCGGGTGCCATGACCCATCGGTGTCGAACCAAAGTCACCTCTCAGACGACACAAATTGTAAATACGTTGAGGAAATCGGGGGTTCTAGAAAAGGTTCCCGTTTCTCCCAGTTTTGTATCCCCCATGTTTTTAACTCCCAAAAGCGACGGGAGCATGAGACCAATTTTCAATCTTCGTCTCCTAAACAGATATGTGGTTCTTTCCAAATTTCGTCTAATCAACATGCAAAGAATTCCCAACTTCCTACAACCTTACGATTACATGGTGAAAATCGACCTATCGAACGCGTACTTTCACGCGCCCATTGCCCCAGCCCACAGGAGGTACCTCAGACTGATCTACGGTCAAAATTTACTACAATTAACTTGCCTGCCGTTTGGCCTGGCAACGGCCCCTCATGTTTTTGCAATATTGAGCAATTGGGTCGCGCAGACTCTGAGAGATACGGGCATACGTATTGTAAATTACTTGGACGATTTTTTATTGGCCAACCAAGACAAAAACATCCTGATACAGCAGGTTCAGTTCACTGTAAATTTCCTACGAAAGTTGGGTTGGCAACTAAATCTACAAAAGTCTGTTCTAGAGCCTCAAAAATCTATAGAATTCCTCGGCATATGCTGGGATCCTTGGGCAGGCCTCAAATGGCTTCCTACAAAAAAGCAGCATTCGATACAGACAAAGATTCAACCAGTCTTGTTGAGAAAAACGGCCAATTTACGAGAGATTCAAAGTCTTGTCGGCCTTGTCAACTTTGCCAGTTTTGTCATTCCCCGTGGTCGTTTGAATCACAGGCAAATGCTTCGCTATCTCAACTACCTACTGAAGGTAGATTCTTGTCGAAAATTCAAAGTCCCAGATCAAGTCTTAATAGAACTAAGATGGTGGATAAAGAACTGCAATGTTCGCTCTCGTCTTCACCAAGCCTCGATCGGACACTTTTTGACGACGGATGCGTCTCAAGTAGGCAGGGGAGCCCAAGTAGACAACCAGAAACTTTGTGGTCGTTGGTCCCCTCTAGAAATAGGATTGCACTCCAATCAGAAGGAGATGCTGGCCGTGTTATATACGATAAGACAACGGTGCTTATATCTAGCGAACTCTGCAACAATGCTACAAAGCGACAACAAGACAGTCGTGTCTTACCTAAGAAAAGAGGGAGGTTCGAAATCTCACTCCTTGATGAGCCTAACGCGAGCGGTGATTCAGCTTCTCGACTTTTACCATATAGACCTAGTCGCCTATCACCTCCCAGGGAAATTGAACAACGAAGCGGATCGCTTATCACGCTTTCGGCTCCCACCAGAATGGCATCTATTACCGGACATAACCAATGTGATCTTCAGAAAGTGGGGAGTACCTCAAATAAACTTAATGGCGTCACAAACAGCGCATGTTGTCCCCCGGTATGTGAGCCTAGATCGATCAGACAGAGACGCCGAATTTCACGACGCGTTCAGTCAGCAATGCACCTACGATCTCGCTTGGGTGTTCCCTCCACCGTTTCTCGTTCCGAGAGTCTTGAGGCACCTGAACACAGCCAGAGGTGTGTACCTGATCGTGACTCCTGTCTGGGAGAAAGTGTTCTGGAGACCAGACATCAAGAACCGGTCTACGGCTCCTCCATTCATAATAAATCGCCTGCACCAAGTTCTAGTGGACACATCAACCGGGATACCCCCGCCGAAGCTTCACGAGATAACCCTACAAGTTTAGAGATGTGGGGGTGGACTTCAAAGTTGGTCGACTGGACACCAGAACAACGACAGCTTCTAAAATCAGGTTGGCGTGATGCCTCTATTAAAACTTATCAAAACGCTTGGCGAAAATGGTTAAAATGGTGTGCAAATAACAATGTCGATAACCCTGCTGAACCCGATGGTCCACTTTTAGCCAGATTTTTGTCAGATTTATTCCAGAAGGATCAATTATTGTCCTATGGTACTATATTAGTTTATAAATCAGCTATTTCTACACTTTGTAACCCTGATTTATCCGAAAGATTGAGTTCTCATGTTCTAGTTAAGAAAATGCTTGCTTCAATTGCTAATCAGAAACCTAAGCAGACTCTGAAACCCCCTATATGGGATGTGGACGACCTTTCCTCCTAGCTATTAACTAATGATTCGGATTCTTCTAATTTATATCAGTGTTCAAAACGCACAGCCACATTGCTAATGCTATGCTCGGGACGTCGCGTCCATGACCTAACACTACTAGCAATTGACAATAATCATTGTTTTATTTCAGAAAACACCATCATATTTTGGCCTAAATTCTGCTCTAAAACCGACAAGTCGGACGTTCGTCAATCTGGTTGGCGACTCACTAGTAACAGCGATCATCGTGCAATTGATCCAGTTTATTGGGTAAAACAGCTGTTGAAACTTTCTTTGCTGAGAAGAAACCAAGCCAATTCCAACAATTTATTTATAACGGCATGCGGTGAACCAAAACCCGCTTCGCGCTCTGTTATAGCTGGCTGGATAAAACGTCTGTTGCAAGAAGCAAGTATCACGGCAAGTGCCGGAAGTATTAGACCAGGAGTCGCTTCGAAAAATTGGATATCAAATTGCCCAATAGACGAAATCTTAGCTCAAGGAAATTGGCGCTCTGAAAACACCTTTAGAAAGTTTTATTGTCGCTAAGTTAAATCTACTAATCACCAAACAAATGTGGTAACTGCTATGTTCTCACCCATAGCAAACTGATTTATATTAATAATATAGGTACTTAATTACTACTTATCAATCAGATATTTGTTATCAGAACTATACATAACGTATTTTGTTTCATTTCATGTAGTTCATTTACTAATTTTACCTGTTATGTTTACTTACTACCTTTACCTATGTACTTATTTGTTGATTTGATGTACCCAGGTACTACAATTTTATTAATCATAATATCGTTTTTAATACCTACCTTGTTATAATTATAGAATTACTCTGATTACAACCACTAGGTGGTATTTTTAGAAAGTGTTGCACCAACACTTACTTTCGTAATATTCTTTATACTTAGTTAATATTTTGGTATCTACTTAATGATGAAAAATTCTTAAATAAAAAATATTAATTTGCTTAAAATGGTTTATTTGCTTTTCACCTTTGTATCTAATCGTAGGTATACTTATACAGGCAAAAGTACAAATACCTTTCCTATCTACCTACCCTCATTTTAAATTTATTTGAAATCTACCGTTCTTTAGGTTTATAAAACGCCTATATAGAATAAGTATAAAATTAAAATAATGGCTTCCTGCATATAATAGACTTGCAATTCTTATACATACCTATTTTTATCTAATGCCTATATAGGTAGGTACTTACCCGAAAGGTCCTATACCATGGCATAGCAAGAACATTCTTTTATTTCTGGCATTATAATCCCCACCAGGCGATATCAGACAGCTCTCATTAATATAAGCTTTGATTGACGGTACAGTGAGTTAATATCGGCGTTTTACCTAACAATAAAACGCTTATTAACTACTTACCTCATTCAAAGCTTAACTTTAAATTCTGCCTGGTTAATTCGAGTGCAATGATTAAAAAACCGATCTGAGCTTGATAGCTCAGATGCGCCCCTGCTGGGGGATTATGGAACTAAGCGTCAACCAATAGGAAAGGAAAGAGGCGCAATGTAGGTAGGGTTGCTAGTAGTTTAGACACTGTTTCCGCCACAGATTGGAAAAATAGAGTTGCCACTCTCATTAATATAAGCTTTGAATGAGGTAAGTAGTTAATAAGCGTTTTATTGTTAGGTAAAACGCCGATATTCTCTCTCCATCTTATGTCAATAAGATGGAAGATATTTCGTGTTACAGTCATAATTTTTTTTAAATAGTACATATAAATGTTCATTTTCTATTATTATTTACTATTTATTATATGGATTTCTTAAATAAAATTTTATAATATAACTTGTTTTTCCCTTTTTATATGATGAAACACGATTACCAGTGTACTAACAACTATTTCAATCAGGTTTTTTACAGTCTTCTCGATTCTTCTTCTACTTGATTTGGGACGGGGAATATCATAGGGCAATCATCCCATGATATTGCCCTCCGCATGATATGGGAACACATCGCAATAACAGTATATACCTACAAAGAAAAGTGAAAAAAAAAACAAAGAAATACAACAATCATAGAGAGAACAATACAACATTCTAACTTAATAAGTAAAAACAGTAAAAATCATAGAAATTGTGACCGTAGGTAACTTTAATCATTGAGGAGTTTTCTGATGAAAAGAAACAGTATATACCTACAAAGAAAAGTGAAAAAAAAAACAAAGAAATACAAACAATCATAGAGAGAACAATACAACATTCTAACTTAATAAGTAAAAACAGTAAAAATCATAGAAATTGTAACCGTAGGTAACTTTAATCATTGAGGAGTTTTCTGATGAAAAGAATTTTCGGGTGGTCCATCAATTTGTACCTAGTTCTTTATAAGCCGATTCTATTGATAGAAGTCCAAAAAATTGTATAATTTACTGCATTGTGGGATTCTATTCTGCTCATCATTCCGAAGGTTCTCTGATGAAAAAATGAAAATCTGACGATTTTCACCAAGATTTTATGGGGCCAATCCTGAACTCTCACCTCTTACCATAAAAAAAGAATTATCGAAATCGGACTTGATATACGGAGTACGGCGTGAACATATTCACATACATACCTACATACAATATACGGGTCGAATTGAGAGCCTCCTTCTTTTTTGAACTCGGTTAAAAATGTGATCCGTTTTGACCAAATACCTACTCGTAAATAAATGTGAGTTTAACCTTTTTACTTTCAATTTTCAAATCGAATAAATTGAAAAAAAATATTGTTAGTTGTCAAACATGTGTCAAAATAAAATGAATTAATCAAATGCATCAAAGAGTATTTATTCCAATGTCGAAGTAAATCACCCCCGTATCGGTGCAAATTTAACTTTCTACCCCATTTACCCATCTTATGGGGATGAATATCAAAAAAATACGAAACACGTGTTCAATTAATTCTAAAGAAGTATATTTATGCAAAGTTTGAAGTCGATTAGACCAAGGAAACACGTAGTCCCATACAAACTTTGCTACCCCTTTTCACCCCCTTAGGGGTGGAATTTTCAAAAATCCTTTCTTATCGGATGCCTACATCACGTAAAGAACACACTCTCCAAATTTCCGCTCTCTACTATCAGCGGTTTAGGCTGTGCGTTGATAGAACATCAGTCAGTCAGTCAGTCAGTCAGTCAGTCAGTCACTCAGGACAAAGAATTTTATAGATATAGATAGAAGATAGATGTAAGCGAAAGTGACTCGCAAAACCGAATTTGGTTTTGAATATCCCGTTGCAGGGGTGACAGAGCAACAGGCCCGCTGTGTTGTTTGTGTAGTTATAGGTGGGTTTGGGGAAGTGTTTTCTGAGTGACTGCCGACAAAGGACATTTTCGAAACTTCCAAACTTACAATAGCACACGCGTAGCTTTCTGAATTTTGAACGGACTTTGTCCACGCGGATCCAGCCCGAGGTCACAAAACATGCACTAATTAAAATGTTTATTATTATTGAACTTATTAAAACTTGAAAAGTAATTTAGGTAGATATACTTACTCGTATTTTATTACCATGATGTTATCTGCCACTGTTTATGTGAAGATAGCAGGGTGATAGGTCACTTGTGTTGATAACTAGTCACTGTGCAACTGCGCAATAAGACTTTCGTGTTATGTTCCCATTCGAAGTATTTTAGAACTTCTTTGTTTTAGTCGGTAAAAAAATCTTTATTTGATTATTTGATTTGATATTTCGCTTCGTAGCGAATTCGTAGCAAGTTTGAAACTTCGTAGTTAGTTCGTAGCTAATACGTAGCCTAGTTGTAGCATTTATTTTTTTGACTTCCTTTTTTCCATAAGTTTGTGTATGTTTGTAACTCCTTACTATATAGCTTGGTATGCATTAGCTGGAGATCCGAAATAACACATTGGCTACTTATCCCAAAATACCTGCGGTATCATAAAGGATCATGAATAAAGCTGGTGAAACCCCGGGGCGCTGCTAGTAGGTACCTAATCATTATATTTTAAAAAGTTCGATAGATATTTCATTATTTTTTACACAACCTCGTAAGTAAAGCGTTCGTTCCACCACCCGACTGGCCAGGTCCGACAGTCCACACCTACAGCTCACAACGAAACAAATTCATGAAAAAATCCTAAGGATTCACATAGTTTCCTTTGATTTATAATATTCGTTGTTTAGTCACCGTAACACAAGCTTTGTATCTTAACATGTTCTAGGCAGTTCTAGGTTGACTTGTAAATTGAATTTATCTCAACTTCCACGCGTCGTTTTTGACGGGACTACGGTACAGTAAGGAGGTCAGAAATCTGGGCGTCACCATGGATTGCAATCTCACATGGGACCCGCAGCTGTCAGCGGTGAGTCAGAGGATGTTTGCGTCCAATGCTTCGCTAAGGCGGCCCAACAGCCACTAAAGTTATGTTATCTCAAACTTTAATGCTTTCCGTACTTGACTACGCAGATGAGTGCTTCCTCGATCTCACTGAAGAACAACTGGACAAACTTGAGAGGCTCCAGAATCTAGCCATTCGGTTCGTTTTTGGTCTTCGAAAGTATGATCATGTGTCCGAATTTCGCAGTGAGCTCAAGTGGTTGCCTATTCGTCTGCGTAGAAACTATCACATTTTAACACTCCTATACAGAATTCTTTTTCTGCCTACTTCTCCTTTGTATCTTCAGTCTCGGTTTCAATTTCAACATCCTCCTTCTCAAGCTGTCCGTTCTTCAAAAACTCTTCTTCTTAAACTCCCTTCTCGTTCTTCCACCTTTTATGGTGATTCCTTTTCAGCTAGGTCTGTGGAGCTGTGGAATGCTCTGCCTACCTCCATTCGACAGTCGAAATCGTTAGCAGTTTTCAAAAGTAGCGTTTTCAAATTCTATCTTGTTAGTGCTGAAAAACGTTAGGTTGTAAGTTGGTTCATATCATAATACATGATTATTTAATGTATATTATGTATGTGTATGTTATGTATATATATATATATATATACCTATATATTGTAATATATACCTTATTTATATTTATATATGTATTGTTTATTGTATTTATTAATATAATATGTATAAAATAACTTAAAATTTTGTGTATTTCACTACCTTTAGTATATGTGTGACACTATTATTTTATATTTTCAAGTACCTATTCTCCTGTCCAAACACCCTATCTTTTTTCGCTTCTTATCCATCCAAAGGTTGCCTGGAAGAGATCGCTTTAAGCGATAAGGCCGCCCATTGTGCCTCCTAGATTAAAGTTGTATATGTTTTTCTTTTTATTGTAATTTTTTGTTTTTGGTGTTGCAATAAAGAATTAATCAATCAATCAATCAATCATGACGATGATGGCGCCGTGTCATCATCATCCGAGCGTTGTTCCCGGTTGCATCTCTCTCGAGAGCCCGGGGTCCGCTTTCCTACTTTTACGTCTCCACTTCGCACGATCTTCGGCATTCCGTGTAGTGAGGCCATTTGCACGCATACCCGATCTCACAACGTCAAGCCAGCTCTTCTTGGGTCTTCCCAATCTGCCGCGGCCGGGCGGAGGCGCCATAGCAAGACATTTGTTTCCCACGTAACTAGCGGGTTTCCGTAGAACGTGGCCGTACCACCGTAAGCGGCATTCTTGCAGTTTGTCTGCAATGTCTCGGACATGAAGGCTGCCCCTGATGCGGGAGTTTCTGACGCGGTCTTTTCGCGTCACTCCACACATCCAGCGCAGCATCTTCATCTCCGTGACACGCAGCTCCTGCTTATGTCGCTCAAGCAATGGCCACGCCTCACTACCATACAAAAGGACAGGTCTAATGATCGTTTTATAGACCTGCCCCTTCAGTTTAACCGGCATTTTCGGGTCACAGATGACACCAGTTACCTCTCGCCACTTGGCCCAAGCTGCCGAAATGCGGGACTTGACGTCACAATCGATGTCGCCGGACTCGTGAAGCACAGATCCCAAGTACTTAAACTGGTCTGTCCGCTCGACCATGTGACCGTCTACGCAGACAGGTGTGGGATCTGTGGTATTGCTAGCCAAGTATTCGGTCTTCGCTACGTTGAGTTGCAAACCGCCGTTCTCAAGTGACTCTTTCCACGCATTTACACGCCTTCCAAGTCGTCCCTTATCCGAGTCTGCTAGCGCAATATCATCAGCATACATGAGCATCCACGGGGGCCGCTCGTGTGCGTCTCGGATGATTACGGACAGTGCGTCCAGTATTACGCTAAACAGAAACGGACTTAGGACGGATCCTTGGTGGACTCCGATTGTAATGGGGAAAGATTTAGTTTCACCAACAGCAGTTCGCACCACTGAATCGGAATTTCGGTACATGTCCCTGATGGTTTCAATATAAGTTTCAGGCACCCCTTTGGACCGCAGCGCCCACCAGATCATCACGCGAGGAACACAGTCGAAGGCCTTCTGCAAGTCCAGGAACAGAAAATGCAGAGGCGTATTCTTCGATCTGTATTTCTCCATAACGATCCTTAGGGCGAAAACAGGGTCCATGGTACCATGACCGGGGCGGAAACCATACTGCCCCTCCAAGACAGTGCACTCCTGCCGGATCCGAGAGTCAACTATACTCTCGTAGAGCTTCATGGTGTGGGACATGACCTTTATACCACGATAACTTCCACACTCCTGCACAGATCCCTTGCCCTTGAACACTGGAGTGATAACACTCAGTCTCCATTGGGCGGGGATTCTGCCGGTCTCGAGTATGCGGTTAAAAAGGTTGGTTAAGATGCCCACACCACGAGAACCCATAGCTTTCCATACTTCGATGGGGACTCCATCGGCGCCGACAGCTTTCCGATTCTTCGTGCAGCGAAGAGCCTTGCGCACCTCCTCAGGTGTAATCAGTGGCGTAAACGATGATGGCGCCGTGTGATATCCCAGAATTTATTTATTTAAATGTTTGTTCTGTATGGACTGTGTAGGTGTGGACTTCTTCGGGTGGTGTAACGATCGCTTAATTAAAGTACTGGCCGCTACAGTTACAAAAAAATGACATACCTAGAGAAAACTAAAATGAACACTTCCGGTTTGAAAACGGAAATTGTGATGATCTTTTTAATTTACCTTTTAATTTTTTCTTGCAATAAGTGCCAGTATTTTATTATACATACATAATACTGGCAGCTACAGTTGTAAAAACTTTCTCTCGGAGAAAACTAAAATCAGCCCGTCCGGTTTTAAAACGGAAGTTGCGATGGTATTTTTAATTTACCTTTCTATTTTTTCGTGTTAGTACTGCCAGTATTCTATGAGTCCAAACTCTATTTTACGTTACGAGTACTAACCTCTTTAGTACAAGGGTTTGACAGAAACGCCATAACGAAAACGTGCTGAAATTTTAATTTTTGTAAAACCTATATTTTACATCCGTGAAAATTATTAAAACAATATTTAATTTTGTTTCCTGTGTAAAAAAGTGTAGTTTATTAATTCAACTTGTAGGAATTAATCAAAATAGGTTCAGTATACCTACTGTAACCGGACTTAGTAAGGGTAAGTAATCAAAATATACAAGTGTTAAGTGGTGTTAAGAACGTGGCGACTGTTACCATTTCCATATTCCGTTTTATTTCATTTCGAATGAATATTTTGGAAAACCTTGCGGTGGGGACCCTTTAAACGTAAAATCTTAATCCGAATAATATCGATATTAAAGTAGAAAACTAAATTTTTCATAATTTATTTTGGTATTAAGTTTGTATGGAAATCGTAACAGTCGCCACGTTCTTAAGCTCAGGTGTTAAGTCATGAGAATATAAGGTTCCAGTGATCCTTACGTGTTAACCGCATAGCACCTACTTAGTAGTTCAGCAAATCTGTAAAAAGAAAACATAAAGGTCATAGCCCACTTACACGACTCTGCTCCCACCCGGCAAAAAAAATATGGGCTTTAAATATTGCTCTTTAGATATTTTTTACACTGACTGACGAGCAGTCTGACGGCGGTAAGCTCGCTGAAAGCGAGCTGTCTGCTAATTTATGATGCCAATGTAAAATATATCTAAAGAGCAATATTTAAAGCCCATATTTGAATTACATTATTTTTTCCGGGTGGGAGCAGAGTCGTGTAACTGGGCTATGACCTTAAAAGTTACCTGTGGTTAATTAAAAAGAAAATACAAGTAAAAAACATGACTTCACGAAAAAGCTAAGCAAGTAAGTGATACCTTATACCTAAAACATCGCGATCGGACCTCAAACAGCGAAGATATCTTATAAATAACATACCTACCTACATACAAAAAATACATATGAAAGACAAAAGATTACAGATTTTTTTAGAAGTTAGTTAAAAATTCAGATTACAAATAATCTGAATTAAAAGCAAAATGGAACGTGTTTTACTTAGAGGAGAATAGATTTATTAGAAATGGCTTCCGGGTATGAACTGAAATATAACTTGTTTATAAACCCATCCCACTCTAATTGTTATTATTAATTAGTTAACCCGGCGCAAGTTCGTATCGTCATATAAAAGAAACTTGACACTGGCAGCACTACAATGCCCTCGATACATCTCTCTCATCCGAGCGATGTTCCCGGTTACATATTATCCCTCTCGGGAGCCCGGGGTCCGCTAAACCCCAAATTGTTTTTTTTTTTAATTTAGGGTCGGGCGGCGCAGTCTGTAAGTCATCATTGACCATACCTTCTGCAATTAGATTTGGCAATGTTTTTATGGCCGGCCGCCTGCCAGACACCAACCCTCTTAGGGATCAAGCAGTTTATCCGCCACCGCGCGGGGAGAACTTAAGGTTTGCTAATCTCCCTTAGATCCCTTAGTCGCCTTTTACGACACCCACGGGATGAGATGGGGTAACCCTATTCTATGCCGGGGCTACACGGCAAACGCCCTCGATACATACCGGAGCCTAATTCGTTTGTACAAATTGTATGAGAAAATGATTTTCCCGATATTTTTTAATCACAATTTAACTAATTTAGGTTTATAAGTTTTGACAAAGAATCAAGAATATTTATTGTTTAAGTGATGTACATAGGGGTCTTAAATTAAAGTACAATCACTTACCCACGACTACTGACCTAAACCTTCCTCTTGAATTAGGTTACTCTATCTATACTTGGATCTATGCTGTTCTATAAGGAAAACTTATTAATACATTGAAAGTTACGTAATTGTTAGGTACGTAGGTACGTAACAATTTCAATGATCACTAAATTTCAACACTTTCAATGATTGCCAGTAGTGGCAATCATTGAAAGTGTCTAGTTGTACGTAATTGGCTGTAACTCGGAGTGTTCTCACGCGGCCGTCACGCTCGTAGCCTATACGCAACATCACACCCCTCTCGCCTCTCCCGGAAATATAATATCTAATATTTGCAATATTTACGCATAGCCCAAACCGCTGGTCTTAATAAAGACATTTTTGGAGAGTAGGTACGTATGTTCTTTGCGATGTGTTGGTTGGTATCCACATGCACTAAGATAGAGGTTTTCGAATTTCCCACGAGATCGGGACTTTGTTAGTAATATTGAAACCATGGGATCGATTTTTATAAAACTTGGCGTGAGTAACATAAAAAAGCTCCTAAGATAACTAAAATTGCTCAGTTTTAATTGGGTCATGTTCATAAAATTCTTGTCGAACTTGACTTGAGAAGTTTAGCACTTCTGTAGTCACAATATTGATTCTACAAAAGCAATTTGGTAGGTAATTAGATAAACAATGATTTTCGAATATACTCTGATAGCTTCAAAATTGGTTTCGTTAAGACAATATTTGTTATTGTGAAACGATTAAGTTAATCAATCTGTTTGGAAAAATACATGCTCAAGTCCATCCATTTGTTTGCTAAACTGATTAGAAACTCTTTTCGTCATTTATTTTTCGAGAAAAAGAAAAAAATACTCAAAGGTCATAGTCCCCAAAGATATTAGGTCACCGAGATTAGGTATAAAACCGTTTAATTATTGTCCCCACAACAGGGCATTCTTCCGTTCTGTGATTTTGCAAGTTGCTAATGTACGATTTACTTCGTGTTTGAACCTTCGTACATTATGAACCATGTAAGTATGAAAAAATACATGATCGTTTTGAAATGACTATGATTTTAGTGTGGTTTCGGAACAGGCCCTCCGATGAGAGAAACCACAAGAAACTCATGGGGTTATTTTGTGATCATGTGTTAAATGACATCTTTTTGACAACTATCTTTCAGATAAGTCACCCACCAGACAGAGGGGTAAGTCACGATGCTTTCTAGTTGCTGTACTGGCTTACATATCAGAACAGGGATGAGTACGCTTGGCAACTTGGCTGGTGGATTGACAACCGGATTAACATCTAAGCTTCTCGTACCAGGAATAATCCAGATAAATCTGGGATTGATTTAGGGTTTTTTTAAACATAATTAAGGATCGTTCAGCCGAAGGTGGAGTGACGACGACACAGCCGATAGTGTATTGTTAAGTCCGACGTGTTTACGGGGCTTAACGAGTGAAGCAATTGACGACGACGGGGTGTCCTGAGGGACAGGTCCGCAGGCATGAGCGGTAGCGGGTTTTTAATACTTTTATTACTTTTAGATTGTGTAGTGTGTAGATCAAAAGTCAAAGAATTGAGAAATTTTTATTCATTTTAATTTGCAACGACGCAGAGATGATGAGCTCCTCGAGTCTTCAAGAATCGAGGAGCTCATCATCTCTGCGTCGTAGTCGTGCGAGGTAAGCAACGCCTGGCGTGTTCATTACTTAATCTTAATCGTGAAGAAACTTAATCTTTATAAGAATTATTTTCCAAAATGCAATGTTTCAGATTGCACTTGGTGGGTTTGGAATCCACGTCTGATCCATTTGAGCTTAGCGCCCCGGTAACTGAGGATAGCGTCCTCAACGTACGGTTAAAATCAATCTGCCAACGGATTTCATCTTTCTTTACGCAAAAGCTACTGAAAAAGTTAAACACAAACTCCTACAAAGACCCAGGCCTTATGCAAGAGAAATCAAGAGTAGGTATAATATACATACATACAACAAATTATAGAGGAATAACCTTAAGATATAATGAATTACATCATAAGCATGATTATTGAAATGGTAAGTAATCAGAATTTTCCGTTTGGAATTATTTTACCAACAAATTTGTGGTCACAAGCCATAAAATATAATGAGTTTTTTATCTACAAGATGTAGAGGTAAAACAAACGACGCTTCGTGAAGAAACCAAAACATAACAATTTAAAAGTACAGTCGACATTAAAAGTGGTTATCTGTATCTGTAAAATAAATTAATAAATTCTGTAAACATCACACAGCACCATCTAGCCCCATGGACATGGTAAGGTACTAAGCTTATGTTGCGGTGACTGGGCAGCGAAGTGTAGGTAGGTTACTTGACCCTCGGTTTCTCGAAGCTTTTTAACGACCGTTAGACACTTTGTTATGAAATAGTTTTAGTTTTATTTGATAGATATATTATTATAGTGTGGATCTATCAAATTCTATAAATTGTAAAGTTTTTAACTTAAAAAATCTATAGAAATTCTCAGTGCCATCTATCAAAAGGTCCTAAAACTATTTAATAAGCAAAGTGGCTTTTATTTTTTTTTAATGTCATTGTTAGAATCATTTGTGTTAAAGAGAGAACCTTGCTTACGAAGTCTTGCTCACATTTAATTCAATTTGAGAAATACACAACCTCCTTTGTTACTTGACTGTACCTACCTTCAATACCACATGTTAATCACAATAACTTATCCTACCCACTGCTAATAATATTATTAAAATTGTGAAAGTTTGTGTGTAAGTAAGGCACCTACTTGATTTTGTAAAATTATTTGTAACATTTATTTTACCTAACCATTTATCTAACCTTACCTAACCTAATAAACCTAACCAAGTCGGTATACTTACAAACAACAGAAGAAAAACAAATGATTCAGATTATACTTTATCTAGCTGCGCCTCGCGGTTTCACCCGCATAAGTCCCGATCTTGTGGTTATATCGGGATAAAAGTAGTCTATGTGTTAATCCAGGTCTACAACTAATTACATACCGAGTTTTATTGCAATCGGTTCAGCAGGTTCAATAAAACCCCATCAGATTCTTGAGAAGAAGACACACATTCGGTTGCTGTAAGACGATTCAAAATGATCATGTGATAACTTATTGAATTAAAAAAACTGATTTGAAATACTAAGTCGGAAGAAACTGTGGGGCGCAACTAGTAAAACGAAATCGCCAACAAAACATACCAGAGGTAGGTAAATAAACAAACTAGGTAGGTACCTATCAAAAAGCCAATTAAAAACAAAACAAGTTATTGAACGTATTGGATACTCAATTACCTACCACACCACACGTTAATCACAATACCTATAAAGTATAACTATTAAATCGCGATAACTTAAACTTTGGCCCCGACCTCGGGTTTGAGATAGCATCTGGGCGGCCCGCCCGCCCATACAAACAGCCAGTTTGATCAAAGCGCGCAATCTATTCAAACGTGCACTGGCAACAAACAAAAGTAAGCTGAAGTAGGTACAAGTTTGTGAATTTGAAAATTGTTCGAAAAATTTGCGGACTATTTATCGAGTTAAGTGTAATTGATTGAATTAGTGATAATGTTAATAAATTGTATGCAATTAGTGAAGTGTTAAGTGTATTTTTTCTTTAATTTTTGACACGTGTTGTTTTGGTGAAAAATTCGGTTTGGATGCGAAAACTTTTTGGTAAGTTAACTGGTCATCTAAGTTTTATATTTATTTAAGCATTTATATTTTTTAAAATAAAATAAATGATAAAAACTTTTATGAGTTACGATTTGTGAATTTCAAACTACTAAAATAAATTTATTTAAATAATTAAATTATATATCTAGTTAAATATTAAATTATATGTATGTATACTGGAGAACATTATGTCGAGCGAAGCCACAAATATAAGAAAAACTTTCGCAAGATAAGTATGTAAATGTACCTACCTACCTATCGAGATGGTACAATTTTGTATTTTAAATTAGTTTTGTTAATAGACAAATATTGCAGGACGTTGCACTAACTACAACTAACAACTAGGCTTGTACTATGGGTACTAGACAGCGATTATATACTATATAATAAAAACTTTTTTTTGTGAATCTAGCTACATACATAATAATGACACATATAGAAAAAACCCCAGAACCAAACTTTAAAAAAGTTAAGCTAGTTGTTTCCGGCGGAAATCGAACCCATAACCTTGTAATTATGAGGTGATGGGGCTACCTAAAACCACATTTCAAATAAAAATAAACTATCAAAATTGCTTTATCCGTTCGTTAGCTACGATGCCACAGACAGACACTCCTTGAACTTCTATAACATTCTTATTTTTCCGTCGGGGGTTAAAAAATAAATGTATTTTTTACATCACTCTTCGAAAGAGATCGCCGGCGCCGATGTCACTTCAACAAGTTATTACCAAGCGAATTTTTGGGGCGTAATTAAATTGAAATGTTTATTAGAAGTGTTAGATAAATAACCAGGTTAAATAAACCTTCTGATGTAGTTAATTAAGTTTTAGTTATCTTAAACGGTGTGAAAATGATTTTCATTGATCTATCTAAAGCCGGATACTCAATAGCGAGCTGTAACTGTAACTGTTGCGTAGGTAAAGTACTGTAACTTAAATCATAGTATGTACTTGGTTCGAGCGACAAGCGCTACACGAGGGGCTCACAGCGAGACGACGATTGTCGTTTTTACTGCGATACTTACTTAGATACGTCGTATATATGTCGTAGGATGATTTAATAGACAGAATTTTCACGAAAATCCAAGAAATTTCGCAATAACGTGGATAATTAAACAATAATCGTTAGCTGTTATGAACTAAGTGCACGGGTTGGTCGATCGAAACATCCAAAACAACATCTCTGATTGGTTGGTGACTTGACGTATCTTTATGTTTGTGAACCCAGAAAGCTTTTCTGTCACAAAAACGAGTGGCTTGGTTTAACCGTTTCGAGGTTCTTTTTTTTTAAACCACCAAGAAAGATTTTTGGGTAAAACGTAATAGCTGGTGATACCCAGGGTTGCCAACTCATTATCTTAGATAGGTGCTAAATGACATCTCAAATAGTGCTAGATTGGTAAAAAAAAATAAAAAATAGTGCTATTTTTTTAGACATAATTTTTATCGACGTGTTTTTTTGATTCCGAATGCCGCTAAATTTCAAATATTCTCGCATTAAATTCTGTTTTGCAAAATACACACATTGCTTTCAAACTATCTCCAAGCACAGGTCTAAGCTACTTTTTGTATTTTGGATCGTTCTCCTACTCTTTTCTGTAATTTTGAACTTCACTCACTTTTTTGCTTAAAGGAATATCCATTTTAGTAGGTTTTATAGTTCACGAAACACTAAATTGATAAATTCACAACTAAAAACATTCGCAGTTCGCTTCTACAGTGACCAGAAAAAAATCAGAATGATGGCTGTATAGTGCTAGATTAAGTGCTAGGTACTGAATGTTAAATTACAGTGCTGGAATTGCGAAAATAGTGCCAAATCTAGCACCGAAAGTGCTAAGTTGGGAACCCTGGTGATACCTACAAGGTAAAACATAAACCATTACAAGAGTTGGTATGTACCAACACAAAAATCAAGCCAATCAAAGTTAAGGAGGAGACAAATATGTTTATCAAATCATCCTACGACATATACAGGGTGTCCAGAGACCAGTGGATGTCCTGGCACGGGCGGCTGGCGGGGAAGGGTTGACCGCCCAGAATACGTTTTTTTTTTCTATCTCAAACGGTTCGAGCTGTACGTCACTTTTAGTAAAAATTGAAAAATGTCTACTTTTTTGCACGTTTCGGGGTATCACGTCCACAGATTAAGCGATAGCATTGTTTTTTTTTTCGCCATGTGTTCACTAATATTGATGTTTGAAAATCACCTTAATTTTTTTTTAATACTATAGTTAGTAACTTACAGGATGTCCCCAAAGATAGATTTAGTTTTATAAACTTTACTTTCTGCTAAGTTTGAGCATCTGTGGTGTAAAAAAAATGTATGAAACCTGTCTGGCCGACCGGATGACGGCTGTCCTGCACATTATGCCGTGCGAGTGAGAAACTATTTAAATGAAAGTTATCCAAGAAGATGGATTGGCCAATTAGGTCCAATATTGTGGCCTCCACGTTCGCCTAATCTGAATCCGCTTGATTTTTTTTACTGGGGGTGTTTAAAAGAACAGGTATACAAAAAAAACATAACCACAATTGAAGACCTGCGTCTACGCGTCCACGAAGCGGCACAACAAATAGGAGAAAAAAATTATAATCGTGCCCTTAAGAGATCGTTTATAAAAAGGTTAAGGGCCTGTATAAGGGCAAGAGGAGGACAATTTGAGCATTTGCTGTAACATTATGACATATTAAATCTTAATAAGTGTCCTTTTTTGTACAATACTTGTTTCAACTTTTTCATGTAAGATAGTACCTTCGATGCATTCATAGCACTAGCTTAGTAACTTATGACAAAAAGTTATTAGTATAATACTGTTTTAGAATCCTTATGAAATAGGCAATTTTTTTCAATAGTCGGCCAGACAGGTTTCATACATTTTTTTTACACCACAGATGCTCAAACTTAGCAGAAAGTAAAGTTTATAAAACTAAATCTATCTTTGGGGACATCCTGTAAGTTACTAACTATAGTATTAAAAAAAAATTAAGGTGATTTTCAAACATCAATATTAGTGAACACATGGCGAAAAAAAAAAACAATGCTATCGCTTAATCTGTGGACGCGATACCCCGAAACATGCAAAAAAGTAGACATTTTTCAATTTTTACTAAAAGTGACGTACAGCTCGAATCGTTTGAGATAGAAAAAAAAAAACGTATTCTGGGCGGTCAACCCTTCCCCGCCAGCCGCCCGTGCCGGGACATCCACTGGTCTCTGGACACCCTGTATGTATACACACTATAGAATCTAGTAACTGTCAGTTTAACTTCCATTCCACCCGACAGTTTTATAAATTCGTGTCGTATCTACCTATGGATGAAACATAATTGATTGTAAATTTTGTAGATTTTAAACTCGCAATAAATCTAATCACGATTATAATTTAGTTTTGACTGATGATGGTAGTCAAACAAAACTGTTTTTAACCACTAATATAGTACGTAATCGATCTACCCGGAGTGTGAGATAACGCATACTACCACGAAACTTGTTCATAGAAAATTGAAGCTTCACATTGCGTCCGCTACGGCCGTCATTAATTTTCCATACAATTTAGTAACGTTTTTTACACTAGCTAGGATTTCTCAGCACATGCCTAAGAATTTCTAGTCTCAGAATTTCTAAGTCACGAGTAACCTTGACTTCGAAATTCTGAGAATACCGTCTCAGTTGGTAGAGTTATCGAATCGTATCATTCGATTTATTTTGATTGATATCATATTGCGCAGTTTTTTTAAATATTAATAGGGTATAAAATTAAACTTTTTTCTTTTTTGGTTTAATCTCGTTGTTTTTTTATAGGTATTAAACTTTTTCATTGCTCCACGATTCGAGGTCTTTACATATCTTTTGCTCACGTGTAGACTAATAAATCATTAGTAGAGATAACTTTTT
Source organism: Idaea biselata (assembly GCA_958496205.1). Lineage (NCBI taxonomy): Eukaryota > Metazoa > Arthropoda > Insecta > Lepidoptera > Geometridae > Idaea > Idaea biselata. Next base: position 16,563,436 of record OY292395.1, read on the forward strand.
TGTACAATATAATACAAGAGAAAACATACAAATATATACAAGCATATCCCTAGTTAGGTTCTTGTAGACCAACCTACTAAAACAACTTACATATTCTCAACATCCATTCCCTTTACCTCTTTTTAACTGAATTTCAAAAAGGAGGAGGTTATTGATACCTTACCTATAGCTTACTTTATTAAGTTACTTTATCTTGTTCTGGGTGTTTTTGATAAAAACACCCAGAACAAGAAAGAAATGCCTAGGTACTTGTAAATCACATTTCTTTGCGGAGGTAATCGAACCCCAATTTACGTTAAAAGCTTGTATTTTACTCACTGCGCCAAAATATTCTTTAACTTTTAATACTATTAGGACGCCAATAAATCCAAAGGACCAATTTATGGGCGATAAAAATTACGTATTCATCGCCACGTTTTTCGATCACTTTCCTAATTATTTTATTCACTTCTCTCTCTTTACGCTTTCGATTTAAAGGAAAATTATATTAATTTGCTTAGATGTAGCGATTCATGTCTTCATCTCATCTGAGCGATGTTCGGGGCATTATACCTACTTTGGCAATACGAACGATAGAATATTTTAGCCGACCGAAATTTAAAACGAAGTTTCTATTATGAATGACTATAATTATTTTTTTTGGATCGTACCACTTACTTCGATTCGATATTTTTATCGATATATTACTTCTACTTCGACGTTTAGAATTATCGACTTCGATAATTTTTAACGTCTCTAATAATTTTCGTTCGTTCCCATACGGAAAGAAGTAAAACCATAGCACAGAATACATAAATACTCGTAGTAGGACAAGAAGTAACCATAGTGAGAAATATACTTTTCACCTCACAACCTCGGAAAGGATCGTTTTGCACGCTGATTTCTGCGTGCAAAATCGCATTTTGCGCCCTAGCGTGGAAAGAGATTTTAAAATTCGAATCTGTCTTCTCGATACTTTTATATAGAGCAAGTCCTTTGAAAATGCGCTAACCGGAACCTCATTTCTTTTTTTTTTGTTCATGGCATCGAACCACTAAGTATTGTTGCACATTGCCAATGTAGTATTTATTGTTTATTATCATTAGTATCAAGCAGGTTTTTTCATGAATTATTCAATTTAGAGATTGTTTGCTTATTTTTATTATTTACGGTACAATAAGCGGTATATAATGCTGAATTGAGTTTTCTACCGGAAAAATGCACCTAGCGTATTCCTTGCTGTAGTGAGGTGAAAAATTGTGTGTTTCACTCGGCAGCAAAGTTTATTGCATCTCGTACCTTTGAAACCTTTGCGATGCGACACTCAGCATTCTATATTTGAACCACTCGCTTGCGCTCGTGGTTCAATCCTAGAATGCTTCGCTAGCTCAGGTTTCAATACAAGTACTCGCTGCATAAACCAACTTTGCAGCCTTGCATAACAAATAACTATTTCACCTCACAACCTCGGAAAGGATCGTTTTGCATGCTGATTTCTGCGTGCAAAATCGCATTTTGCGCCCTAGCGTGGAAAGAGATTTTAAAATTCGAATCTGTCTTCTCGATACTTTTATATAGAGCCAAGTCCTTTGTTTCTTTTTTTTTGTTCATGGCATCGAACCACGAAGTATTGTTGCACATTGTCAATGTAGTATTTATTGTTTATTATCATTAGTATCAAGCAGGTTTTTTCATGAATTATTCAATTTAGAGATGGTTTGCTTATTTTTATTATTTACGGTACAATAAGCGGTATATAATGCCGAATTGAGTTTTCTACCGGAAAAATGCACCTAGCGTTTTCCTCGCTGTAGTGAGGTGAAAAATTGTTTGCTTCGCTAGCTCAGGTTTCAATACAAGTACTCGCTGCAAAAACCAACTTTGCAGCCTTGCATAACAAATAACTATTTCATCTAAGGAAATATACGACCGAAAGAACGACAAAATATTTGTTGTCAAAACAAAGTAGGTAGTGTAGGACTGTAGGTATCCCTTGAACGTGGCAAAGTAAATAATTTACCTAATTCTTAATACATATATGTACGTCACGGCGCTCGGTGCGTATCGGATGGGCCATTTAACTGTTTATAAATATTGATCGATTAACGTAGGGAACACGAAATGTAATTTTAGATTCTATATCTTTATAGCTTCCCTAGATAATGTTGGTATTAATTTATGTTTACTGTATCTTGTTTTATGAGTTGAGATTAAAACATAACAGCCGGGTTCCACCGCCAAAGACGAATGTGCGGAAATGTGTATCGGAGCACTCTTTTACATAAAATAGCTTTGAGCAACGTGTAACTGTGTGTTCGCTAACTTCACAACAAAAAATAACCAGCTTTAGAACATAAAATAGATCGAGAAGTCGCATTCAAACTTAATTTAACCGGTTTTAATGTCGCCAGGCGCCCCTTAGGTACAAGTTAGTTAAACATTGTTGAGTTTGTAGTATACTTGCCATCGTCTAATTTTCCGTGATTGATTTCGTGGGGCGACTAGAGAGGTCTTGTTTTCTCGGCGCCGAGGCGCACCAACTATATCAGCTACAGTACATATTTATACGAAATAATTATCAAACGTAGGTAGGGACTGTTCACTAAAAGTAGTTAAAAAAATAAGAGTAATTTTCCACATTCTCTCATCGCAATTTTAGTCAGTAATTTATTTTAGTGGCATTGAGTACAGACGTTTGATAATTCTATAACTTTGGACACATGCCGAACAAATAATTTATAGGTAGTATTAATAAAAATAACCTTAAGCCGGGTTCCCACCGCGAGCGGAGCAGGGTCATTAATGTGTCAGTTTAACATCGCGTTATCAGTTTAACTTTGTATCTAGATCAACTCAACTTCTAATTACAAATATAAAAGGACAACAAAAGTAAACCAAATTATTATGATTTTTGAGAACAAGAGCTCGTAGAGATACGAGAACTAAACACAAATTAAAATTCTTACACCTATCTACCTATTGCGCTTAAATAGTTTTGATCCTTTTATCCTTAAAATACCTCGACTAAATAGTCCAAAGTCCGCTGTAACTAAAATATTTAAATTATTTTCGCCCTTCCTTTTAAAATTTCCGAACTTTAACAAAATATTAAAGTTTTAGGGCATCCGCACACATTTAACTTTTGACACTGGCAGGCGTATACCTACCCTCAAAAATCCGGAGGGGAATACGCACGAAGGGTTCCGTACCATTATTAAAAAAAAACACGTTTGTTGCTTTAAGAGCCCCCGCTTAAATATTTATTTTATTTTGTTTTTGGAATTTGTTGTACATTAGCTGTGAAAGTTTCAACTGTCCAGTTATCACGGTTTATGAGAGGTCCATGATCATGGCACACAGACAGACACAGACAGGGCGGAGTCTTAATAAAACGGTCTCGTTTTTACCCCTGGGTACAGAACCCTAGAAATACCATTGCCAAGAAGTACCAATAGATATTAGAAATGTGCTTTATTACTAGAATATTCGAACTTAGATCTTTAAAACTTTAGCAAAAGAATCTACCAACTGTTTATTGTGGGTGATTTCGAAATTTGTAGTTAGAATAAGAATAATTTATTGTTCTAACTGTGTAGGTACTTTGGTATTAAATGGGTATGTACTCTATTGGTGCACAGTCTACTCGTTTTGACCATACAATAATGTAGTATAAAATTAAATTACATTAATAAATATTTATTCTTCAAAATGCACTTTTAACATTTTAACAGTTAATATTCACAGTTTTATTCATAAAAAAATAGCGTGTTGGATACATATTTAAATCTATTTTCACTTAAATAATGTAAGTCCAAAGAGATGCCTTGACTGGATGTTTGAAAGTAATCGTATCTCCTGCGATCAGCCTTTATCCGGCCTTTATATCGTATCTCTTGCGTTCACCAAACGACGCCTACGCGACGTCTTTGGATGATGACTACGTACCTCTACTTTCACAAAGAATTTTCGAATTTTACTTGAGATTTTTTTTAGATGACCCTTTTCAACAGATTTCTTTATTATGAAGTTTCTCAAAGGTAAACGTAATTACAGCGGACTTTCTACAACTGGTGTTTAAATTGCTTTCGTGAGCGAGCTTTGATGAATATTTTATTTTTGTATGAAGTTTTTTACGTAACTTAATCTACTACCTAGTTCTAAGTTTTTGCACTGATCGATAGTAATGCTGACTAGCGATGGAAACCTGAAAAAAGGTCTAACTTTGTAAGAGCCGAACTCAAAAAGACGAGAGATGGAGATGAAGCGGCGGCTGCACGTAAAACGATGATTTCTCGTAAAAACGACGGTTACTCGAGAAATATACATTCTTTTGTCGAAGCAATATAAAGAGTTTTAGTCATTAGTAATTAGACTGAGTTTTACGCATAGATTTGGAAATAAATTGATTTTAGTTGAATATTATACGTAACTTTTAGTTAAAAGTTATACCTATAGGTGAAAATTAGTCTTTTTTTATGGTATTTATTATATATAATTGTTTTTCCGTTCTGTTTTTCTATAAATATAACAAAATCAGTTAATGGCTTATTTTCAAGTGTAAAAATTGTATATAAAATCGTCATTTCCCTTAACTATATTAAGGTACCTACTTATTTCACGCTGGAGGTGGCAAAATGGAACGTTTGGTATCCCTAATTTAGTAGGTAACAGTGTTTGAAAGTGCGTGGTAACTGCGCTGCGTTCCCTCGCCGTGCCGAAATCCTATTGAGGTCCCATTTAAGTAAGAGATTTAACAACACCTCCTGGGTGAAAACAATAAATGAACAAAAGAAAAAATAAGTTGTATGGAGATAAAGCTTATGTTACCGGCTCTGTGAGATAACTGAAACTTTTTTGTACTGATATTCATTTCAAAAGTTTTCTAAAGGAGCTCGATCACAGGAGCTGGAGGCGCGGCGCAAAATCCCTTTGTGATTATTGTCAAATTTTGCCTACATAGGCATTTCCGATTTCGTGCTCCATTCCATACTACCCGCTGTCCTAGGTGAAGGCGGTCATAGCTTGGGACGCTATAACATATATGCGTAGGAGTTCATGGAACGGGTTGCTGTCCTAGGTAAAGGACAGAACGCGACATAACGACGCGATATAATGGCGGTCATACTTTTGATTGACAGTTTGGCAGAACTCTTTTTAATCCGCAATCGGTAGACCCGTAAACGGCGAAACAGTCAGTTTACGTCAGTCGCCATTGACTCAAAAATCGATGGTCGATCGGTTGTCGATGGTTTACGCCACAATCACATTTTTTTAAACATGATTGTTGACTATCTCACTTACCACCTGGTGGTAAGTGATGATATAGTCAAAGATGTAGCTTGGTTCAGAAGAAGGAAGACCCTAGTGGAACAAGATCCGACCCGTCTTCCTTAGTGGCTGCACCAGTCTAAGAATCGGAACACGGGCGAGTGAATCCACTTGGCGCTACGACTTAGGCCGATGGATAACAAGCCGCGGCCGAAGCGTCCTACCAAGAAATCCCTTTTGGTCGCCTTTTATGACGTGTATCGGATACCGTAAAGCCATATTATTTTAGAATCGGGCTACAGGACCAGAAACGACTATTTGCCTCGTGCCTCGTGTGAAAACGTTAAAATGATCAGCGCTATCTACTGTAGGTGCTAAACATCTTTAGATAACCGCTAACTCGGTTTGTCGCTTGTTCCCATTTTATTCAACCATTTTCTCGTCTCTACGCATTCTTGTGGTGTATCGTATTGAATAAAACTCAAAACGTATCTACCAAAATTCCGATATCTACGCAGTATTGTTGCTAAATTGAAAAAATTGCTCGGTTTGGCTGTGACCGTAACTTGGAAATGTGATTTTAATTTTCTGCGTAGGTGTTGCGAGCTTAGATACATATGTGGGAATATCGAAATGTTTTTCTGTTTGGTACAGTTTGCACGGAATAAGCTATGCGGCGAGGGCTTACCAACTATTAGGTAAACTGTGAAACAAGTGTGTGGAACGGAAGCTCCGCGACTACCATGGATAGTAGTCGTTTCTGCTATTTATGACCTCAATGAGAAATTACCACTTTTTACTAGCATAAATTCGACGATCGACGTGACGTGGAGATCGTGCGAAGTGGAGACGTAAAAGTAGGAAAGCGGACCCCGGGTTCTCGAAAGGGATGCAACCTGGAAACTCGCTCGGATGATGATGATGATGATGAATTTCGACGGTGTCAGATTTGCAATCATCTAACGTTCCTGCGTCCCTCGACGTGGGAACGTAAGGTACCGCCACATACCTACTCAAAGACATGAAATTTGTTTTTGCTTATTATTTTTGCCTTTTTAAGTTTAGTTTTGTTTTAACTTGGAAGATTTATTAAGTCGGGGGTTTTTAAAATTTTTAATTTAATTTTTTTATGTCTTTATTGCTTCCGCAGTAACTGCTACGAAAATAGGTATACTCGGTTTTTAAATTTCAGACTACGATTTGACGTTTTGATCTTTGTATTTGTCACTTTTTCTACGGAAAGATATTATACAAAATACAAATACAAAAATATTTATTTCTTACCAAAAAATCTTAAATAACATTATAACACTAATAACTATATATAAATAACATATAGTTACTAGTGGTCCCCGCACTAGGCTAGATCTGTGCCGCGGGAGACCGGTGAAACGATTTAACATTTATTTATTAATTATGTCAAAGCTTAGTCTATGTTAAAAAACGAAGTATAGGTATACCGCTGTGTCTACGAAACTTGTATGTAAAACAGACTCTAAAATACATGCCACTAGCTACGTTATGTAAAACCCATTTTAGTTTTCAATTAAGTCGCACCTGTGCGGCCTTAATCGATAAAGCATGTGTCCATCAAATCTGTTCAAAATATCAAAATGGATAGGTATTGTGGTAAGCTTCCGTACTTATTTATACTGTAGAAAGGTAAAATTTGGTAATTATTTTGGCATTTTGGTGAAACGACTTTGCTCCTTAGTTCCTATGGACTCATATAGACCTACATCCATACCTACCTATTTGCAGACGAGTTATATGATTTATAATCTGTTGAAAATATGTTTGTGTGTTCCCCGGGCTCCTGAGAGGGATGCAACCGGGAATATCGCTCAGATTAGGAGCGTCAGAGTTGCGTCGCCATAGCGTATCAAACGCCTTTGTGACCATCGCCTATTATGTGAAATGAATTTGCGCCGGATGGGATAAGAATCAGATTTCTGTTTCTCACTGGTTCCACCATATGACTGTAAAATGGATATATTGAGGCCGAACAATAAAATTATGAGGGTTTCGATATAATGTACTATCAATACCTAGAGGGATCTCTTGGGATATTCTGAACCAATGATCTAGAAAGATAAAATTGTGTCTTTATTTATGTTCAGTTAGCTTATTGGGCTTCTATCTATGTTATGGCTATCTTATCTACAGTTATACAAAATTTAGAACAAAGCAGAATGCGTGGGCGATATAGCCAGTTGATAGTTTTGATAATAGTTAATACATGGCCAACGGCAGCTGTATCGATTGATTTTTAACTTTATCTAACGTAATCTTTACAGACTTTAGGTGGATAAAACTAAAGGTCACAGCTGTAATTAATGTAATAATCACCCGTCCTTATCTTAAATTAGAGAAAACTACCGTAATCGTCTTGAATGTGGGTAATCCTTGGAGAGGAGCTTAATACCTATAATATGTACCTACTACAGTCGCCTATGTACTTCTAGGGTATATTTTGTCACCGATTTGGGTTGTCATGCTAAAATCGGTGATAGAATATAATCGAAATGGTAATAGTATGGGGACAACATAGTTGTACATTTGTATAATGTATGTTTTAGTAATTGTAGTTTCGTGTTACCACAGAATACATAAATAGTGTTACTAATGTTTTATTATTTTATTTTATGTGTTCTTGTAATTTTAAGTTTCTTACGTTTTAATTTTGCATTTTTGGGTCTAGTATTTCGTATTTTCTGTTATTTCGTGTACTCTTGAATTTTTTTTTTTTTTTTGTTCTGTTAGTTTTGTACAAAGCACTTTTAATTTTTAACGAGTTTACTTGTGATTATTCTACTGTAGCCAATCTAGGAATAATCGCCATACGACTAACGATAAAATAAGGGACAATATTTATGGGGTTATATAACTGTCTTGTTTTATAAAATACCTACCTATTTTGTTTCTTTTAACTTTTCTTATACAAAAAGTGTAAGAAAATGTCTCCTGAATCTTAATTTTGTTTTAACATTTTAATTTATCATGCATTTCTTTCGGATTGATGAAATACATGAGAAGTAAATTAAGAAATATACCTACTAGTAGTTTTCCGAAAAGAAGACCTTCCAAGCTTCATGTGAATACAAATGCACACGATTTTCGACACACTAAAACACTAAAAACCAATACAAATAGTCAGCAAAACGTCCGCAAGCAAAATTTGATCCTGTCCTTATCTCAAATTAGCAGGAATTATCTTTGAATTATTCTATCTAAGAATTATTGAACCTTTATTATCTTTGCATGCGACACTTGACAAACCCTCGTAAGTGGTTCTCAAAGCTTATTTATTCAACATTATTGCGGCATGAGGAAAATACTCGAGATGTTTACTTTATTAATATTTAGGTAGAGCTTACCTCCCTCAGTGTCAACTCAATCAATTTAGGTAACTAACTAGCGTCTTGCCCCGATTTTGTACGACTAAACCACACACATCATATTATTTTGGAGTAGATACCGCAAGTGTTAAAATAAGTAATAATAATAATAATAAGCCCGCAGGGCACCTTGAGGCGAGGTGTCGGGGAGTAGCGACCCCGCGGCTTCCCGAGCGCTCCAGGGGGAAATCACCGTTCCTCACCTCCGGCTTGCCTTAGTTGGCTGGTCGGAGTGAACACTGACGAGGAAGCGGTCCCCCGCCTCTGGCTTGCCTTCACCGGCTGGTCGGAGTGGAGTCGCGAGAGCAGAAATGCTCGGAGGATGGACACCTCACGTCAGTGATGAGTTGGCCCGCTCCACAGGATTACCTAGGATGGTTTAAAATCCGGTGAGGTTGCTCCATCTTTCAGCCACTCACGCCCCTGTTGCCCCCTGGCTGTAATTTGCTCGGCTTAATTAGGGTGGCCCAGTTTGTGAGTTGGCGAGTCTCCGTCTGCCATTTTTACATGTTTATTGAACATTGTTACGGCAGGCGCCATATTCCCCATAGTTCCCCCCAGTATCCAATCCACTACCAACCCCTTTCCATAGCCCAAGTAGTTTTTCACCCGTAGTTTACACAATAGTTCTATCCAAACCGGGGGTTGTCCTTGGTTGCATTTTATAGTGTAGACAGGGATAACCGCCGGTTTGGTGTCCATCACAAAATTTAAATTAAAATGTTACTAAAACAGGCCTCTACGTGTTGGCTTCGGCCCCACGCACGCCTTCCAAAGGTCCGGGTGCTCCATAGCCCCGAGTATCCGTAATGGTAACAACAAATAATAATAATAAATCATTTATTTCCACAAGTAATACATTAAAATTAAACACTATCTCTCCACACTAGGCGAAGCCTGTCCTGTGGAAAGAATATATCCAGGATACAGTAGGTATAGGTTACACTTATGAGAAATAAAATAAAAACAGTATAGGTACAATATAAAAACTAAAACAATACAGAAATGGCTGGGAATGTGGAATAGGATAGATTGTGGGGTATAGGAGGTATGGGGGGAAGTGGAGGATAGGTGTTTGAGGAACATTATTTGTGAATCGTCAATAGTCCTTCAGAGTCGTCGTATGTCAAAGTCATGAGAAATTAAGTCAGAAGTTTCTTGGCAGCAAACACAGAGTCCAGCCTAAAATTACAAATCTGCACCAGTTTAATATAAACGAAAGGAAATTTAAATTTCCTAAACTGCTTAGCGAATGAAGTACGCACTAGGGGGATAGGAACCATGAACAATCTATTTTTGAGGAGATCCTTATAATTATGGGATGTAATTACTGATTTATGGACAAAGAGAGCCATTCTCAAAAAGTAAAGCCTTCTCACACTGAGCACCTGAGCTTCCTGATATAGAGAAGTAGTGGGATAGCGTTTTGGTTTTCTCAGTGCAACCTTGAGTACACTTCTGTGAGCTCTTTCTAAAATAATAAGGGTAGAAGCGTAAACACCACCCCACGCCAGGATGCAGTAGTTTACTATCGACTGACACAGAGCTAGGAAAATTGTCCTCAACAGCTGAAGACCCATGTAGTTTCGGAGTTCCCCAAATACGTGCATCAGTCTCCTCACGCGGCCCGATGTCGTCTCCATGTGCGCTTTGAAGCTCAGTTTTTCGTCTATGATGATGCCCAGGTATTTTACAGAGCTTGTCCTAGTAATTACTTCACATTGGCATGAGCCACTAAGAGAGCACGTAGGGAGATGTAGTGAGATACCATTTGGGATAGTATCAGGAGGACGAGACGCAGCGGTTTCGCGCAGAGAAGTATCGGTAGGCACGCTGCCGCTGGGTATATAAATTTTTGCACCCACTGGATATTATGCAACTGGGACATTCTGCACCTAAACGATACATACTAGCTAAATTATGCAATATGTTTCAGCAAGAGTAACGTAATCCAGAAGTAGGTTCTTGACGTCTATACTAGGTAAATTGATAACTAGCTTGTTCACGAAACAACATAAGCCATTAAGTCTCGTGAACAATCCAGTTGCTGGCGAAATATTGAGTTCCGTCAATAAAACAAATTAAAGATGAAGCCTACCTATTCCGTTCTTAAACAATATTTGTAGTGAAAACAACCATGTTACTTTAAAATCGCATGACAACGCATGTTGACGTAACTCTGTTGCTAACAAATCTCGATTAAAACAATTGAAATTGTCGATTTTTACGTTTTTGGATATACAATGTAACAGTTACAGTCGCTAGTTTTCATTGCAATGACAATTTGTTAGCGAATGACGAATGACGTGAAAAATGACGGGTATCCAACAATTTTAAATTATTAGCAATATAGATACGTAATCAGAGGCATGAGGTACTACATCCTAAAATAGAAGGACTACGACGCAAAGCGTACAACCATGATTTGTGACGTTTCGCGATACGATCTAACGATGTCTTCGGCGAGGTGACACGCGCGACCTTTCACGGTCACACTGACCCTCGGAGTAATTGTCGATGACCGATAACCGATGACAATAGATCCAGAAGGCGGTCCGTTTTGATACGGCACGCGTCGTCAGGAGGTTCGTCTCTCTATGTGGCCTAAAAGGAATCTCTCTCGTCCTTTGTGACTATTGTCTATTCTAATTCCTATCCTACTATTATTATAAAGGCAAAAGTTTGTATGCAAAATAGCTGAACCGATTGCGATGGAATTCGCGACCTTTACGTTTATGGAACCCTAAAAAAACAAGTGTGTATAGCGCCAAAGCTTCCTCTGATAGAGGACACGTCAGAGCGCCTACTATTTCTCCATTCCTCCAACCTGATATACTATATTGTAATTAAATTAATGTGACATTGTAAACCGAATGGTTTACACTTTACACAGTACTTAATTCCAAACAGATTCTATCATAATATGAGTATATTAACACATATTTATCTCTATCTATCTATCTATACGAAACACATAGGACACTTTTGAGACCAATATTCCCAAGGACGGGTGAAACCGCGGTGTGCTGCTAGTATGGGAATAAAACAGAATAGGTAATAGTTTCACAAAGGTAGGCATTCTGAGCCTTGGCCACAAATCTTCTGTAAGGAGTTCCCTAGCCTGGGGGAGAGCCTGCCTACTCTCCTTTTATTTATGCTGTTTTAGGTTTTTATTCAATGTTTATTCATGATCGATTTTCAAAGTGTTAAACCAAAAGTTTTGTTGGCAGTCACGTTAATCCCGCTGGGATCAATTTAAACGCTATTTGGCAACTTAATTTTGTTTAGGTTTAAGCACTTGGATAAAATTTTGTTCACGTTTTGATGATGAGATGAGGTTGTAATTTTATTACATTTAAGACTTTAATTTTTGAGATTTCAAAATCAAGAATTACTTTAACTAAGCTGAGATCTCTAAGGAATATCGAGCCTAAGAAAGTTAATGTCTGATGTAGCTCCTCGTAGCAGTTCGTAGTGTTTGCTACGAGCACTACACTTCCATAGGCGCTCGCCGTAGCAGCTCCTACGAGAAGCTGCTACGGCTGGTCTTGGTATTTTACAACACTAACACCGCCCGTGTCGTTTGTCTTAGACCAGACTTTCACCGCCAACTGAACGAACTTAGTTAAGCTCAGCTCCTCATAGTCGGACCTAGTTAGGATTCCGTACCTGAAGGGTCAAAACGAGATCTTATTATTAAGACTTCACTGTCCGTCATTGTCTGCATCTCATAAACCGTAATAGCTATGTAATAGCTAGATAGTTAAAATTTTCACAGATGATGTATTTCTAATGCTGCTATAACGACAAATACTAAAAATTGAAAAAAATAAGTCGGGCTCTCGCATATGACAAACGTGTTTTTTTGCGATAATGGTACAGGACTTTATTAATATTCATGTGCTAGTTCAACTCGCACTTGGTTGTTTTTTTAAATACATGTGCTTCTACCGCAAACTATGCAGCTGTGATCACTTGTTTAGAACACTGGTGAGCTAAGCTAAGCTAAACATACGTACTTACGATATTACGTATTTACAAATCTATATACTTAACACAATAATAACAACTAAATAAAACTTGTCTTGTTATACCTAGGCCAAGCTGCAGGGAAATCACCTCTTACGTAGCCTTGCAAAAGGTGGTGTAACAAAATTTATGATTTTATGTTATTTAGCTAAGTTAGCTTGACATAAATTCAATTTCTTGACCTTGGGGCACGACGGGGTATGTCCGATATTTTGCTAATTTTTCGTTTTTTGCACATAGTGCCTCGATAGTAAGTGATATGACAAAAGTGGCTAAGAACAGTATGTAGAAGTCAAAAACTCTCACATTCTGTCCATACATGTCAATTCTGTAAGTCTTACAGGTAAAAAGTTACAATCAAAAAAAGAAAAAACAACATTATATAAAATCAGTATAGATTTCTACGACAATTATTTTTTAATCGTTTCCATAATAAGCAACAACAAATTATTTGTGGTGGCCGCCTACAAGATGGCGCTAGTAGTACGACACGGTGTCATATGGCGCATTTAACATTTTTGTTCTTTTGATTGTAACTTTTTACCTGTAAGACTTACAGAATTGACATGTATGGACAGAATGTAAAAGTTTTTGACTTCTACATACTGTTCTTAGACACTTTTGTCATACGACTTATTATCGAGACACTATGTGCAAAAAGAATATTAAACTCAAAATATCGGATATACCCCGTCGTGCCCCAAGGTCAAGAAATTGAATTTATATCAAGCTAACTTAGCTAAATAACATAAAATCATAAAATTTGTTACACCACCTTTTGTAATGTGATTTCCCTGCAGCTTGGCCTAACCATCTATATCTGTGAAACGCTTTGTCCTGCCTGACTGACTGACTTACTGACTGATGGACCATCGCACTACGTAAAACGCTGATAGAAGAGAGTTGAAAGTTGGAGAGTGTGTTTTTTATATTATGACGTAGGCATTCGATTAGAAGGGTTTTCAAAATTCCAAGGAGATCAGAACTTCTGCGGATGAAACCGCGAGACACAGCAAGTGTTTGATAAAATTTCCCATGTGAATTCCTTTGATGGGTGTTTCCCATTAACCCTATTAATTATTTTCCGTTTTACGGGCAATTATTTATTTTATTTTACTATTTGTCCCGTTGATTTCAATGAGACCTATTTGTCCCGTTAAATAATTGTTGTCCTAACTACGGAATTTTGATTTAATTTAATTTTGAGTCTTAACTTCTTTAATATAAAGTTATATTTGCGGTAAAAGACAGAGCAGTGCAATTAACGCAACGGGGTCGTAGGTCAGTGCAAGTTGATACAAAAGATGTTTGCATTATATTTAACAAATCGTTAAACACTGTTTTAATTGCTAAAGGACTCACTTGGATTTGTTTAGCGTAGTAGGTACGTGGGAAATATAATCACTGTAAACATTTTTAAATGTTTTCAAAAACTTTTTAAACTAACACGATTGGAACTCATAACGTGTATGTCGCGACCAAGACCGTTGCAACATGGTCGAAAATATGATTTTCAAATGAGATCGTAATTTCCGATCGCGCAATAATTTAGGTTCGAATATAAATGTTCCCAATAGCCGTGTTCCCACCGCAAAATAGGAATGTGAAATGACGTAACTTGACACTGGCCGTTGACTGATTCCTCAAAAAAAAAAAACATTGTGCCACATTTTGATATGTTTGAAAATGTTAAAATGAAAATGCTGAAAATGCTTTGTTAAAAAATTATGATAAAAATCTATTTCATAACGAACACAACAAAAATAACAAATCAAACACCATAAAATCGGCCAAGCCGTTTTTGAGTGATAGCATTTCGAACACAATTTCACAATTTTGCTGTAAAGAATTAATAACATTTAAATTAAACAATGTTAAATGGTATATATATTGTGTTATGTATAAAATGTAGTTTATTATATTTATTTATATATTAATATTAGTATATAATATTGTATATTGTTTTATAGTTTATGTATTTGTTTATTTGATCTTCTACTCAAGTATTTATCATGCATAACCTACCGTTTCAAGCTAAACAGTTCAACTCCAACCTAAGGTTGCCTGGAAGAAATCGCTTTTAGCGATAAGGCCGCCAATTTGTGCAATTTTATATTTTTTTTAATCTTTTGTGTTTATGTATGCTTAAGTTGTGCAAATAAAGCGTTCATCTATCTATCTATCTACAATGTACATAGGGGTCTTAAATTAAAATATTTTGAATACAATCACACCCAATTTATTACGAAAAAACTAACACATCGTGTGTTAGTTTTTTCGTAATAGATATAGGTATCTACTGGTTATCTACTGTACTAAAACTGCTCAAAATATCATTGTTTTTATTCCGAACAACACAGTGTGCTAGGTCAAATAACATGACCACGACCACGGGTGAGAGGTCGCAATAGCTCCGATTAGTTAAATCATTAACCTTACTTTTAATTGGACCAATGGCTGATCATTGTAAACAAAACAGTACATACGCTGTGAATGCGAGTGTTAAATAAAAACCTAACCTAAGCTTTGCTTGAGGTGTAATAGAACTCGAAGGTTTCATTTTGTATTTTCTACGCAATTCAAATTTCAGGGTTTCAGGGTATGGTGCCACCACGAGCCTAACTCGAAAAATAAGAATAATGCGTTGCTTATATTCACCACTGTCGTTTGAGCTCGCTTGGCGCAGTTGGTAAGCGCGCACCACTAGAGAAGGGCAGGTTGTGGTTTTATGAAAGTCTAGCTATCACCGCTCATGAGATACAGCCTGGTGAGAGACAGACACACTGACGGACAGTAGAGTCTAGTAAAAAGGATTTTACCCTTAAAAGTTGAATTTGAATTTTTAGACCAAATAAATATATATAAGCTGTAGTCTACTGAATTGAAATAGAGAAAGTGGAAAGAACGTACCTTTCTTAAATCCTTTATATTTACGAGTGAGGCTCGTGACGCCATCTACCGTGGATTCTTTAATGATTTCTACTTTGTGATTTAAGTAAACACTTAAAACATACTTGACTTGGTCCTCTGACTGTCGGAGGCTCCCCAACTGTTCCACTTGTAGAATTAAAAAGATTGAACAGAAAAGATTTGAAGATCTTCAAGTCACGCGTATTAAATATGACGTAAATAAGATCATCTGAGCTTGCTACATCCTAGAATATTTTGGGTGATTCTTCTCGTACAACTATTATGAAAGAGCCTCTCTGATTTTCTATAAGCGGAAAAGTAGTACCTACTTCATTATGTGATTTGTACAATAGGTTTAAAAAAGCTGGTTAAACCAGAACAGATCACAAATTTTATTTTTAACCCACGTAAATGAAAGCATTTCTTCCAAACACTCAATTGATATTGGAAGGGAAGTTTGTTAAATAAACATTTGAACTGAAATCGAGAACTCGTTTTAAAAATTTTCTCCAACTTTTCCATTAGGGTAGACGTAGGTATAATACAAACCTAAAGTCGCTTCATCATTTTAGCTACTTTAGGTTTGTAGTGATGATGATCAATGATGATCATTCATCATTGCCTCATCATCATCAAGCCTCATCTTTGCACAGTGCTCCAATTTTTATTTTATTATATTGGATTCTCATTATCTTGCATAATATGATAACTAACGTCAATTCATAAGAAAATGACATGCTCAAATTAGGTGATGGGTTAATGCTAAATAATGAACCGGGAATAGATAGGTAAGTACCTATACGATTTTTTTTGTAGTTTGTTAAATACAAAGTAAATTTTTTTTTTATTTTTTTTTTAAATATAAATTAGGGATTAAAATCCCTAATTTTTATTTCACTTGAGGGTCGAGAGCTTATTCTTTAAAAGATAGATAGATAGATAGAACGCTTTATTGTTCTCACCAAAAATAAAATATAATAAAATAAAGTACGAAAAAATCTTAATCTTAAAAATGTTCGCTTTCGGCGTTGAGTAATTACATGAGACCTATTAAGAATTCGCAAGTTTTGTAAATAACTAGTAGCGCCCCGCGGTCCCGTTCTCGTGAGAATATTGGGAAAAAAAGTGTCCTATGTGTTCCAGCTGTCTACATACCGAGTTTCATCGCAATCGGTTAAGCGGTTTTTGCGTGAAAAAACGACAAACACATGCAAACAAACTTGCACCTATATAATACTAGTGGGAAGGATTTTAATATAATAAAACATGGAAAAAATACTTGGCCCTAATTTATTGTACCTTTTCCATTCTCTCAAGTATCCATTAAATCTATCTGTGCATTCAATATATCTATTTAATCAAATTGGTTCATCGATTTGACATAAAGCTTTATTTACCTACTACTAATCTATATCTACGAGTATAAAATGCTTTGGTCAGAGTGACTGACTGATTGATCTATCAACGCACAGCCTAAACCGCTCATAGAGATCAATTTGAAAAATGGGTTCTTTATTTAATGAAGGCATCCGATAAGAAAAATAATTTGAAAAATAATTACCACGGGATCGGGACTTATGCGGATAAACTGCGAGACACAGCTGCTAGTTATGTCATAAAAGTAAAAAACATATACTTTTATTATGTAGTTAATAATGTTCAGGATGTCTGGATTAAATTTATTTTCGATGACATAGGTACGTTTGGTACGATCAAAGTTGTCAATAGCAGACTGCCGATTACTAATAGGTACTAATATTCTAAAGATGTGGAGGTACCTACGATGTGTGGATGTTTGGATAGATTATAATATTAAACAAAGTAAGATATGATGGAGTTTGGCATTTCCATACAAATGTAATCATCCACATCATCACCTATAGTTTATTTCAACCCACTGCTGGGCGTAAGCCTCCCTCCCCCTGTGCATACATTACGATACTGTACCATCGTCATTGCCCCGCAAGAATTACGTGTTTTAATCCAGATGTCCAGCTATCTGCACTAGTTCTCTGTATTCATTAGTATTACTCCTTCAGGGTAACAAACATAGTCGTTTACTTACTTACTTACAAACTTTCACATTTAGTATATTAGTAGGATATTATGTCAACCATTCTGAACCGTTCTTGAACACACAACGTTGTCGTTATTGTAGACATGTTGTGTCATTTCTCATTCCTCTTTTGCGGTGGGAACACAGCTTTTTTTTTGTTTTGGTAGGTATCTACTTCTGAATATTCAGGTGTGGTAGTAACTAATTACGAAGAAGTCAACCTCCTCAGGTTTCATGTTTCAATAAATAATAATATGACGACGATGATGTTTTTTTTGATGTGTCGTGTTTTGTTGCCAATAAATGTATTCTATTCTATTTTATTTTCCGAACCGATTTTGTTTAACCTTCTACATAATATTATTATGTAAAGTGTGTAAAGCACATAATTTACTAGACTAAGGTAGGTACTTGGTAGATAGACAAAAACGAAAAAGGGTTAAACAATTTATTGTCCAAAAGTAAAAAGATTGATGGCAAAAATAAACTTTTAATTGCTAAGAATTTAGAAAATTTATTTTCGAGGAAAAATAGCATACAAAAATTTTCACTTGCGGCGAGGCTTGAACTCGCGTCTTTGGGTCAGTACCCCAACGTCTATACCAACTAGACTACGCAAGTCCACGCCTGTTGCCGTGAAAACTTCCAATGCTATATTCTCCTCTGATTGTTTACGATTAAGGCTCGTTAAAGCGCCATCTATCTAACGCTACAGGAACAACTTTCCAGTTGTTTACACCTGCGTCGTAATGGTTAACTTTACAGTTAACTCATAACTAACGTAAGATGTCGCTTTTTCCATTACTATAAATTTCTTTTAATTTTTGTATGTACCTAGCTCAAGGCTATTTTATTTAGAAAATTTATTTTCGAGGAAAAATAGCATACAAAAATTTTCACTTGCGGCGAGGCTTGAACTCGCGTCTTTGGGTCAGTACCCCAACGTCTATACCAACTGGACTACGCAAGTCCACGCCTGTTGCCGTGAAAACTTCCAATGCTATATTCTCCTCTGATTGTTTACGATTAAGGCTCGTTAAAGCGCCATCTATCTAACGCTACAGGAACAACTTTCCAGTTGTTTACACCTGCGTCGTAATGGTTAACTTTACAGTTAACTCATAACTAACGTAAGATGTCGCTTTTTCCATTACTATAAATTTCTTTTAATTTTTGTATGTACCTAGCTCAAGGCTATTTTATTTAGAAAATTTATTTTCGAGGAAAAATAGCATACAAAAATTTTCACTTGCGGCGAGGCTTGAACTCGCGTCTTTGGGTCAGTACCCCAACGTCTATACCAACTGGACTACGCAAGTCCACGCCTGTTGCCGTGAAAACTTCCAATGCTATATTCTCCTCTGATTGTTTACGACGCAGGTGTAAACAACTGGAAAGTTGTTCCTGTAGCGTTAGATAGATGGCGCTTTAACGAGCCTTAATCGTAAACAATCAGAGGAGAATATAGCATTGGAAGTTTTCACGGCAACAGGCGTGGACTTGCGTAGTCTAGTTGGTATAGACGTTGGGGTACTGACCCAAAGACGCGAGTTCAAGCCTCGCCGCAAGTTAAAATTTTTGTATGCTATTTTTCCTCGAAAATAAATTTTCTAAATAAAATAGCCTTGAGCTAGGTACATACAAAAATTAAAAGAAATTTATGCTAAGAATTTAATAAATTTTCCTTGAAGCTGATCTTTAGATTTTTTTAAATCGCTCGTTTTTATCTTATTTCCTTCTACAAAATTCATTCGGATATTTTTTGTAGAAACGCCTTGGAATATTTAATAGATCAAGTAAGTACGCTGCTGGTACGATGACACTATCAATATCAGTCCGGACACAGCCCCAAGTGCCTCTTATACCACAGTATAATAAACGAGGAGTGGACGGTATTTTATTCTACTTTTCCTCTAGCATCCAGTCGATTCTGTAGACAACTCATAACCAAAACTCAAACAATATTAAGATTTAGACTTTACGTCATAAGATTAATTTGTTACCGTTTTGTTATTTAAAAGCAGTAATACTTAAAATAAGTTACTCTACAAAATTGAATGTCCGGGATGGACAAACTGTTGATACCTCTACATTTTCTTTAAGTAGAAAGTTATTCAGTAAATTTTCTTGATTGTGGAACCACCTCGGATTCCGCGATTAGTTTCAAAATGGCATTCTATAAATTTCACAGATAAATCGAATGCGGCAGTCATCGGTGAGTCAAACTATAGCTAGAGCGAGAGGGAGAATTCGAAGTCGTTTTGAATCGTGAGCGGAGTGTAAGTGAAGACAAATATGACTTGTGAAGTGAGTTCGAGTTTCATAGAATAACTCTGCGGACTACGCCACTAATACTCCTACAGTCAGTATTCCTTAGAGCGAACCTGCGGGGGACTGACAGTCTCCAAAATTAATCTGTAGGTAAACACAATCAGCCCCGCCTCAGTACCAATCTAACTAACTTTAATTTAAAAATAAAATTCGTATGTGGGTTAGAAACTCATGTCTGTGATGTAAGGTTTGTTTAAGTAGTGCTAGCGATTATGATGTACGACCGTTTTCCTAAATAAATACCTGAGTTTACGTGATAAACCTATACTAAATCGCGTTACTTTTATTATATTAAGCGTTTTTCAAACAATGTTTTTACAGAACCTCGTACGAAAAAGTTTCGAGGTTTTTTGAAACGTCTCAGACGTTTAAAAAATGCTAATAATTATAATAAAAGCAACACGATTAAGACCGAAAAGTAAATTCATATATCAGCATCGCGTAAACTGAAATAAAAACCATACCTATATTAGTTGTAAAGCGCTAGGCCAAATGGTATCATCACAAACAAGCGAACATTTTTTTTTGTTTTATTTACCTGTTTCTTGTCCCCTTGATTTCTCTCCCTCGCTCATGGTACCTAACAAAGGAAGAAACTGATCTTAGAGACATCCACCTCAAACCGGCGATCTTACGCTATATACCCACGCACTGATAGGTTCTTGGCGAAAGTGCCGTAGCGTCGTGAATTCCTTTGACATAAACACAGAATAGGCTATAGTTACATAGGAACTCGAACTGTCTTCCAAAGACACTACGGCGACGGACAATGTTATATTATACTAACAAGGGTTTTTTGGAATTTCCACGAAATCGGGAATTATGCGGGTGAAACCGCGGGACACTGCCTGTATCGTATATTATTCCAATTGCTCACGTTGCCTTGATTTGAGCGTCCTAAGTTAATAAATGCCTTGCGTCATCCCAACCCATCTACGTAGTGATCTTGCTCTCGCTGTACCTCCCGAGGGCATCCCGATAATAGGCCCACCACGACAAGGATCTTGATGAACGTTCTCCTAAAGGCTATGGTTTTTTGAGCTAAAACTCTTAATTAATAATTCTGTGTACATCAAACAGCGCCATCTATAGCCCATGGGGTAAGCTACTAAGCTTGTGTTACGGGGACTAGACATACTTATATTTACATATTATACATAGAGAGAGACCCATCCAAGAAACAAATAGTAAAGACCGGAATCAGTTTTGGGATTTAAAAAAGCTCCGGGCAATACCCAAGAACCGTGGTGGTGAGAAGAAGTGGTGCATTCCGTGAATGGGCAAAGCCTGAGCATAAAGCTGCCGCTGAAGTAAAAACATAGCAATAGCGTTGATCTTCCGACTGCACATATCAATTATTGTATCAATGATAGTGATATCATTGATACAATTGATTGAAAACAAGTTATTGAACGCTGACTTACAGTATGAAACTCGTATGTTACTATCAACTACGATCGTTAAGATCCTTGACAGAGCAACTCTGCCCATCTATATCTTTTTACAACATCAAAGTTTGACCCTTTAGTCGGATTTCGTTTAATATTTATACAGTTTCGTACTGAATAAATAGGTGATCGGTTAAAATAGAACTATATTGCGGAAAACATTTTAATAATGCACTTACCTTTTTTTAAGGGTTGCGTACCCAAAGTAAAAACGGGACTCTTTTACTAAGACGTTACTACACTAGAAATATTTTGAATTTCTGTAATATTTAGAAATATTACTGACAGACAGACAGTGGAAGCTCCACTGTCCGGCTGTCTATAGCTGTTTGCTACCAGGCGGTATCTCAAGAACCGTGATAGTTCGACAGTTGAAATTTTGGCAGACGATGTATTTCGGTTGAAATAATGAAGTGGTACTCAACAAACTTAATTTCTTTGTTATAATAGTACGGAACCCTTCGTGCACCCTCAATTTTACTAACGTTCAATAAGCTCTGTGTCTGACGCACACACATCTGTTTTTAAAATATGTTAACTGCTAAATTGAAAACCCAAGAGATAAATGCCTATAATTATGCCCACCGCGCCAAAGAGAATGACTCTCTCAAACATATATCAATTGTTTTCATAGCCATATCTAATATAGGTATGGCTATGAAATTATATAATACCTCAACGAGTGATGAACCAATGATGACGACAATGACAGCGATGACAGGCTGTGGCACAGTTTCGGGCAGATTTGGCTGAATGTTGACACGCTATTTATGAAGAAGAATAGCCATACGGACTCTTTCGCGCTAGAAAAACTATCGTTGTATGTTTTTCAGAAGCGCGCAAGAAGTGAAAGAGTTATTTCTCTTTGTCGGTACGAGGCAGTTTATTTTTAATTTTTGCGCACTATGACCTACCTTTGTTCTGTAATAGAATACGACTTTTTCAAAAAATGATCTATGAAAATTTAACATTTATTTAAAACTCAGCAAACATTGAACAAATACAAACAAATCAAAAACTTTACAGCTTAATGTCATGTCCTAAAAACTAAATTTAAAATAAGTCTGTTACATAAAGCTTCAAATTAAAAATCCATCACTCAAAGTGTCCAGTAAAAATGTAAGAAGGTACATTTGTAAATTAAGTAGCCTAGATAAACACTGCCCAAACTAGAATAGTAACCCATATTATGGAGTAAAGATCAAATTATGCTTTATTGATAAGTCAAGCTCCTCTAACTTAATAATAGACGACCAGACATGAACTTTAATGGAAGTAAACCGATCCATTTCTATCGAGAAGTACCTACTGACAACTATGTTAATTAACAGCGTAGGAGTGAGTTAAATAATTTTAAAAGGATCATGTGAAACCTCGACGCGGATAAAGCCGAGTTATTCTGCGAGTTTAATTAACTGGTCAAGGTCTGCCTTTTCAGTAGAGATTGATTGTTAAACCCTTGCCAAATATAAGTACCTACTTACACTCATAATACTTATAATTTTCAAAGCTTTTATTTAATTTATTGCGTTTTATTGCTTGTAAGTACTCACTTACCTACCGTTTAAAATATAGAATTAACTAAACTAGGTTTCATAAAAGTTAAATATATGAATATGGTATATTGATTAAAAATACAAAACATATTTATCAATCCCCTTTTCCCTTGTTACAGGTATCTAACAACAAAAGAAATACAAAGCAAAATGACTATCAAATATCGATGTACGTGTCAAAAATAAAACGATGGACATAGACGAGAAAGTCTCGGGGCCCGGTGGGGCCTCGCAGAAGAACTGGACTCATTTCAACTACACGGTCGACGAGCTGCCTCTGGACATGCGGTTCAACCACGGCCACATGGTGTCTATGACTGTGTATAGTGTGCTGATGGTGGTATCGGCTACAGGCAACCTGACGGTGCTGTCGCAGCTGGTGAAGAGACGACGAGCTGGCCGGGCGAGTCGGCTCGATGTTCTGCTTATGCATTTAGCTGTTGCTGATCTTATGGTAAGTAGGTACAGTTGAGTTTATTGTGACTCCGCCTATGCTCTGTCTCAAAATCTTAAAAAAAAAAAAATGAAAAATGTAAACATGCAACTGTAAATCTCAAAAGACGCTTTCAAATAAATGTTATGAATTATTTGCAAGTTATTGTTTTTTTTACATTTTTGATCTAAGATTGTGAAACAGATTATTGACCAAGCGCCTAATTATTTAAAATGACGTAATTCACAATTAGTTTGGTTTCATGTAATATTATTAACTGGCAGTGCCCCGCAATTTCACCGCGTAAGTCCCGATCCCGTGGGAATGTCGGGTTAAGGCCTATATGTTATTCCAGGCCTCCTCCAGCTACATATCGAGTTTTATCAGAATCAGTTCAGCGGTTTTTGCGTGAAGGACCAACTATAAATTAGTAGGAAACAAAGCCTGATTCAATGATCTTATGTCGCTTATTTTGCCCTATTATTGAGAAATAATTGTTATAAGTACGCATTCTTAGTGATTAGTAAAAAAACCCATTGAAACGTCATAAATGCGAATGTTATTTGTTTTCTTAGAACATAAACAGCATGACGTCCGCTTAGTATGACGTGTTTGTAACTTCTCTTGGAAGTCATTATAAACGAATTATTCTGTATCTAGATATAGGTGTAAGATGATAATCCGTTATCGGTACCTACCATAAAAATCTTTATAATAATTACTAAATACATTGTACTAAAAGTCCGTGTATATTGTCTTTTAACAAGAACTTCTAAAGTCTTCTTCGTCTTCTTATCGTGTGGTGTGTTGTGCCTAACCTGATGTTTCAGTTTTGTCGCCCTAACTCTAACTTGACCTAACGACTGCTATCGGAGATAACAACCGAGACCAACTGTTTAACGTGCCTTAAAGCACGAAGAAGCTCGAGAAAACGTTTTTTTGCCCCACAAATTACCGGTCACCTATCCATGTAATGACCGCACCAAGCGTTGCTTAACCCGCACGACCGTTAAGATCGGCAGGTACATGTAGGCTGATGACTTTTAAAGTTTCAGGCAGAAATTAAACAAAACTATCGCTAGTAAGACCTTTGTACGGGTTTATTAATATCCACTAGGAGTCTGATTTCACTAAATAACCACAGAAATTAGTGATGGATCTGATAACGAATCAAGAGACCTACACTATTTACGTATAGTAGGTAGTAGGTATAGCAACGAGTATATCACGACTATAGGTAGATGCCTACGATCAAGTTACCCATTATAATTTCTCTGGAAGCTTTGTCAGTGCGATATAGAGGTAGTATGGGATCAGCCAGATTTAATTCATTAACTGCTTAAAATAGAATTCATAGTTCTCGAAAACGTTCCATCACATCACATTCTATCCTATCCTATCCTACTTCCTTGATATTTTTTATTACTTGAAAGTTGTTTGAAACTTTGAAACTGCGTATGTGTGCGACTTTGTAAATCTTTCACGCAAATCGCTGAACCAATGGCAATGAAACTTGGAATGTAGAAAGCTGAAGACCTGGAAGACACAATTTACTTTTATCCCGTATATGACATACGCGGGTGAAACCGTGAGGCGTTGCTAGTTCTAAATAAACCACAGAAATAAACACAAACATGTACCTACCTATTTAATTATACTGAATGCCGTGTGCAAGCGTTTTGTAATTGAAAATTACCGATTTATTGTTTGCGATAGTGTTTTTGAAAGGTTCTCTCTCACCTGTCATAAAATTCACCCGAGAGTGGACTCAAAATTGATTGTTTCAAGCCTTTTCACACTTTTCACCCGAATTCATTAAACCATAACTTTATTATTTAACAATTAAAAATTTAACAAGTAGTACCTACGTACTTAGAACCTATTTGGTCCGCTGGATAATAAACTACGGACAC
The DNA here is from genome assembly GCA_958496205.1 of Idaea biselata. Classification (NCBI taxonomy): domain Eukaryota; kingdom Metazoa; phylum Arthropoda; class Insecta; order Lepidoptera; family Geometridae; genus Idaea; species Idaea biselata. The sequence continues at coordinate 16,588,757 of OY292395.1, forward strand.
TCTCAAAAAACTTCCGATTTACCATTTTAGGAGCTTTTGGAAGCAAATACTGTAATATAGGTAAACAGTTAGTTTTCAGAACACATAGTCCTTATTGTTACTGAATATTCGCAATGTTAAACGTCCGCCATTTGAAATGTATATGTCATACATTTTAAAATCCTGTCTGCCTTAATTTTCTTTCGAGATACTGAAAAAGTTTTAATAAAATTATTTCCCTGTACCTACTAATAGATATAGATATTTCTCTAGTAGTATTTTTTCCGCTCTCTTTAGTTTTTATTTAGTCCGATATGCTATCCGATACGAGCGAGGCAAGGCGTAGATAGTGCACAATCCATGCTACCCAATCCATGCAAAAATGTTTCGAGTCTAATTAATTTCACTCATAATAATTTCAGGTAACTTTCTTGATGATGCCACTGGAAATTGCATGGGCTGGCACCGTGCAGTGGCTCGCTGGAGACCTCATGTGTCGAGTCATGATGTTCACGAGGACTTTCGGGCTCTACCTCTCCAGCTTCGTGCTCATCTGCATAGCTGTTGACAGGTAATTAACGACTTATTAGTAGAATAGTAGTGCACCACACCCACATCCACAGTGACGAGCCCAATGTAAGAACTCTCAAATCGTGTTAGCTTTATCTTATTTTTCTGATACGTTGCAGGCAGAAGCGATTAAAACAAATCAAATATTATTATTCATTTCGACTTTGATTTATATAGGTACCTAATTATAAAATAAAACATATCGTGTGTTACGTAGGGTTATATATGCCTATATATAACCCTTACACTCAATGAATAAAACAAAATCGAAAAGTAAACATTAAATGGAGTTCAGTAAAAAGTTTTAATTGGCGCCATGAACCCACTTCTATTTTATTTACATACGTAACGCACGTTTTTACAGTTAGGTACATATAGCAGGTAAGGTATACCTTTAAAAATAGGGTTTTATTTTCCTCAACTTTTCTGTGAATTCTGACTCAAAACCTGCCTAAATTTACTTTACATATTAAATTCTAATCTAACAGAGATTGTTTTACAATAAAATACGCGAATAAATCATTGTACGTACCTATGTTTGATTTGGAAAATGTCTCACGAATTCATTGAACTGGCAAATTTAAAATTACATGAAAGGATATTAATAAATCTCGTTTAGCGTGCGTAGCGGAGGTTTTACATAAATGAAAAGACATGTGAGCGACGTGTTTTTATGGTTCACATTGAGGGATGAAAAATTGAGTTTACTGTTTGTTCTTTTTTGTAGACCACTACCTATGTCCAGTGGGGTTACCCAGTGGGGTATCCCCGTTTCCGTGCAAATAGCGGGATTAAATGTTTATCTAGGTTATAAGTTTCCTCTGTGCCAAATTTGAACATTAAATTATTATCTATTATCCAATACCTATGCTAATGTTATAAAATACCTGTGTGGCAAACAGTCAAATCCGTTCAGTCGTTTTGCCTATTAGATGCACACCCAAACATCTAAATTCTCGCATTTATGATATAAGTGTCATTCACTTATACGTGTGTGATTTAGGATAAAGCCATTCCACTACGCCAGTAAAAGTATCGTGTGAATTGAATTTCCTTTGTCTTACCGGCCTATTACATTTGCGGCTATTTTCCATAAAATCGGATACAGGATAGGGATGTTACCTACAGGGTATTTTAATATTAGTGTAGATCGTGATGAGAAATAATCCTTTGTGTAATTTTTGTTTTATTTTTCTATAACGTTCTAAACGGTTTATCATGTTTGCCGTTTACTATTCGGTCGTTTACTTTCATGTCATTCATACCAAAAGTGCTTCATAGTAGATTGTTCATATTTGCGAAAATCAAAGCGAATTCTGCAAAACCAAAGCGAAGAGCTTCCTTGATAAAAACCCCATCATCAAAAGAAGCTTATTAGAGATGGTTATAATTAGAACTAAATTAGGAGGCTTTTGAAGGCAAAGCTCATTACCAGACAATCTCAAACAAATTGATTTCTTGAAATGAATTTAATTATTGTCCTCGGCAGTTTCCGTGGTAAACCTTTGAGCATTATTAGAGGTCCACTGTCACGTTTAAAATTTAACGCCTGATGAATAAGTATTATGTATATTAAAAAAATGAGTACCTAAAGTGGGCTTTCGGCAGACTAGGTTAATATTTAACTCCAAGGGTTGGCTAACTCACTGGTACATTTCGGCCTTATTTTTCAATCTATAGATAAGTGTAAAACGTATCTGTCGAATAAAATATAACACAACCAAATATAAAACCCTTATAAAGACATTATAATGATCGATTGATTGTGATTCAGTGTGTGGAGTGACACATTTTCGTGGATATCTTTTATCTAGAAACTGAAAACACGTAGATAAAGTTAGATGTATTATGTGCTTTGGGTAACTATTAAATTATTTATTATCTATCGTTTACCTGCAGATACTATGCCATTCTGAAGCCACTGAACGTGACATGGGAAGCGCGTGTGAAACGTGCCATCGTAACGGCGTGGGTGTGTGCGGGACTTGCCAGCTTGCCACAGAGCCTCATCTTCCATTTGGAAGAACATCCTGATGTTAAAGAGTAAGTACTTAGGACAGATCCTTAGTTATTCATACCGTACATCCTTATGCATATCTGACCAATAGCGAACAAATGTGAGTTTACTAGGGATGACGAAATGGGAATTTGTGCAGTCATTTTAAAGACAAAGAGTTACATTAATAATAGGTATATTAGATAATGGGTAATAGGTATATACACAGAATACATAAATAGTTGGTATATATTAAATCCACATAAAATATAAAATATGGGGATGTCTTTAATTCTGTTGAGTATCTTCATTAAGTGCAGCCACCATTGAAGACGGTTAGGATCCTATTTTACTCCCGTCCTCCTATCTACGTAAGCTCTTATATATGTACTGTATAAAACATACATTTATATAGGTACTATCTTGTATTCGGTTACATATACCTATATAATATCTGCACGTCTACTATGTCTTTTATTTTATTCTTCGATCTATTTGAAATAGATCAACAATGATCGACTGAAGGTTTCGGCAGAAAAACAGCGTTCAACCGTGGTCTACCGTGGTTGGGCAAATGCTGAGTCGGGACCTTTTTACTGTTGTAACACACATTAACACAACGTATTATATTACAACTGTCTTTTTATAACCACTTTTTGTAATTTATCTGTGTATGTGTGTTGTTATAGAAAATAAATGTCTGTCTATGTCTATTTCTATCTTCTAGACGAGCATGCTACGTCTTAGAACGTATCATCACTTACCATCAAGTAACATAGTGTTCAAACACTCATCTATCGTTTAAATAAAGTTAAAAAATTGCGCGTGACGTAAGGGACTGGGGTAATCCCGAGTGAGTTTGTATAAGCACGTATTTATAAGATGAAATGTAGGTTTGGACTCCTTAAGTTTTCATATAGCATTCCTGTATGCCCTTACTGAGTTAAGAAGGTATAGGTCGGCATAGGTCTTTGTACTGAATATGTTTATTAATAAAATAGCTATGAATTCAGATTTAGAAATGGTAGTTGGCACGAGTCCGCATGGATTGTTCGGTAGTGAATGATGAAATGTTGAATGCTCCGGATAACTATATAACGGATGTTTTACTAAATGTAAACTCGACGAAAACATAAACATCTGTTATAAGAAACTATCGATAATAATATAAACTTCAAATGTTTATTATTTTATTGCTGTATGAGAAACAGTAGGTATCTTCTGTTAATTGGCAACAAGACATATTATTTTGAGTATTTTGTCTATAATGTACGGTAACGTATAATCTTCTTCTTTATCTTTATCTTTTCTTATCTATTATATAAAAATCAATCCCTATTTCCCTTGGTCACGGCATCACACTTAAACTTTTACACATATTTCGATAATTCTTTTTTTGTCGTGTTTGCTATTGTAAGGAGAAGGTTCTTATGAAAGAAAAAATGCTTAACCGATTTTGATGAATTTTATTTTTTTATACTAAACGACAGGACAACTTCTGTCGGGTCAGCTAGTTAACAATAAATAAACGTACATGATCATCATCATCCGACCGTATCAGCCCTTACGACGTCAAGCCAGCATTTCAATGAATAAACGTATAAAAGCCTAGATAAAGAGTAAGTTGTGGAAATTACTCAGTGAAACTTTAAATGTTGACTGTTCTAGCCCCGGTGACCTACATTGTGGTCATTTCCAAAAGGATTCCGTCTGTCTGCGGTTTTAAGAGAATTTAATTAATTTGTTCCGTTTTTAGACTGTCCACAACCAACTAAAATAATATAGTTTAGGTTTTTCAAACCAGTGAGCAAGCTGGCATAGTTTCCGGTAAAATCACATGTTCGAAAAACTGTCTCGGCTATGCGGAGCTAAGGTTAACTAACTTAGTGGGGGGTTGACGTTCGAAATTGTGTAGATTTTATATCAAAACCTAATTATTTAGGTTTTGATATAAAATCAACACAATTTGATATATTTTTATCATTAAAATAAAAAAAATAAAATCGTTTTTATTTCGAGTAACGAAGAATCATATAAACGAGTAATTTTTTACTAAACAAATAAATGTAAAAATTTAGGGTTCATTTTTTACTAGGTATTATTTATTTCGTAGTATTTATTCATTGTAGAAGAAGAAGACGTTGTCCATGCAAATGACTATTTAATTTTTAATAGGTTTAGTTTTTTTCAGTTTCTGTTATTTTGATAATGAAGATAAATAAATGTGTAATTTGATATTTAGAACAATCCATAATCTTTGTTGCCATTGTTTATTTCTCGTTGTTTATAAATATTAAAGGCTATTAAAGGCTATTTCGTACTTTGTAGGACTTCGTGGTACCGATAGAAAACTGTTTTCTTTGCCTAACACATTTTTATGATAGAATTGATGATAACGTATTATTTCCGTCACTTCAGTGGAAATAAACTTGCTTTTGCTTTGGAGTTACTATTATTGTTTTCGTTTTACTACGCGATCTTATCGTTAACTGTTGGTACCTAATGGCGTAGTTTACTTATTTACGTATTCCTGGTCCAATTTAAGGGTATTGTCAATTATTATTATTTCATTCGCCTTTACCCATTATATTAATAAATGCTTCTAAGTATTATTATAGCTTATTTAGAACCTATTAACGGACGTTATAGAGCGGCTGTGTTTATAACTTTGGTTACATAGCTGTAATTATTGGTTATGGTTGGTTGTATACAATTGATTTAACGCCTACAGAGCCTGTTATAAGGGCGATACAGCGCCATAAAAACTTAGTTGCTAGACGTACCCCCTTACTTATAAACGATGACTTACTTTACGTAACGTTTATCACTGTCTGTTGACTTTGAAACTTCATACAACAGTAAAGACAAACTTTACATAAAGTTAGTCATTGTTTATAGGTAAGGGGGTTTAATGTTTTATAGGTTTTTCTTAAAGGCAAAGCCTTTCATTCAATTGTCACGTTTTTAAACAAAAGATACATTAGGTAATTGAACGCCAACTGGCTGGATATATTTTATTTTTATAACACTGGATATACATATTTCATTTTTATAACTGTATTTGGACATCTACATATAAATACCTGTGGATCACGAATAAAAAATGAATTTAATTTAATTGAAAGTGTCTATTGATCTGCGAGTGATGGACAATGGTCAAGTATGTTCCCCCTTACCCGCTCATAAAAGTCCCATCTGTTTAAAGAATAATAAAGGTATGGTAAGGTGTCATTGAAAACGGTGCAAAACTTTACACACGTAATAACCGTGCATAAAAACGATTTGTAAGGTGCCTCGAACGCATTTTTTATGGAAATGATTTTTTTTCTCTAATCACATTCTGCCACGATCCTGTTTTGTCATGTGTGCTTTATGTGTGATTGTATTTATATCCTATACGAGATTTACCTTGTAGCATGTTGATTAAATCACTTTTTGTCTAAATACATACAATCACTTGCTTACAATAACTTTAATTGTGTAAACTGTTTGTTCCAGGTACTACCAGTGCGTGTCGTACGGGTCGCTGCCGACCGAGTCGCACGAGTTCGCGTACTTCCTCCTCAACATGATCCTAATGTACGTTATCCCTCTGATGTCGACGATGTACTGCTCCTCCGCTGCTCTACTAGAGATTATTCGGAGAGCTAATGATAATGGTAAGAAATGTTTATCTATCTATACTCTGTACTAATATAAGGAGGAAATTTTTGTGTTTGTGTGTGTGTGCGTCTGTATGTTCGTTATGAATACACTCAAAAACTACTGGACTGATATTCGCACGGTAGGACTTACACGGGTGAAACCGCGGGACGCAGCTAGTCGGTATATATATTTAAGAGGAAAGTCTATCTACTCTTTTCTCCATCTAAACTTTACAAACGTAGTCGACTGTTTCCTCCCTGGATAAAGACTCCAGGGCGAAAACAGTCGACTAAGTTTGGAGAAAGAGTAGGCAGACTTTCCTCTTTATACCGCTGTGGGAAGAGTTGTGCCGAAGGACGAACGTACAAACAGACGTATAGTTAGATAATACCTATTCTTATTACCTAACCATGATACTGTCTATAATCAGATAAGATGCGAAGAAGCGGAGTGGGTATCCTGGGGCGGGCGCGGGCGCGGACTCTCAAGATGACCGTCACTATCGTGCTGGTGTTCTTTACATGCTGGTCGCCTTACTACTGCTACTGCTTGTGGTAAGTTACCACAACTAACTTGGTTATACTTTTGCCTCCTCGAAGGACGATTTGACGGCCTCTGTGGCGCGGGTTGAAACCCCGACTGCAACGCAGAAGGTTGCGGGTTCGATTACTAAGAAATACTTGTCCCCCCCGGGGATAAGTATTTATGCTGACCATAAATGTTTGTTTCTGATTCTATGTGTTTTCTATTGAAATCTTTTTATTGGATTTCTGTTGTTACCCTAGTTTTGTTTATTTTAAAGAAATAGCTGTTGGATTACAAATAAATAGATAAGTCGGTTTGTGCTACGACATTACACATCAAACCATAAACTAATCAAGCAACTTGTTATTTGGTTGCCAGGTAGATGTTTGTAAATTACATATATATTGTTAAAAATATATTTTAAAAATACAAAAACCTGCAAGTATAACTAAAATCTCCGAATTTCATTAAAGGCGAGTCAAATCAAATCTACACAAAGTTTCACCTATTTCCGATATCATCATTTTACAAGCACGAAAAACAAAAAGCCTCATGGTTGTATAATTCTTGGCATTATTTCACGGATGGAATCGAATCTGCAATCTTATATTGTATGTTTTTAGGTACTGGATAGACAAAGACTCGTTGAAGAGCCTCGACCCAGCCATACAGAAGGCCATGTGGCTGTTCTCGTGCACCAACTCCTGCGCAAACCCCATCGTCTACGGCGTCTTTAATAGAAGTCGATGGAAACGACATGTAAGTTTCACAATGTTAGCTATGAAATACAGACCCAGGCAGGTTGTATATAGGTGAACCATTAAAACGGGCCTTCATGGGATATTCTAAATCCGCTAGAGATAGCGAAAAATGCTGAAAGGAGTTGCGTCCCCGATTTCGACAAAAACCAAGATGGCATATTTAGATTTTTGAAAAATTTATTACCTTAGCCAGATCAACTTTCCCACTATGTAGGGTAAGCACAGCATGTAGCCTCGGCATAGAATAGGGTTACCCCATCTCTTCCCGTGGGTGTCGTAAAAGTCGACTAAGGAATTTAAGGGGGACTAGCAAAACTTAAGTTCTCCCCGCGGGGTGGCGAATAAACTACTTGGTTTCTAGAAGGGTTGGTGTCAGGCAGGCAGGCGGCCGGCCATAAAAATATCGCCAAATCTATTAGCAGAAGGTATGGTCCAAATGGGTAAACCCCAAATATTTGGGGTTTAGCGGACCCCGGACTTCCGAGAGGGATGCAACCGGGAACATCGCTCGGATGAGAGAGAGAGGGTAGGCACAGCATGTCCTCCACTGTTCCCTGTCATCGTCTCGCTTACCCCTTTCCCCCTTAACAAATCTGCTCAAATACCAACAAATTCATATAATGTTACATTATGAATCCCCCAGCACACGCGGTGCGGGTACGGCAGCGCGCGGCGCGGCTCGCGGCTGCCGTGCGGCGACTCGATGGAGATCTCCGCGGCGACGCTCGCGCTGTCCCGCGCGCGCTCCTCGCTCTCCTCCCGCCGCGACTCCGCCTTCGGACTGAACGGGAACGGGACCAACAAGCACTGGAACACTATCAACAACAACCACGTCGCCAAGGGGATCGTATAGCACCTTCACACGACTCGCGTGGTATCGAACTTACATGCTCAGCCACGTAAGTAATGCTGTCTTGTAACTTAAGGGGACAGTCTCCCGCGCGCGCTCCTCGCTCTCCTCCCGCCGCGACTCCGCCTTCGGCTTCGCCGGGAACGGGACCTCCAAGCACTAGAACACTATCAACAACAACCACGTCGCCACGGGGACCGTATAGCACCTTCACACTTAGATGAGAACAAAAAACAGCAGATACGTTACCTAGCGTCGGAAAATGAGACGATAAAACTGCGTTTAGCTGACGCACTAGCCTCAGTCGTATGTCGAACCGTTGCCGCGTGAACACGTGCTGTCACACTGCGATTATCTTTTTGAAATCCATAAGAATACCTTTTTGCTTATTTACAAATGCCTGAATCATTTTTAAAGACAAATGTTTTATAATTTTATGAAAATGCATGTAGGTGTTTCTAGCTCATTTTTCGAATGCGCAATGTTAGAATATACCTACCGTATCTACTATTTTTGTTTTCAACTAAGCCTTCACACGACTCACGTGGTATCGAACTTACATGCTCAGCCACGTATGTAACGCTCTCTTTAAACTTAAGTGAACAGTCTATCTACTCTTATCTCCATACAAACTTTACAAACGTAGTCGACTCCTCCCTGGATAAAGATATTAGAAAAAATATGTTTATGCCATGATTCGTATCTCAGCCATGACCATGCGTTTTGATATTTTCATTTTTTAAGTTTTCTGATTCTTATTTTTATTCTAATTAGAAAGTGAAAAAAAAAAACAAAACGTAGGGGTATGGTCATGGGATATATAGGTTTTATGGCATTAACATATTTACTTTAATGTTTTTATCCAGGAAGGAAACAGACGACTAAGTTTGTATGGAGAAAGAGTAGGTAGACTGTCCTCTTAAGCTGGGTTCTCTGAGCTGAGGGTAGAGGGTCATTGATGTGTCAGTTTAACATCTAAAGCTTATATTACCCAGATGGTGGGTATTTTAACAACGACGTTCGTTTTGATTTATCTTTTTTAAAGGTGGTGAGAAATTTCCCGAACAGTTTGACTTTGGAACTCATGATGCTCGTCCATCAGAGACGAGTTTGAAATTGAACACTGTCAGGCAGCCTTTCTCTTTCTAGTCTCTAATAGAGACCAGTCCAGTTCTGTGATCTAACGATTGTTTCCGTAGCCGTAGCAGACTCTTTCGTCCTATGATCACGATCATTAGATGATAAACTGATACATTAATGACTCCGCTAAACTCGCGAAAAGAACCCGACTGGGTCTCGTGAAAAAATGTGCGATTTGTTATGAATCATTTTTAATAATTAGATAATAGGAAAGTAGGTACTTATCTTCTGTGACATTCCTAAGTTAATAGAATTTAAGTTAGTAACTACCTATTTCTGTATCTTTACCACAAGATTTATGGCACTCAAACACGTTGAAATAAATAATTAATTCAAAGGAACTTGGGTAATAAATAAAATTTGTGGTAAAGGTACTTAATGGCTTTCCATGGTGTAAATTAACATTCCAATCTAGGCTACTCTTAAGTTGTTTTGTTTATATTTTATTCAATAAGACTGACTGACAGACGTTAAGTTTCCTATAAAATAAGTTAATATACGAAAGGTCCCATCTTCTTTGCTACGTCTTAATGCTTTTGCATTAAGACGATTACGATTTTTGATATTTAATCGATACATAAAGCTTTTGCTTTATGAAACTTTGTATGGATTTGTCGCAGGCAACTAGTGTGCTACCATTGCAAAATATTATTTCTCTTCAAACGACGAGACAGAGCGACGAAACATTCTTCTCAAACGACAAAATGTATCTCGTGCTCGTATGCTACCACTGCTGAAGTTTAATAGCCGGATTCTCAATTGACCCTATGCGTGGAGTCAGCTTTTGTCACATTTTCGCTGACGTTGATTGTCACTCACAAGAGCAAGACAAAGCATTACCTAAGCCTGAGAATAAGTCTGTAAGAGTTTTAAAAAATGGCCAAGCTTGATTTTTGACCGAGAAGTTTTTAGAGTTGATTATTAAGCTTGCATGGTTATTACAGCACGTTGGGCTTAGTGTGACTCTCTCGCGTTTAAAACACGTTTGCGTAAACGTCTGAATTATATTATGGAGAATTGATCAGAGCCCCCTAGCGGACGTAATGTAAAGCTACACTCTCTCACGCACAAAAAGCACGCGGGTTTTGGCCTTTTTACGATGTTTTTGTAGTGAACATTTTTTTTCCGGTTACTTTCGGGATTAGGGGTGTAAAAGTACAGGCAGGCACAAACCCTAGACGTAAATAAAAATTGGCTTGCCAGAATCTACCTAACTACTCGTTTATGTTTGACTATTTCTTAGTTTAATTTAAATTTATAGCTAATTTGTAATTTATCTATTAATTAACAAAATGGACCTTGGCTGTGAGGTTATTATAAACTCAGTTCTGTAAGATCGGCTGTGAAATTTCAAAACCAAGAATCTACCTTAAAATATTTAAAAGGAAATATACATTATACATCTTAACGTCATCTTCTTACGTTGCCTTGCGTTGTGTTTTGTAAATTCTTTTAAAATATTTCTTTATTAGCTATTTCTTAAACACTTATAAAATAAATAGAAATATATATTTTCACGGAATTGGGACTTGTGCGTTGGTATAGGTATTGGACAGTTTTTTGGGAAAAAAAATCTATCACATTATTAAAACAGTTGCATAGTTTTGAAATTAAGCAGCAGACGTGTGGAAATATTTTATACCAAAAATTCGTAGAAATAAGCGTTAGACCGTAGCATAATGACTACGGAGTTATTATGTAACAGGCTTTTTTAAATAAATAAGAAAACAAACCTAGTTTTGTCTACTTTATTTACCCACCTTTACAAGAAATTAAATTAGACATAGTAAATCTGGTTGAACAAAACTAATTCAAGATATGAGATATTATAATACACAGGTAAATACTGCTAGGGTGAACTGCAGTGGAAATTCCTAAAGTGTGTTTTAAACCACGTGTCCACTAGAAGTCAATCTTTCAGAACTTGAATCGGGTAAGCGACTTGTGACGTAAGCGTTTAAAAATATTATTATAATAATAAAATCAGCATATATAATAAAATAAACACATACGTATAAATTTATTTTAAAAAATAAGGTATTTAATAAAATAAGATAATAGGTTCATACTACATACAATAATGATAGATTTTATAAATAGGAATAAGATAATTATGTTTCAGTCCCTTACTGGGTAAATTTTTTGATCTATTTATTTTTAAGTTTTTTGTATCCAAGTCGACTTCTGCAAGTTGCTTGCAAACTTGCAGAACAACGAAACAAGAAGTTCTTTACCCTTGAGAATTGCAATCAGTAGAAACTAGTCATCCACTTCTCTAAGAAATTGCGAAAGTAACTTGCCAGTGGACACTTGACTAAACACTAACAACAATCTTTTCTTATATGTCTCAATACTTAGGCTCAATACACTCTGAATATAGGTAACTTATAAATAACGTGGACTAGCTATAGTTACACAATACAATCATCTACTCCATTTATTAAATATATATATACTTAGCTATAAATAATAATTTAATTTACTGTAGGTAACTTATGATTAACGACTCACAAAACATCAACATTTAACACGCTAACCATTGAATTAAACAGGTATTTTTTAACAATTTACCCTACTTAAAATAAAGAATAGTGTAATAAAGAAAAACTTAAACAAACTAACAGACACTTTTTCATCTAATTTAGATGATTTATACAAAGAAAGCAACTTTATTTCGTGCTATTTAGATATGGGAATGTAGTGCCCGAGATATTATTACGTGGAATAGGCTTGCCCAGCAGATAAACCTCCCTCCCTTCTAACCTAGTCAGCCATGCCCAGAAGAAAGAATTGGCCAAAAGGTCCAACTAAGCAGTGGGTGTTCACGATGTTTTTCTTCATCGTAAGAGCGATGTTAATCGCACTTACCTTATACCAAGTACGTAACCGTGTTATAAAAATAAGTTGAGTATCTTCAACTTATTTTAACGCACACACGGTGACTCGAAGCTAAAATTATTCCAAGTTTTTATAAATTTACTTTATAATGTGTATTTTCAATTTAATTCGATTCGATTCATACTTTAGTTTTTTAATCGTTTGAAACGATCACACTGCATACTAATAAATATATAATACGCAACATAGGCTGATATATTTCTATAATATATCTAATACATATTCCTATTACATAGAGAGACATTCACAGAAGTAAATATACTTAAATAATCATTTTTTATTATTAGAATCTGAGTGACAAATGTCCGCATACTGAAACCCTACTCAAAATTTGAGGACTTATTCTAAATTATACAATTATGCAGCTCCTAAACCCAAAAGTTCTCGTAGCTGTACTAGTTTTGAATTAAGAGGATAGTCTCCATTCTCTTTCTCCATACAAACGTAGTTTACATTTTCCTCCCTGGATAAAGACATTAGAGCAAATATGTTTATGCCATAAAACTTATATCTGTCATGACTATGCATCTACCTTTTTATTTTTTTCATTATATTATTTTTTAATTTTTTATTATTATTTTAATTAGAATATAAAAAAAAGGTAGATGCATTGTCATGACAGATATAGGTTTTATGGCATAAACATATTTGCTCTAATGTCTTTATCCAGGGAGGAAAATGTAAATTACGTTTGTATGGAGAAAGAGAATGGAGACTATCCTCTTAAGAAGATGCTCAATTTATTTGAATATAGTGGCGTTACAGTATTCGGCCGAAAGAAGAGTTTTTACCATTTCTATGCTCTCTCTTCTCTTCTTCTTCTTCCACTTCTCATATCATCCACCTAGCCACATATGTACCTACATGTTCTAAAATCAAAACTGGAATGCAAATTTTTATTGGTCCTTAAACGTGGTATTCGATAACAATGAGAAATATCCACTTCCATCCAAGATCGGTTGAGAAATACGACCTATAGAGGGGAACGTACATACAATCATATTGACAGACGAAAACAAATTTTGCAGTACTTGAAGCAGAGACGATTCGCTCGCTCGGTCAATACGTATCAATAAGTAATTCTTTTGTCTTTTCTTATATCGGCTCTACGGTTCGGTTTTAGGTACCTAAAAGGAGCCTGAGATTAGAACATTTATACAAAAATATATTTATATTTTATTTTACAATAACACAGTAAATGGTTAGAAAAGAGTAGAGTAGGTATAGTAATTGCAACTCATGTTGGCGCGCTGTTCTTAGTGTGGTTTTATGGGGTAAATGACACTTTTAGCCCTGTAATCTTAGCTTTATCAACGGCGTATGATAAAGTAACTGAAAATATTTTATTTTGCCAATTTAATTTTTGTTTATTAAGGAAGTTAGTAATAAATTAATGTAAGTATGTTTTGAATACATTGGTAAAATAACGTAAATAATTCATTAGATAATAATAAATGTCAAGACAAATCGTGAAGGATTTTGTAACATTTTTGTCAAATTTCTTATAAAAATGCCACTATTTTATATCACCCTGTAGCCGGAGTCTAAAATAATATGGCTACGGTATCCCCAGCCCGTGGTAAAAATGATTTATCGGTGGAAAGCTTCGGCGGCGACTTATTACTACCCACCGGCATAAGTCGTAGCGCCAATCCGTCTTGCCCGTGTTCCGATAAGTGACCGGTACGTACAACCACTAAATAAGACGGGTTTGATCTTGTTCCACTGCTGTCTTCTTATCTTCTAGATGAGCGTTATATATCTTAGAATATAGAATATTTTGTAATTCATCATTACAAAATAACCATCCGGTCAAACGCTCATCCATCGTATATAAAAAAACACTCTAAAACCTAATCGAGCACACTTGCAACCACGCACCAACATAGGTTGAAATATTTGTACTTAGGGTAATTATTTTGATTCAGCTATCCGTACATTATTCTAAGAGCTAACAATATCAATCAATAGATTTCAAAAACTATGTACGATACATTTTAAGATCTATATGAGTTAGTCTGTACCCCAAGTGCGAGTTTTTTTTTGTATAGCTTTTACAATCAACGCTAAATATCGAGTTTGCGTACAATACGTTCGTACGAAGACTATACGCGCAGCGCAGGGATAAGTCGCAGCGGAGCGCGTAATGTTGTGAATTCCTGTGACTTATACACAGAATAGGCGAAGTCACAAAGGGATTTGAAAACGCTACGATGACACGCCTCCGCCGCGACTAATCATCGAAAGCATCTAGCCCATTTGATAGATGCTTTCGTTTGCAATGAAGAAAGAAGAATGTTTAAAAAATACTGTAAGATATGTAGATATAAAAATATAGGTAATAATTAGATATAAAACTAACTGCAATGGGGGTACAAAAATCAAATCACTATTTGCCTTTCTAATTAGGTACTCCTAAAAAACCATTGATATGATTCACCTACATGTCTACATGTACATATTTTCTAACATAGTTAATGGCACATTTAGAACACACATTTCGTAAGCTCAGAAAGTTCAATTAAATACATTTACTACAAAACTGATGGTGAATTTCTTCACCGAATGTAAAAGGTAGAGTAACAGCTTGGGCCGAAACGGCAGAAACGCCACTTAAATTTTAGACGTAACTTAAATAATTGAGCAGCTTCTAAATTCAAAATTAGTATGCATTTTTAAGTTGGTCTGCTAATTGTTTAAGTAGCCCTTACATTTTGTGTAGCTTTTCAGTATTCTGCTAGTAGCGAATAGAGTATATCATGTTATTGGAATGTAAATTTTATATAAACATGTTATTATTATGTACTTTTACTATCGGTTGAAGAAACTCGCGGTAATTAAACCATTTAGAATAACACCCATAACATTTATGTATTAATCTATACATATAATTAATAGATCGAAGATAAAGTACGTTATATAACTGTCGACAAACCACCTTATTCATAAATCGTTTTATAAACCGTCTACAGATTACTTGCTAATAATAACATTAAATTATCATCAATCGATCTGTCATTTGTAAAAGGGCGAAAAGGGTAAAACATTTAACCCGAATTAAAACAAGATTTATAAATGTCTATGAATAAGAGGGAAAGAGTATTTAGTGTGTTATTGTCTTAGCACAATTTTGAGCACTATAGTTAATTGTAATAAAGAATTTTAACATTACAAAAAAATCAAGAGAACACAGTATATTTATCTTATATTGGATTGAACTGCATCTGCATCTATTTATTTTAACATTGGTCTATACCGATTGTCACATAGTTTTTAATAATTATCTGATTCGGCATAAGAATTGAAACGCGAATTGTTTCGTTATGTCGTCATTCAGGCTGTCAGTTATTTGTAAAAAAAACAGATGCATACAAATGGTTTAGGCTCTAAGTATGGAAGCTCTAACTAAGCCAAATAAAATTGTACACCTGTAAAAAAATGTCAACCTCAGGTGGCCAATAAAGTTATTTGTATTTATATCGACCTTATTTTTAAATAGCCAAAGGTCATTATATTATTTTGCACAAGTTGACTTGCGCAAGCAACTCCCGGCCTCGGAGAATTGCCGTGGATACTAGTTGCCAATTGATTTCTATGTAAAATAAGTTGCGGAAATTACATACTTACCACTTGGCTTAAAACAGTTGAATTGAATTAGACGCTCTCTCTATCTCGGTCCAGTGTATTTGAAATATCATTGTATTCTAACCGTTCGCGTTGGTTGTTCAGTGTTCTCCCTTCTCCAAGTCGGTAAGTTCGTGCGCCTGCGCAACTTCTCTGTCGTTTTGCGCTGCGCGTGTCTTCTCGTTGTCGATGTCTCCTTGCGACAGAGAAGCGACGATGATCGCGCCGAGGATGTCGCATATTACGTTGATTGTTGTGCGGAAACGGTCACTGGTATAACAAAAAAAAAATTTACGCATACAAACATAAAAAATAAGTTTTACTTAGGCTTCTTTTTCTTGTCGTGTAGTGGTGCGTTTCAACAAAACGACAAAAAAAAAACATTGTAATAAATATATGAAGTAGGTAAGTAGACAATAGTCAGGTAAGATTGGAAATGGAGCAAAACTGTAGGTATGACTCAAACATCTCACAAGAGCAATTCACCCCGCACCGATCTGAGGCACCCGGCAGTTGTAATGTCACCTATTTTGGGAGATATTAGAGTCATACGGTCTTCCCCCATATCCAACTTTACCAGAATATATTCTACATAGTTTTGATACTCACAGCAGCCAGTCGACGGCGAGAATGATGGAGACGTCTTCAGCGGGCAGGTTGACTGTATCCAGCACCATCACCATGGTAACCAGCCCGGCTTGAGGGATGCCGGCAGCGCCTATACTAGCAGCAGTCGCAGTCACACTGGAAACAATATAGTCATATTAAATTGGATTGTAACACAACAAAACTAGAAAGACTGGAAGGTAGGTTAATAATATTATAGGTAGGTAGGTGAAAAAACTAAAACTAAATAGGTAGGTAGGTATATCATTTTCAGAACACAGTAATTTTCAAAGGTAAAGCTAAAGTGCTACGAAGCGGTGCTACGTCGTAGCATGTCTCGAAGGGAGTCACAAAACCGAAGTTTTTAAGTCATCGGCCGATTTCATTGACAATAATATTAAATGTGGTTTTATATTATTGTCAACGATTTTATATTTTAAATTTTCAATCATCGATAGATGAGCGGAGCGTTTGATCACTATCTCACCTGATGGTAAGTGATGATATGGTCTAAAATGTAGTACGTTCATCTAAAAGAAGACAAAATTCGACTCGAGTTCCTTGTGGCTGCAACACTTTTCAGACAGATTTTGAGTTTTGACATTGTTTGCGCTGTTTTCGTAGAAATCAATTGTACCAGGTGCACCGGACGCCATGAGTTAACCTAACCTATTTTAAAATAATTAAGATTTTGGGTTTGGTTTGAGTTTTGGGTTACAAAAACTATTAAGGATGACTAATATGTGTGCTATATTTTTGTCCAAACCCAGGCTTAAAAACAAGTTTAGCTATAAAAGTATGGGCTTCAGTGTATGTGTTTGTATATACGTGCCCACCATAATTAGATGTACCTACCGCTTGGCTTAACATATTTAGAGCAAATATTCCGACTGACCTGACAGCGACAATCTTGCCAAAGGACATGTCCACCTTCCTGAGCTGAGCGATGAAGAGGGCAGCGACCGCCTCGTAGAGCGCTGTGCCGTCCATGTTGATGGTGGCGCCGATCGGGATCACGAACCGCGTGATGCGCGAGTCGAGCCCCATGTCGTCGCAGCACCCTATCGTGATCGGCATCGTCGCTGAACTGGACACAATATTTATATACATAGGTAGGTATGTAGAGCTATAAGTGAGAGCTTTGTATTATAATAGGTGTAAAAAACATGACTCTTCTTCGGCAGTAGGGTAATAAAGTACTTAGTTACATTTTCCCGGGTCTTTGTCGCGTATTATTATTTATTTTCTGTTACAATGGTCTTGGTTGAAACGTCTAGTTAAGAAAATAAATAATAATACGCGATAAAGACCCGGGAAAATGTAACTATGTTAACAAATCGTGAATTTAAAAAGTTTATAGAGTAATAACGTATTAGGTAAACTGTGGTATAATCAACTAACGACTCATTCCTGTATGGAATGAACCCCCGACGGAAAAAGAGGGGTGTTATAAGTTTGACGTGTCTGTCTGTCTGTCTGTGTGTGTATCTGTCTGTGGCATCGTAGCTCACGAACGGATGAACCGATTTCAATGTAGTTTTTTTTGGTTGATAGATGACTTTTGCGCGAGTGTTCTTAGCTATGTTTGATCAAAATCGGTTCAGCCGTTCATAATATATGTTGGTTAAAGCTCGGAAATAAAAACCGAATGTTTTCAAATATGCCCGAGTGGGGTATCAAATAAAAGAGCATGACTTTTGTGACAACACTATGCATGTTAAATCAAAATCACTCCTACAAAAAGGGTGAAAGGAGGAATGGAAACTATCTATAACAAATAAATCTTAAGGTTTACCCCTTATTCATAAACAATGACTAAGTTTATGTAATGTTTGTCACTATTTGATAACTTTGTAACTTTATTTCACAGTAAAAGACAAACGAAACATAGTTTATGTAGCTGTTTATAAATAAGGGGGTAGATGTTTGGATGTTTGTTTTATTAATCAGGCAAAAACGGATTGAACCAATGTAAATTAGATAAAGAAGAATGAATGGTGGAATTTTAATAAGTGCAGGTTAGATGGACTAGTATGGAAAGTATTAACCTTTCTTGTAATAAATCAACAAATTCAAAATCAAAACATAACCAACCTGGAAGCAGTGCCGAACGCAGTAGCCATGACCTGTCCCATTTTCGCAATGTACCGACACGGCAGCTTCTTAGTGGCCAGTAAGAAGAGCACGCTCAAAGTGCCGAAACCGTGGAGGAATAGTCCAAGGAGTACCGTCATGAAGTACAGACCCAGGCGCCCGACGAGGTCCGCAAACGAATCGATCTCCATAATCTTTGCTGTCACCAAGAAGAATACTCCGAGAGGCGATACCCTGGAAGATAATTAAAAGTTAGGTTATTTTTCTCTAGTTCATCATAGATGTACTGCTTAATTATATTTCGATTTTGCGGATTAAATGGACGAACGTCAAATTGTGGACCTCTATACTCGATGATAACATAAAATTGTGCTATCTGCAAAGTAAGACTTACCAAATAACCCAGCCAGTGATAATCATCATGGCTTCAGAGAGTGCAAAAAAGAAATTCAATAAAGGTCGACTTTTTTCCCCCATCTTGCCGAGGGTTATCCCAAGTACGACACTGAAGGCGACAAGTCCCAGCACGTTGCTCCCACTCTGGTAATCACCTTCAATCTTGTACGTTTCCAGCCGTCCTGAAATTAGACGTAGCGTTGGTACTACAGAAAAACTGCTTGGACCCTAGAAGGGCTTGGTGTCAAACAGACGGCTGGCCGTAAAAATATTTCCAAATCTATTTGCAAAAGGTATTGATGACTTACCTACTGCGCCGACTCCAAATAAAAAAACTATTTGGGGTTTAGCAGACCCAAGGCCTTTGAGACGGATGCAACCGGGAAAATTGCTCGAAGGAGAAGAAGGAAAAACAAAGAAGTTAGATGTGGGAGAAACCTTTGATCGCCTTTGTATCGTTGACATCGTAGTTGAGTCTTGTACGGTAGGATGCAATTGTAGCCTGAGCTATATTCTCCGGAAACACATTCCTGAAATATAAAAATTGTAAGTTTAAACAAGGAATGTTATTTTACTAACATTAATGTTAAAAACCCTCTGTAATGCGTTAAAAAACGTAAATTACGAGTTATACAACCAACGTTTGGGTGCATATGCGTGAGATTTTATTTTTTACAAGATGGGAACCCGAAACCCGTCGGGCTTCGGATAGTATCCCCGAAAACAGTAACAAAATCTCTTTGAATCAATTCCCATAGAAACTTTCATCCCCAATTAAACACTCTTAGGGGTTGAATTTTGGAAAAAAAACTTTTAGAGATTCACTTACTACCCCATATAAATATCTGTCAAATTTCAAGTATCTAGGTCAAGCCGTTACGAAGTTGCATACAAACGTTTTTTCCCATTTTTACCCCCTTAGGGGTGGAATTTCCAAAAATCCGTTCTTAGTGCTCACTTTCAACTCCTAAAAAACCTATGTTCCAAATTTCAAGTCTCTACACCCAGCCGTTTAGCCTGTACGTTGTCCATCAGTCAGTCAGTGAGTTACACTTGCGTTTTATTAAGTATTTATTAAGTATGATGATGATCTAATTTATAAAATTTCCATGTCACAATGTTAGTTACCGTACTCCTCCGAAACGGCGCGACCGATTTTTACCAAATTTTATATGCGTATTCAGTAGGTCTGAGAATAGGCTACTATCTATTTTTCAAAACAAAAAAAAAAGACAAAACAACGTTTGCCGGGTCGTTTAAAAAGTTATGTTTACACCGTTTTAGAGCTCTTCGCGATGGTTATCTGAATATTTGTCAAATAAAAAACTAAGTAAGTACATACAAACATACGTTACTTTTAACATTAGCTTTTCGTAGGTTAATTTACGCTTGGGAGTGGCACTTAGTTCTCCTGTTAATGCAGAAATAGTGTTAAGGCATTTCGGTGTGTCAATAGGTTCAAATACGAAGGATGTTGAATTGGTTGTCGTGTGAACTCGCAATTGTCTTATTCCAATGATCTTTAGGCTAGGGTTGGCGCGAACTGTGTCTTATCTACCTAGACGGGCCATGTACGTACATTACTACATCGAAAGTGGATATCGACCGTATATATAAATATATATATATAGTCCGTTTTGATATATATATATATATATATATAAGCGTAGAGTTCTACACTAAAATGGCAAGTATGTTATTAAGTAAGTATGTACTTAATTAGAAGTTGTTTGCAAGTAAGTAAGTAGTATGTATGAATGTGACTTTGTTACTTTTTTACTCCTGAACCGATTGCAATGAACCTTGGAATATAGACAGCTGGAGACCTGGAATAACACATTTACTTTTTTTCCCGATATTCCCGCGGGAACGGGACTTACTCGGGTGAAACCGCGAGGCGCTGCTAGTAATCTGATAGAACCTAGCAGGACGACGGATGAGTCGGTTCGACAAGAGAAGTAGTTGATCCTTTATCAATCATCCAAGGGTGGAATATCTAAGGGTTCAAACCCGTGTTTTTTTTAAATACCTTGAATATCTATTTTTAATTCTTGCTGTATGTACTTAATATATTTCACGTGTCTAATCACACAAATTACTGAACAATCAAAATAGCTTGGTTCTCTAAATAAAGCGGTATTAATTCTAGCATATTATAAACACATCCCTAACTACACGTATCTAGGCCGTAGTATAAATAACAGTTTGATGATGAGTGACGGGAACTGACACCCCTACCACTTCACCGCGACACAACATTGCAATTACAGTGGATTACTCTACCACTATCATGAACACTGTCGCATATAAACGACGCAAGATTTTCGTATCCACTACTGAGGCATCATTGGTTATGATAATAAGAATGTTAGACGATAGTGCAGTGGTTAACGCGATGATGCATGATGTTCTGAAAGTATGAATCATTGCAACTCGTTATGATTGACCTAATGTGTTGATATATTAAGCCAGGTATATACCAAGGGAAGACTAACAAACTTACACAAATGAAAAGCATTGTTAAAACTAATACTGGAGGCCTACTGTGGCTCTACGAACGAATTAACGAAAATTTCAGCCGACCAAAATTTAAAACGATGTTTTGATTATGACTCTATATATAGTTCTCTTGCGGATCAGACTTCGAATGCAAATTCAAACTTTCTTCTGAC
This sequence comes from Idaea biselata, assembly GCA_958496205.1. Taxonomy (NCBI): domain Eukaryota; kingdom Metazoa; phylum Arthropoda; class Insecta; order Lepidoptera; family Geometridae; genus Idaea; species Idaea biselata. The sequence continues at coordinate 16,610,513 of OY292395.1, forward strand.
ATTTTACGTCATACAATTTTCTTTCGTTCTTACTCTTTCGCCGAAACGCCGAGTTTTTTTTTTCTTTCGGTCTGAGACCGATATGGCCAATTTGGCGCCGAGAGTTGTAAAAAACACCTGTTTCACAGTTCTTAATTCAAACCAAAGATCATCCGACTAACGCCCTCTGCCGGGATAAAAAGTTAGTGTTCCTCCTCATTGCGTAAAGAAGGAGTAAGAAATACACGGCCGAAAAAACAAAAATACATTTTCGTTATTACAAAGTAGGCCCGACACGTCTGACTCTATAGATCCACTGGACATTTATATAGATGGGACACACAAGAAATAAACCATCGATTGTCAATTTCGATAATGTGAGTGAGGGCAATATCGATCGCCGAACCCTTTGCTTTGCTCAGCTCATCAACCAAACCAGACCATAAGGAGCAACTGACTCTACCACAGAAAGCGTTGGAGGTCCTGTTCTACTTCCAATAGTGGCCAAGGCAGGTCGCATTGTTTAAGATAATTATGTTTGTTAGATTAGTAACATTGCAAAGTTCAATCTCTACATTTAATAAAAGTCTGTACATTTTCGAAAAAAGTAATTATAGAAAGTAATAATTACTTTTTTCGAAAATGTGTTGTATGCACAAAATTTATTAATACAATCATACTTTCTATCCGTACGTTCACGGCCGAATGTAAACTCATTGCATGATTGCAAAAACCTGGCGCTGCTGATGACATCCTATTTATTTTTGCAAATTCCATATTAAGTTACCTAATAATAGGACAACCGGATGGCGAAATTATTTTGTTGGTACCAACAGGAGGTATAGTGTTTGAGGCAAACAAATTATTTTTAAACTAGAATACTGGATTAAATTTCATACGTTATACACCCATCTACTTAGTTTAATTTAGGTACATAATTAGTTCCTAGATAGATCCATAACATAACTTAGTTATGTCGCCTTAAAATTTAATTAAATTGCTTGTATTTCTTGTAGGAATCAATTGTACTAAGCTGGAAAAAAGCTAAAAATAAAAGGAATAGATAATCGAGTAAAAAGATAAAAAACAAATACGGACAATATCTAACTCGCAGAGGAAGCGAGTCGCGCCGTTGTTTCGCGAATTCCTACGCCACAACCATAGAATAGACGATAGTCGTCATAAAAGAGATTTCGCGACGCTACGGTAAAGCATCTTCGGCGCGAGTTAACAATGCGAGTATTGGTAGCCTATAGTGCTCCTCTGAAATCTCATTAGATATAACAAGCGATTGCGTGTCATACCTAATATCATGCTTAACAGACAATTCCCGAACCTTTCTGAGGTTTGTAATATAGTATGTATATATATTATTTTTATAAATCTCACCTTACTAAATCAAGTAAAGTATCCGACGTTAAGGTCTCCTTCGTAACCAGCTTGGTGGTGTTCATGGCCTGGTTCGATATCTGCGCGTTCCCTGGCCTGATTGTAGTCACGAGGGCTATGCCCAGCATCACGGCGCATATTGTTGTTGTCATGTAGTAGATTATGGCACGAAGACCCACCCTGGATAGACAGAAGTACAGTTTTTACGAGGAAAACCTATACTGTACTTACTTTTCAGCTAACATCAAAAAACCATTAAAAACGTTGTAACAAAAACTTGTTAAGATTGAACAGTTATGGTGAGTAAACAGAACTTAGCATACAAACTTACTTGCCCGAAAGGCTTAAATCCAAGGATCCTATAGCGGATACTATTGACGAGACCAAGAGCGGTACAATAAGACATTTCAGCATTCTGAGGAACAGCTCCCCAGGATATTGGAAGTACATCACGTCACGGCGGGACCATTCGGTCCCCGATGCTCGAAGGCCCCATCCCAGTAGTGTTCCGGAGAGAACCCCGATTACGGTGAGGAAGGTAAGCAGGTTCTCCCGTAAGAAGGGAGGAAGAATAGATTTCCGGATTTGCAGTGGCATTTTGCTCTTTTATCTGTGAACAAAAACGTTACATTTTGAAATACACTAGGAAATGATTACGATGCAACTACAATTAGGTAGGCTGATGTAACGTACCTAGGGACGTTTTCTACAACTTCAATTTTGAAAAGTCCTAGCTCTGTTTATAATTAGGTATTTAATTGGGAATTATTTTATTTTGTAGAGCATATAATCTGTAACTACATTTTTTTACCAAGCCTTTAGTATTGCTAAATATTTTTTATGAATGAAATGTTAAGAACGGTGGTTTTGTCCCAAGGTACAAGTAAGTTACATGTTTGTACCTTGGACACCCATGTGTGTACCTTAGGAGAAAATAAAACATTTTAACGGTATTTTTTATTTTTCTTATAGGAAGGTACTCGAATCGTATCTAAGTAAGTACCTACTTAGAACTGTTAAGAAAAAAAAACTCATGTTTTTCTTTTACTATAAATAAATAAAGTTTAGTTTATTAGGCAGCATTCTTACTCGTATAATCGGGTCAAGATAAGCGTCTGGTTTAATATAGTGTGACACTTGGCAACAATAGACTCGGAAGATACATTCTCTGTGCTACGTACCTTATAAAAATACAATAGAAGTTACGATAGATAAGCCCACAGTATCTAGTCCGGTCTGGTCACGCATAGGGTTTAAGGGTCGTATTATCCATACACGACACGAAGTCCGGTCAGCCAAAACTGAAGGTAAAACTGATCGTATAAGAGACCCCCAAATGATACTTACAGAAAATGCAGACTCAGGCTACTGATTCCATTACTCGCTTAGGACGAGCCTCAAGTATTTCCACCAATAACCGGGGTCGCCATAACCATTTTTCGGGTTCTAATCACTTTTAAATTACGCAAATTTATACAGAATTTACAGTAGACTTTAAAAATGGCATTATAGGTTCGGTGTTTCAGCACGTGGGAGCCTAGTGCCCCACGGATGTGATGCGGATATCTTTATTTAGTGATATCGCGATCAATCCGCGATCCCCTCTGTCGCTCACACGCAGCGCTATGTACCGACGTACCTGGCCACTCGACATACGTACGGCTCACTAACCACCGAAGGACGGTAATGTCAGCATCAAACCCATTATAGACCATTGGAATATTAAGTACCTATACTAGTACTAATACTAGCTAGTACCTACCTATACTAGTACTATGTTTCGAACATATTCCATTTTCCTTTTACGCAAAATAAATAAGTATAAAAAGTAGCTACAGCGCTGACAATATTGTAACATCTATCGCAAAAATAAAATGATTATCGCTTCAACTTCGCGGCCGCATGAATGATGATTAAAACGTCAAAATCATCATTGAGTTTGTGGTAACATTACCACACTAGCTGTTTACAACTGTCTTCCTTCTGATATCATATTTCACTGCACCAGGCGTTAATTAGTATATAGGTATAGTCGCAGATGTAAGTCCAGTCGCATAATTTAGAATTAAAAAAAAAACACTTTTCCTAAGTGAAAACATTTAAAATAAACTAATTTTTTTAGGCATTTAGAACGCTACGACTTTGTAGAAAGCTACGAAGTCGTAGCTGAACGCTACGTACGTATTTGGTGGTCCTGGTTGTTGTCTTTGATAGCAATATTATACATACTTAGGTAAAGTTAGAGACCTTAGGGCGATCTGAAAATTCGAACACTAGGCGCGCCACACCACTACACGAAAAGAAGAAGATAAAAATAGGCAAGTAGGTTCATTTCGCTTCATCTAGCCCTAAACACAATTCTCCCAATCAGCCAGCCAATCCCCTCTCGTTCCACTTTCACCGCTCTCGTCACCAAGTCCTCTCGGGGACTCATTGTTCGACCCTCTAATCCGCCTGTGATTGCATGTCAAGAGCTGTCTGTGACAAAGATTTTTAATTTTTGGTGGATAAATAGACCGGACCCGAAAGCAATTTCTTAGCTCTACAATTAAACTTTTATCTTACTAGATATAAAAAGCTCTCAGTTGGTGTAACGTTTGTGTTGTCATACCTATGCAGAACAAATAAATAATAAATAAATCTGTACACAGAACTCTGTACCTTGGTATCTATTTACAGTTTCCCTGGCCAAAGTTTTCAACAGGTTTTCACGAGTATAAATGCCGAGAAACTTTTTGATGAGCCCATCAGCAAACATAGGTTCTACCTACCACTGGTAACCTCCTAAACATATATTTATGGATGGTTTGTAATTTGTGTATGCTTGTTTACGCTAACTATCCTACCTATCTATACATACGGAACAAAATTTAGTTCACTTAGATTAGAACGAAGTTAGCTAATGCGGCTTGTGGGAGCGACTTGGTAGAAAAAGTCAAGTAATAAAATACTTTGTAGTAAGTTTGTGCGTGATTCCACCATTGAATATTTGCATAACTTCGTAACTGCTTTTTGTGTCGATGGCCCTTTCGTACTTTTGCAAATGACATACGTCCGACTGAAGACCGTAATTTATTAGGAATAAAGGGGATTTTATTTTCAATTCTGCTATCTTTTTTCGTGTTTCATGTCTAATATTAGTTATTTATTATATTTAATATTAGGTAGGTACAATCGGAGCACCATTGGCCTCCGTTTCCTTCTTATGTCCAGGTAGAATGGCACAACGGGAGTTATAGAATTGTAGCAGTTTTTTTTTCAAGAATTACGATAGAGCTATATAACTCAACTTCAGCGAAAAGGTCGCCTAGTTGTACTAATTGTTGTTTAGTCTTTATCCAATGTGACTTTCTAAGTAAACTCTTTGTTTGAGAGATGTCGAGAGGCTTGTCTAATGTCCTGATAAATTCTTGTAAAGTATAATATTATTAAGTATCCCACAGATTAAGGTATGCCCTTTCCACCTCAAAATTTCTACATCGATCGTATTTATTTCAGTTTCGATTATCTTTGCCAATATTTTTCTTAATGTCGAGTACCAGACACAATGTCGTGTAGCTACCTATGTTAGTAGAATATACCACCATCTGATAATGGCGATGGAAGATGGGAACAAATGGACGGGGCAAGATTACATTAATAAGTTCCCTGCAACGACCACCGACCACCGTGGCAAAGCAGCCGGTGGGCGTTGTACGGTATTTCTTCGTTTAGCCTATTTGTTTGATATGGTTCGATCAGTGTATCGTTTAATCTTTACAACCGAATCAGAGTGGCTTCAATCAAACACCTTGGCTTCCTGCCATATTGTCAAGATTTAATTTAAAATTAGGAATGCACGGTACATAGGTACATTTACGGCATCTACAGTTACCTACTGTGATGTATTATCCTTTTGTGTTGTACAAATTCTATATCTATAAAATGATTTGTCCCGAGTGACGTATTGATCTATCAACGCACAGCCTAAACCGCTGCCAGTAGAGAGCTGAAATTTAGAGAGCGTGTTCTTTATATGATGTATTCATCCGATAAGAAAGGGTTTTTGAAAATTTCAACGGGATTAAGACTTATTGCGAGTGAAACCGCGGGACATAGCTAGTAATCTATATATCTAACTAGCTTGCTCCTCCATCTGCCTATAGGTACTACGAGTACCTACATCAATCTGGAATCAGTAAAATGATTGTACGAGACATTAAAGTGTCGTACCTAATCGAGGTTAATGGATAGTGCAACAAAATTGTAATCCTTACTGTCCATAGTAGTCGTGGTGAATGTAATTTGTTTCATTGCTTCCTGCGAACAGCGCAAGCGCAAGGAAAATCAACCGTCTACGCGACGCACATTCGTTCCTTTAATAATCTTCGCTATGAATGAACTCTTAACAAGATAATAGATCGGTGGTTAAAGAACTTTTATGCAGTTAAGAACCTTGGTACCTATAGTAAATGATTCTTCTTGACAAAATGTGTTACGTCTTCGAATATGAACCAACTAGCTGCGCCCCGCGGTGCACCCGCGTAAATCCCTATTCCGTAAGAATATTGGGATAAAAAGTAAAAAGACTATGTGTTAATCCAAATCTCCAGATATCTGCATACCATGTTTCATCGGAATTAGTTTAGTAGTTTTTACGTGAAGGAGTAACAAACATATCTACTCGTTTACTCATTTACTTACATATTGACTTTTCAATATGTAAGTAAACGAGTAGGTACCTATGTTTGTTACTCCTTCACGTAAAAACTACTAAACTGATTGCGAAATATAATATTATAATATAAGGTAGTAGGATTTCTCTACTAAGTACCTAATTAAAATGGGTTATAGGTACACTAATATCATACTGATAATATCAAGTTGAAAATGTAGTGTTAGCAAGCTATGTTTGATACGTAGATGCGACACACTTTCATAAAAAAATGATCAGAGTTGATTACGTCGAAATCTACATAATTACTAGCTGACCCGGCAAACGTTGTTTTGCCTTATAAATTATAGATAGTAGCCGATTCTCAGACCTACTGAATACGCATATAAAATTTGGTAAAAATCTGTCAAGCCGTTTCGGAGGAGTACGGTAACTAACATTGTGACATGGAAATTAGATATATTAGAAGATGTACCTATACCTCCGTAAAAAATGTAGATAAATATTGAGACCTAGTCTAACACTATTTTTTAGACTACTTTTATCGCGATATTTTAGGGTAAAAAGCATTTTCTCAAATACTTGTTAGTTTATATTATACTTACCAAGGTGTTCAGTGTTCACAAACTGACATAGGACCTTAGATTAAAACAAAAAACTAAAGATACGGTACCTAGTCTCGGAAAATGAGACGATAAAACTGCGTCTAGTTGACGCACTAGCCTCAGTCGTATGTCGAACCGTTGCCGCGTGAGCACGTGCTGTCACACTGCGATTATCTTTTTGACATCCATAAGAATGCCTTTTTGCTTATTCACAAAGCCTGAATCATTCTCAAAGACAAATATTTTTAAATACAGTAATTTTATAAAAAGGCATGTATGTGGGTGTTTCTAGCTCATTTTTCGTATACGCAATGTTAGAATATACCGTATCTACTAATTCTGTTTTCATCTAAGCATAGGACCAACAAGTTGGCGACAACATCTGCCGCGCGACATCGACAGCTATAACAAATAGGTTAAGGGCAACTTATTCTATAACTAGGTAAATGTCTCAAAAATGCTACAGCTTGCTACAATGCTACAATTTTTCTCGAAAACGGTTTGGCAATTGTTGGCAATCTTGCGAGAAAATATTAACACTTCAAAAGGTTCAGCAATCCTTTGCAACATTCCCACTAAAATGTTGAACTGATTCCGAAAAATATCTAACAAAGCTGAAGCATTGTTAAGACGTTTTACTTAGAGAATATGTGGTCTGGTTGGAGTGACTCTCTGTCGCATTCTACTACGTAAAACCAATTTCATATTTTGTCAAGTAGGTACTTATTATAAAGCTGGTAAGCAAACACCTACTTAAGTAACCTTGTTAGGTTTTTTTACCTAAGTAGGTAAAAAAACCTAACAAGGTTTTTGTTGACATAGGAAGTAGGTACTTACCTCATATCCTTCCTTTCAACAGAAATTTCATAAACGACCAAGTATTTCCCCTTTTTAATTAATTAAACAAAACAAATCAGAACCCCACAAGATACGGGTACTTGAAATTTCAATTTGCTTGTGAAGAGCGAGATTTTTTCAGGAAGTGGAAATAGCAAACACTGCGTAATTAGGGAAATCATGAATGAAAATTATTTTATCATAACAAGTAACTGTAAAATCTTACCGTTTTAATGTGAAAACAGTTGTTAAATGATAAAATTGAGACACAACACTTTGTTATTCGTATTGTTCACAGCATAACTGTTTCGTTTGGTCTGTCGCGGTAAGACGTGCTACGCGGTGCCCTGCGTGGCTCTGACTGTTGGCGATAAGGAGTGATACGGGTGATCCTGGGCTCGACCGCGCGCGCCCGCCTGCCGCTGCCTGGCTGCTGTGAGGTGGCTGTGAGGGGCGCCGCCGCCGCGCCGCCGTCGTCGTCGGGCGGGACGATTGATCTGTCACCATCCTACGTTTTTAACCCCCGATTGATAAATGAGGGATGATTGGTAAAACATATTTTACAACTAATATTCAAAGGTGAAAGTTTGTGTAAGTATATATTTTGTTACTCCATTCTCTCCGCGAAAATTACTGAACCAATTGCGATGAAACTTGGTATCCAGATAGGTGGCTACCTGGATTAAAACATAGGCTTCTTTTTATCAGATCGGATAGGATCGGGACTAACGCGGGTGAAGATGCGGGATGCAGCTAGTATATAGATAAAACGCTATTGTATAAGTACCTACACATCAAAAATAACACGAAAGTAGTTAAATAGGCGGCCTTATAGCTGGTAAGGGTATTTTCCAGACAACCTTGCCATCGAAGAAATATCTATTATTTGATTTGGTTATTTATTTATTTTATCTACCGTCTCCTTCTTCTATCTACCGTAGAAACGGTATGATGATGATGATGACTTCACCTGTAAACAGTAACTTCGCCTGTTTTAGACAAAGTTAAAATTTACGAATTATTTGTATGTCTACCTAAGCTTAACTATCAAATACAAAACATTTTTAGCTCTTGGCAACAATATGGTGATCAAATCGTAGCTAACTTCACTTCACTAGTAACAAATTGGATTTTTCGGTTGACAACGAACGTCGTTTTTAGAACCTGGACGAAACTTTGATTGGTTCGCGTTTTATACTGCAGGTGAGGCTGAACATTATAATCGACCGAACGAGCGAAGCGAGTGAGGTTTACGTGGTGAGATGGGCAGGCGCTTGTATGTTTGTATGTTTGTTCGACGATAACTTGAGTACCGTTGCTCCGATCGTCACGATTTTTGGTGTGTGGATATTAAAGGTCGATACAATTTTTAAGTTCGAAGATGAGCAGGATCTGTCGGGGGGTTACGGAGATAGGGGGTGAAAGGGAGGGATGAAAACTATAATATACCCGAGTGGGGTGTCAAGTGAAAGAGCGAAACGTCGGTGAAAATAATATGGTACCATGGAACTGATCTGATGAATGAGCTGGAAGGTATCCACAGGAACTTGACTTTTTAAGAAAGATAGTGGTGTCGAGTTTGGTTTCGTTGAAATCATCACAAGTATATAATATCTAATCAATAATCTACTGCGAAGGTGAACGGGATTAGTAGGGGCATAGGGGGTGAAAAGAAGGGATGAAAATTATAAAGCAAACAAATATACCCGAGTGGGGTATCAGATGAAAGTGCATAACGTCGGTGACAATAATATGGTACCATGGAACTGATCTGATTATGGAGCTGGAAGGTATTCACAGGAACTTGACTTTTTAAGAAAGATAGTGATGTCGAGTTTGGTCTCGTTGAAATCGTTACAAGTATATATCTAATCAATAATCTACTGCGAAGGTGAACGGGCATAGGGGGTGAAAGGAAGGGATGAAAATTGAAAGCAACCAAATATACCCGAGTAGGGTATCAAATGAAAGAGAATAACGTCGTTGACAATAATATGGTCCTATGGAACTGATCTGATGATGGAGCTAGAATGTATCCACAGGAACTTGACTTTTTAAGCCAGATTGTCATGTCAAGTTAAGTCTTGTTGAAATCATCATAAGTTTCATGTTATGCTTAGGTACCTAATCAATAATCTACTGCAAAGATGAGTGGGATTAGTAAGGACATGGGGGGGTGAAAGGGTAGGATGAAAATTATAAAGCAAACAAATATACCCGAGTGGGGTATCAAATCTAAGAGCGTCACGTCGGTGATAATACTATGGTACCATGGAACTGAACTGATGATAAAGCTGCAAGGTATCCACAGGAAACCGTGAGCTGTTTGGACGGCAGTATTGAGTGTAACATATGTACATCATAATCACCTAGCCACATGAGATTGCTTACATTTGTTTAGGCATCGGCATAGTAATCCGTCGCTATTTTTTCTCTATCTTTTGTCGCACAACGAGACAAATTTGGACATAGGACACATAGACTAACAAAAGTGTTACATTTCGAAGATGCCAATAATGTTGATCTTGAATCTTCACAAGTTAGGCCTTAAGAATAAGGCTAACCCCATGTTTTTCCGTGGATGTCGTAAAAGGCGACTAAGGAATCTGGGGGAGACTAGCAAACCTTAAGTTCTCCCGCGTGGTGCGGTGGAGAATCAACTTTTTGGTCCCTAGGAGAGTTGGTGTCAGGCAGGCGCCAGGCCGTATCTATTTGCAGAAGGTATGGTCAATGACGACTTACCTACTGCGACCCCAATTAAAAAAAACTATTTGGGGTTTAGCGGACCCTGGGTTCCTGAGAGGCATGCAACTGGGAACATCGCTCAGATGAGAAGAGAAGAACTAGGTTTTACATTCCAGTTTGCAGTTTGTTACTCTTTTTACTTTTTAATACTTGTAGCTTGGAACTTTTTTTGAAATCGAAACCACAATGAGAAGACAAATACAAAGTATTCAAATCTCGATAAAGAAGCAACGTGGAAATGCTATGTTGATTTGTGCATCCTTACATGTAATATAACTCGAGTAAAGTTAGAGGGAAAAACTTATCTTCTGTGCAAGATATTCATATCGTTTTTGAGCTCCTGGACATCGTTACCATAAGACGTCGCCTTACCGTCTATTATACAAGGTGTAATGATCTCTATCATCCAGAAGGTGGTCAAGACAGAGTGTGAAATACTTTAAGTAGGTGGGAACACTATTTAAAGTATTTTGTGAAAATAAAAACTCGTGAGGTCTCAGTTCGGGGCGAACCACTAGTTATTGTATTGGGAACTATTCTAAACTGTCTTTCAAACTAGGTTATTAATATTACAACACATTGTGTATTTATGGAATAATCGTAAGAAATAGTGGTTAGAGTATCAATTCAGTCATGCTATTGCCATTCTTCGCCTACCCCTAGGGTTGTCACCTTGAAGTTATTGTTGTTAGTGGTGTTTGTAAATATAATTTATTTCCAATGTGAGCCAATATCCCCCTCATATTTCACATTGGCAACATCTCCATAGAATCTAATCTCTTCCCTAACATCCTGAAACGAGCAGTTGACTGTAATTAGAAATAACATGATCTGTCGCCTGATTTTAAAAATTGGATGAAATTTTTAAAATCAGGCGACAGATCATGTTATTTCTAATTACCGTCAATCTGTTTTGTCATCAATTTCAAAAATATTAGAACGGATTTTAAACAATAGACTCATTCGGTTCATTAATAAAAATAATATCCTTTCCAAAAATCAATTTGGTTTCAGATCGGGAATATCCACAGAAGATGCTGTTGTGAAACTTGCAAATTCTCTAACTGAGAAATTTGATAAATATTTGCCCCAAAATCTGAACCAAATAATATATTTTTTAATTTATTTTAATTATTATACTACTTACTTCCCTTACAAAAAAAATAGTTTTATTTTCATAACCTTTCTTGAGTACGACAGCCCTAAGTGAATCCGAAGAAATGTATGAAAACAACTTCAGACTGGTCTCTAACTTCGCCTACCACTTTTTTCTTAATACCGTAAAAGGCACCAACTTTGCCAACACCAAAACATTGCCCAAAAAGCAGTATCTAAGCAAATCTGTTAATATTGAAAAATATTTTAGCGTTATGGTTATATTTACTAATTGGCAGAAAAGTAGATTATGTATCTGAGAACATGATGCATTGCCTTGGTTCCCAACTTCGTTCAGTCACCTGTCAGGTCTTGTCGAATGTGATGTGTTTTGTGCGGGCAAATTTTTCAGATATTTTAGAGTGAATTTTACGTCACGGCGAAAACGCAGGAAAGTTGATTTTTCTGTATGTTATAGAATACCAATTTTAAAGCATTTTTGATTATGTATCAGTATTCTAAGCCTTAAAATACAACAGTAATGGCGGTGGGCAAAGATACCCTGAACTGTTCAGACCTATTCTTGTCAACTTTGCCCTTCATCAAAAAGCACAAAGGGTTGCCAAAATTTCATTTTAACCGACACAAAAAAATGAGGATCCCAATTTATCATTTTTTTTGTTTCATTTAGATTGTTTTCTTGAAACAAACTAAACAATCACAAACATCAGTCACTGTGTAATTTGCAAAATAGAGTGTATTCGTTATAATTTTTAAGAAAACAGTGTTTTTCTTAAAAGTTATAACAAATACACACTTAGTTACTTGGTTTGTCAAACTTTGATAATACATTTTTATATCTAATACTAAATTCTAATTTACATAGCATTTCTGATATTCGCAACATTCGAAACTTATAATAGACACGTGATAACCCTAGAGAGTTACAACAGCTTGTTAGGATTTGTATGGAAAAGAGTAATAATCGCTAGGTAATATTGCCCACTGATTTTACTGCAAAACTGCTTATGCTACAAAGAAAAATTTAAAGACTAGGCCTAGATTATATATTTTTCTAGATATTATCTGAATTACGTATAGGACTCGAATTAAGTCAAAAAATAGGCGTGGGCAATGTTGGTCACAACTGCGGATTATTTTGCCCGCGATCAAAATCAAGGAAAAAATAGTTTTAAAGTGTAATATATTTATTTAAATAGTTATATAATGCACCATATGATCGTAATACACCTTACAAATAAATAAAAAATGTATGTTCCTATAGAAAAAAAATGAGTTTTTTTCGATTTTATAAAAAAAAACGGGCAAAGTTGGTGCCTTTTACGGTAATCAACGCCATTTTCATGACTTTTAAGTTAATTTTTGCTTTATGCAATATTCAGTAGAGTTGCCAGTGACACTTAGGGTCAATTCACACGTACCACAACCACATCACAGCCACAACCACACCACAACGACGCCACGTGGTCGGGCGTATATTTTGTATTGAAAATGAATATTACAATTCACACGTACCACATTTTGCCGTTGTTTATCGACCACCTGTGTAATACGACCACATCACAACCACATCGCGACGGCAACGCCACCACCGGCGGCGGCACCGCGGCCACATCGCCACGACATGACAGGGTCAATTCACACGTACCACAACCACACCACATCGACATTTTGTCGTTACCACAACGCAACTGCAAAAAGTCGCTGCGACACTATTCACACGTAACCACCGCTTGACCACATTTTGTCGCTGCGACGTGGTGTGGTTGTGGTACTTGTGAATTGACCGTTTTCTAGATCTGGGTGTAGCCACCTATCTATACGACTAAGAAACACATGGTAGGCGAAGATAGGAAACAATGTCCATACTTCGCCTTCGGGCTTTTTAGTCATTAGTGTTATCTTATGCCGAGTTCTATTGGACTTAAGCTGTAGCCAAAGACTAATAAAACATTTTTATTTGAGTGTGGTGTAAAATACTTCACGATTTGAGAGTACGGTGAAATAATGTGTCCAAAACCAGGCGAAGTAAGGGGTTTCTACGGTACCTCTATGTATCTTGAGTAAGTATTTATTTTTTCCTCATTACACCATACATGTCACTTAGAGCTAAGTACCGTGTTTAAAAAAATCCCCCTAACTGACATACCTACGCCTTGTTCAGGAGTTTCATAGACTACTTAAGAGGATAGTCTCCATTCTCTTTCTCCATCCAAACGTAGTTTAAATTTTCCTCCCTGGACAAAGACATTAGAGCAAATTTGTTTATGCCATAAAACCTATATCTGTCATAACTCATATCATAACAATGCATCTACCTTTTTTTTTATTTTCTAAAATAATAATAAAAAATAATAAAATGAAAAAAATAAAAAGGTAGATGCATAGTCATGACAGATATAAGTTTAATGGCATAAACATATTTGCTCTAATGTCTTTATCCAGGGAGGAAAGTGTAAACTACGTTTGTATGGAGAAAGAGAATGGAGACTATCCTCTTAAATGGTGACGCTTACCCACCGCGCTTACCTAACAAAATATCTTCAAATTAGTCTCATAAAAATTTGGTGAAGATTTGATGAGGATCTTCGTAGTGATGAGCAGACTTTGACTTTGTAGGCTTTTTATTTACAAGGCACTTACTTATGGCGCTCCTAGAGTCACCTTCTCATCACAAACTCCACACTTGAAAACTTAATGCCTAGTTCTCGCAAGGTTTACTGTTCGCAGAACTACTGGGGTAAGTCTATATCTATAAAATGCTTTGTCCTGACTGACTGATGCACAGCCTAAACTGCTAATAGCAGAGGGCTCTAATTTGGGAATATGTTCTTTGTGTAATGTAAGCATCCAAGAAGGATTTTTGAAACTCTCACGGGTTCATGGTTTATGCGGGTGATACCGCGGGGCACAGCTAGTTTTAAATAAATAATATTTTATCATTGTTCAATGGTTTACTCACTGAACTGAATCTGAGACGATTTTTTGGAGGGCTGCAAAAAAAATCTTCACAGATTCAGTACTCCAATAGTTGTTCGGGTTAACCTTGATCCTTAGTATACAATACCTGCTTTATTAATGCACCCTATTATTTATAATTAAAACTAATTAATACCTACCGCGACCTTAACCGTTAGTATCAAGCACAATTGACACATCCTACTCTATGAAATATCTACCTAATTACATTGGATGTCGGATCTAATTCATAAAACTGCTAATTAGAGATACCTACAGTTTTGCTAAAAATGTGGAAATGCCACTAGCCAACCTAATTTGTTTTCGCAATTATTTTCGCTACTGTTTTCGAGTAACTTATACATTCATTCAACTTTATTTGTGAACTCTGTGGTGCGGCGGCTGAATGCCAGACTGCAATGGAAAGGTTGCGGAGTGGATTCCCGCCGGGAGCAAGTGGGTATTTATGCTTAAAAATAAATATTTTGTTGGGTGTCTCTCTATATACCTAAGTGTTATATTAAATCCCTTGTCTAGTTCCTTAATACAAGCTTATCAGCGTACCTACCATGGGGCTAGATTGCGCTGTGTAATGTGCACAGAATTTATTTCTTTCGATATTGTTTTATGTTGCATAGTCAACAGGTCTTATGTAAATGCATAGTGTTTGTAGAGGAAGGTACCTAATTATCAGAGTTGTATGGAAAAAAATCGCTTTCAACCATAAGGGTGCTCCTATGTGCAAGACCAGCTTTCAAACTTCACACTTTTTAGTTAGTTTCCTTTTGTATAAATGCTGTACGAATAAAGTTATCGGTAGTTGTAGGTACAAAAATTATAATGATCATAATCTAGGTGCCCAAACAAAAAAACGTTTCAAAACGTACGTATGTGTGTATAATATACGTTCTAAATGAATAAAAAATTTTGAGTTTTGAGTTTTGAGTTTTGAAAGGACGGCCTTAAGAACGCGGCGACTGTTACCATTTCCATACAAACTTAATACCAAAATAAATTATGAAAAATTTAGTTTTCTACCTTAATATCGATATTATTCAGATTAAGATTTTACTTTTAAAGGGTTCCCACCACAAGGTTTTCCAAAATATTCATTCGAAATGAAATAAAACGCGAGAAACATTTTTTTCATTTTTCCAGCGTTCCAGCGTAAGTTTACATCTCATTTGTTTTATATTATTCCCAATAAAAAGTAATTTACGCTGTAAAAATGAAAAAAAAAAATGTTTCTCCGTTTTATTTCATTTCGAATGAATATTTTGGAAAACCTTGTGGTGGGGACCCTTTAAAAGTAAAATCTTAATCCGAATAATATCGATATTAAGGTACTTAGAAAACTAAATTTCTCATAATTTATTTTGGTAATTAAGTTTGTATGGAAATGGTAACAGTCGCCACGTTCTTAAGTCGATTTCTTGCAGGTAACCTTTGGATGGATGAGGAGTCAAAGTACATACTAGGTGAAATTTAACGCATTACTTTCTCAAAGCTGTTGGCGTTCACTTAGCAAATACTAAAGATGTAAAACGTAAATACCTACTACCATTATTATTGTCTATTATATGTCCAGTATTACAGGGCTATAGAACCCCGGACCTATGGAAGGTTTGCGTGGAGCCGGATTCGGCTCACGTATCGGATCACGTAGAGTTCCATTTCAATAAAAAATTAACAAACTATGAAGTGGACACCAAGCCGGCGATTATCCATGTCAACTATAAAATGCAGCCAAGGACAACCACCGGATCGGATAGAACTAGGTATTGAGAAATCTAGGGATAAAAACTACTTGAGCTTGAGCTAAAATAAAAGTAGAACAAAAATAAAAAAACATATTTTTTTTATTTCATCTTCATCATTCATACACATAATTCATGCAAGAGTTTTAAAGTATATTTTGTACAAGGAACAAAACACCGAAACCAACTTAGGCTCGAAACAAGCACCAACTTTCATCGCGACAAAACGTCCCTTTTTGCAAGAGACCTATAAAACATTTGAGAAGGGAGGGCTTTTAGGAAGTAGTCTGTGTAATCTTTGATAACAAAACTTTACAAATCGTTCTCTTCACCTATTTTGCTGCACTCCTTTGGCGTTTTTGGTAAATTCGAAAACAAAGACGCTAGAAGATGAAATAAAATAGATGTGTACTATTGTGTACCCCTTCCTGAAGAAGTAATTATAGGTCTTTGCTTTAGGCATTCACCTTGTAAGGAAGTAGATGGAGATTCTTGTAGTAGGTACAACAATTGCCTTGACTAGATTTCAGTATTAACCATTTCGGAGAAAGTTTTTCAGCGATTTGTAAAATTAGTACTGCTAGAAATGGTCCTAAGGGAAAGCTTTCCTAATGAATGCTTTTACAAAGACGACGCAAATGTCTGGTAGCGTAACATGGGTTTCTTTAGTTTGGCTACGGTTGTAAGCTCCGCTTTCAGTTTGAGGCGCGGTTGCAAACACATACACAAACAAGATGTATTCGTACCAAACCCTTCCTGCCGTTCCTCTGCATTATTATCCGAGCTACGTTCCCGGTTTATATTCAGGATTCAGGGCCCTGGGGGTGGTTCGCTTAACATCTAAAAAGGTAGAAGTACAATCACAAACAAACAACTAGCAGATTAGCTAGGGTCCCCGATCCTGTTAGATTGGCCAGCCAAACACCCCATACAAACTGGAAATTAAGTCACATTTTGCGTATGATTTCTTCAATGGTATTACATAATAATATATTTCACAGGTGTAAGTAGAACAAAGTTATTTTTTAAGTACCTATAATAAACTAAGATATCGTGAGGCACTATGTGGATTTTAGTAGTGCCAGATTAAATGGAACTCAACTGTCTAAGTGACTAAGCTATTGTATTTTTCGATGTAAGGGGCAGTGTATTGTACTTCCAAAGGGAAGATCATCTACTGGGCCGGTGGATTTGCCTGGTGGGCAGCAGTTATAATAGTGTCGCTACATACAATGTGCTCAGCCCCTATCAAGTACGGCTGCATTATAAGGGTTAGTAACATCAGACAGACCAGGTACCATCTGGGTTCAGTAACCAGGGTTACTTGAATTGTTTTAGTCTTATGACCGTCTTCTACTGATATTTGTCACAAAAGACACAGCAAAGGAAGTAAATGCAAGATCCGTACTTTACAAGCCACAGTCAACTTTAGGGTAGGTCTGCAATATATGCTGCGATACCCCACATACTGTATCTCTACTGGGTGACTAAGTCAATACAGAGTCACTAGGTCCAGTCACTGACCTCTAATAAATTAGCCAGAAAAGACAATATACTGGCTAGTAAGTAGGCACTTATGGTCAATAAAACTTACATCATATTAAATTAATTAAAGTACCTAACAAGTAAAATAAATGATTGTTACTAAGTAAACGCTAAAGAAAGCTACATCACCAGTTTTATATTATAACGTTTGGAATTATTATTGTTACTCACCATCATCGTGGGAAGTCGCCCACGGCGAATTTTGCAGATATTGAGTAAAAAACCCCGAAGATCAAGTAGGTAACAATTTTTGGTTTTGTATTGATACTGACTTGCTGCTAAATTAGCCGTCGGCCACCTCCCTAAGGTGCATCAACACTACAGCTATTTTTTTATGACAACATTATGCAACACAATAAAACTTATTGCTGCTTGTGGAAGGCATGCTGTTCAATGAACAAAAATAAACAGAGTAGCATTCAGTATGCAATAATTTTTAGCAGCTCATTTTGTACCCCTGCGGGGCTAAGGCCTCACTTTCAATGCTTTATTTTATAATGTAAGTTAAATTAACTGTTATTAAATATTACCACTTACTGACTGCTCTCAAAAAAGATAGAAAACCAAAATGGTGCTCTTCTTTTGTGGCACTAAAACTAATTAATTAATTAGATAATTCCCACCCCTCGCATCTCAATAGGACAGAAGCACAGCACTAGCTTCTGTCAAAGTTTCACTTTCCAACCTCGCGATAAAAAATCCAAATTACAAATTAAAAAACCTATACAATTCTTGTTATAGTTCTGACTTTTTACTTTACTCAGTCACCCAGTAATACAATACCACATGTAGACTATTTTATGTAACTGAGCCACAAACAAGTTTTGAAAACACAGCTTTAGCAACTATGAAGCTTATGAAGTAGTTATATTAAATGCTATTAAACAAAAAGTAGCTGAAGTATGGATGCACTATTATTCTACACTATATTAGGTAATTAAAGTCAAACTGTACATAAATCACAAGGTTCGCTCACTTCTTCCCCAGGGGTGTGGTCTTTTTTCTCCTGAATAGCAAGATGTGAGGTTCTGAAACAGAATGAACAATAAATTTTAAATCAGAAAGATATGAGAGCATCCACTTGCACAAACAACAATCATCAAAGACTATGGCCAAAAAAGTAAGAAATAAAAAAGAATTTTAATGGTCAAATATTATACTGAAACCCTTTAAAAATTTGACGCTTACATTAACACTGACTACTGAAAACAAAACTCAATTCAGTATTCAATTAAATATTTGTGTTTAACCCTTTACCGCATGGATTTTTGTTTTTGTTTAAAAAAATACAGTGGATATTTGAGCCTATTTATAGCCTAGGAAAAATATCTAAAAAAATCTAGACATGTTTCCAAAGAGTATATTTAGAAAAAACGATTTGTTCCAGATATGGAACTGTATGCGTTAGTGGTAATGAAATAGGTTGTGCCATATTGGGAACGCCATGCAGTTGATGCAATGACATAATTTTTTAATAGAACTAAATAACAAAACAAGTTTTTATGAAGAAAAAATAGTTTTTAATTAAACCAAAGGTTCATGGAAAGATTTAAAACAATTACGATCTTTATTTAGACAAAAATGCGTCATTAATTTTTAGCAACGAACAAATGACTTATGATCGCAATATTTGCAACGCTCCAGTAAATTCTTAGCACAAGCGGAATTATTCGTGTTTTTATATATGGGCCGGTGCAGCCACTAAAAAGACGGGTCGGATCTTGAACTTCCCTCTGTCTATCATCTAGTCGAGCTTGCTTCATCTTAGATCACATCATTTCTTACCATCTTGGAGATAGTGCTCAAATGGTCACCTAAGTTCGGAAATCCTAAAAAAGGATAAACTTCACTCACTCTGTCAGTTATAAGTACCTATTTAAACTTTGAATAATAGCACATACACCCAAAAGTATAATTAATTTGTTAATTGAAAAATAAAAAAAATGCTACGCTAAATATTATTCCACTACTGCATTTTTTTCCATATATGTCCGAGTACCTAACTGAATGGTGTGCCATATATGGCTAGTATATTTTTCCTTTATTGCATGGAGTGCCATATTAGGCACAAGGTTTCATAGCTATTATCAGTAAGTTGTAATTAATTTTTCTTACGTTTCTTACCGTAGAATCGTCGTAGATTCATTATATTTACACCACAAAATAACAACCAATTTATTTTATCGATAGAACACAAAATATATGCAATGCAATCGTTGCAAATGAGAGCGGCGTACAAAGTGGCGAAACTTCAACTTTGTACATTAATCTACCCGCAACAGAAAATAACAACAAGCTGCAATTGATGTTATTATGTTTCATCACTCACATGCTATTAGATTGTTTATTTTATACAGACATAGACTGTGTATCATTCAAATTATACATAAATTTCTTTAGCGTGCCATATCTGGCACAAGATGCGGTAAAGGGTTAATTGAATACTGAATTGACTTTACACTAAATTAAGAAGCCTCTTTATTATTTAGGTAGCATTTCTGTTTTTGCTTGTAAATTTGAATTTATAAGCTACTCAATTATTTTAACTAGCTTTCAGCATTTGGTTGATGTGTGTGGTAAAAAAGAAATTTTGTCGAGATCCTCCATGCTTTGGAAAGCGGGTTAAGATGTTGGTTTCAGTTGATATTTCTGATAGCAGTCGTTAAGTCAAACTAGATGCCTTAGGGTGACCTAAAAGTTCTACTACTAGGTGAGCCACGCCACTTTGCGATAAGAAGACTAGGCCCTGCTTAATAGCTCAATTCAGTATCGAGCTATAATAATGTAATGTGAGACAATTTTAGTTGCCGTTTCCCTTTACTAGTTTAGATAAAAAATGAATTATTTTCAATTACCTGGCTGATGTGTCATGTAGTGCACCCATCCTTGGCTCTGTTGGACCCCAATACTGCGCCATTCAGACTCGGACATCAGATGGTTCTTTGGGACTAGTTTTACCATATCCTTTGGTAACACAACATGACTGAAAATCAAGTTAACAATGATAAATAGGTGAGTACCTACTAAAATACCTATGAAACAATGATATTCGGTGCGACTTTAGTCTTACGTGCTAAAATAAAAGATGGGACTGGTAGGTCCTGGATTATTCATTGAGTAACGTTACTTTATAGTTCGCGTTGTGATAATTATGTTGATATGGTTTATACAAAAATTCATAGTTAAGTAAATAAAGAAATAAGCGATGTAAGTACGTACCGGTATTCATGATCCTCATCATAATATTTGTCTGAATAATAGATTTCTCTCGCCGACATGATGAACACAGGATTTGGAAGGCAAACACCCGATGATTGACTTTATAAAAATACTTGACGCCACAAATTAAAAGCCGTGGATCTCAGTCTCGCCGTGTAATTAATTATGTTCCTCACAAAACTCCAGAAATAACGAACAATACAATAAACACTTCGAATAAGTTTCACAAAGAACGTTTTCAACGAACGAATTTTGAAATTGAATTGACAGTTTGTTTTTTTTTCGTAGGCACTGCGACTAGTGCTGCCAACTCAAATTTTCGAAAGTTGGAAAGTTAAATGAAGTCAGTATACAGTGGGGTCAATTCGAGCAAACCACCGACTAAAACTTAACCTAACCAAAAACAGACTTATTTTAGTTAAGTTAAGTTGGTATGCTATTCGGTTTTGTCCACAAAATAAACCTAAAATTTGAAAATGACAGGACTAAACACGGACTAAATTGGATTCACAGATAAAAAAATGAGAACGAATGGTTTATGCTGTGAGGTTGGTAGGACTTTATTCGTCTAGATTTCTCTATGATTATTTGTTTACTTTTTGTAGTTTGTAATTCGTTTGAATCAGTTTTGTTGTAGTTTTGTGTCGGAAAATGTATATAAGACCTAAAGAACGCAGCAAAAGGAACTGCTTGTGGAGTGGAGAGGCTTCATGCTCAGTTGGCAAAAGGTAGGTCTTACTTCTGACGCAATTTACCTATGCTAATTGCTATTTCGATAGCGTAAGAGGAATTAGATTTATTTATCTACCAATCCTAGTGCCTGCGGCTTCACCCGCCCAGGTCCCGATTCCGCGAGAATATCAGGATCATTACTAGCCTTTAATCTTCCTCGATATGTGGACTATCAAACACAAAAATATATTTTCAATTCGGACCAGTAAGTTCCTGAGATTAGCGCGTTCAACCAAACTAAAAAATCTCATAAGCTTTCTATTCATTAGTCTAAATATGTTAAATGGATTAAGTCTAGTAAATTTAAGCCTTACCGACGCAAATAGGTCCACACAGAGGGTCTGAATATACAAACAAAAAAACAAACTCTTCCGCTTTATATAGTAATAGAATTACTAGCTCTGCATAGTTTTAAAGATCTAAGCGTACATACAAAATACAAACAGACACGACAGAGAGGGAAGTCACTTTGTTTTAGACTATGTAAAGATTAAAGTTGTCCGAGTACCAGTTTTATCAAGAAACCAAATACCAATTATTACTCGGCTCAATGTTTGTCATTACAAGTACTTCGTGATTAACTATGTATGAAATGTATTTCCTCTTTTTTTTTAGAATTGGGATGTCTGGCGCAGCAAAACAAAAACAAAAGCTCGAAAAGTATGGGCTCCATCAGCGGAACTGGAGGAGGTCCTCCAGGTCCAGATTTAACAGATCTGGACAATAAAATATTGGAAATTGTAGGACCTGCCTCTGTGTATGGTTTTGCGACTGTAGAGCAGGTAAGTTTTCCTTTAAAAACCAAGTAATACATATAATTAAATATTTTTGCTGTATATCTTAAATTATTTATTGTTAATTTCAGACCCCAAATGGAACATACTGCTGCTGCTGTTGCTGAAGTTCCTCCTGCTGTGCCTGCTCAGCTAGAAGATCCTCAATGAGTTCATCAATCACCGCCACAACAACCTGAGCTGCCCAACCGCCCCCGTATATGCCGGCCTGAGCGGGTGCAAGCCCCAAGACCACCAAGACCGCCTGTTGCCGATAGCCTGACAGCAGCATTAAATGAAAATATTAGGCTGCTGAGCTGAGCAGATATTGCACTGCCATTAAGAGAAAATGCCTGTGCTAAGGTGCGGGCAGCTCAATTTTTAGCTGAAGCGTTGAGGGAAGACACAGTTGAGGAAATTTTTGGTGAAGAGGCACAGTAAACTCCTAACTGGTCAAACTGTATAGACAATTCTAGCCAAATCTGAATCAAATTCTATTTTAACTACCTACCTAACCTGAATAAAACTTTGAATAAAACTTGTAAATGATATAAAATGACTTTTATTGAAAATAATTGTTGCCTCCTAGTATGTGCAAATAGGCATATTGCCACAGGTATTTTATTATTATTTACATATCAGGCAGGCAGTTGATACAATTGATAGATGCCTGTATCCAGCTATTCTTAGTCTGTTTCTGTATTGGCTAAGTATTTGTCAAGTTTGTTCTTGAACTGGCTGATACTGTGCCGAGATGATGTCCTTTGGTAGCTTGTTCCACGCTCTGACCACTCTGTTGCTGAAGAAATGTTCGTGAGGGTTGTTGTCCGAGATGGTGGTGCGTAATTTGAGGTGGTGACCTCTGAGACGATCATTGGTGTCACGACTGAGTAGTTTGTGAAAGTCCAGCAGGTCGTAGTCATTTGGTAGGTATACAAAACAGTTTTTTAAATTTGTTATCCGGCAATACGAATGGATTGGAACAGTCTCTTAACGTTTTAATCTAAGCCCTTCGTCATTGCTTTTGCAATAAAATTAAACAAAAACAGAAAAAAACACGTTTTTCTGAGGGTTTTCACTAAATCTGTCCATAAACGGCACTCAGAACTCAGAACACCTTTCAGCCCGTACTACAGCCAAAATTACAAATTTGTCAATCGTAACGTTGTTTATTCGATAAATGTTGTTATTTACTTCAACGACCAATTTTAGTCCACACAAAATTAGTCGCGACTTAATTTTAGTTCGACGTTTACTATTTTGACAGTTTTGTGGCCGTTTCGAATAGCTAAAAACGTTTTCTAACCTAATTTAGTTCGACCTAACTTATTTTGGTCTAATCCTGTCATAATAAGTTAAGTCGGCGTTTTCTGAATAGCAATCTGTAATTTGACACGTCATAACTAATTTTAAGTTAAGTTAAGCCGGAATTTGGCTTGCTCGAATTGACACCAGTATTTCAGTAGGTCGCTCCCTCCTTCGAGAGTCGAGTAAAAAAGAGTCTTAAAGAATTTAGGCTCTCCCACATAACTGCGTTATTATTGGCTGGTAATATTTGGGCATATTTATTTTTGAGTGCCACCATACGTAAATTATGGAGGTTTTATAGACATGAGTTTTGAGTTTATTAAAGTCTTTCATAATATTTTCGTATGTTTTTTGAACTAAAAATTATATTTTGTTTCCTACAAATACCTTAATTTCTATGTAAAAATCAATTTTTAAGTGGACACTATAGAAAAATAACGGTCAGTTTGGTGACATTGAAAAACGACTGTAACATTTAAAACAAAGGGTTTTAAACGTAATTGTTACCTTTAATTAATGCAGATTAATTAAATTTATCAAAAAACAATACACACTAATGAGTTACTTATTTTAAATTTCTTAAAATTAAGATTTAAATTCGGTTTGGTGACGAGTGACTCCATTGCAATCATAATTTTCTTTTTAATTTATAAGTTTAGTGACCTATTTCTTAATTTATAAGTTGCATAGGTAAAATAAATTATTTGAAACAATAAAAGAATAATATATATTATGCAAACTTCAAAACAAAACTGATAAAAGTAAAATAAACCACATAAAAATTGGGACAGTCACCAAACTGACACACCTAAAATCCTTAGGGTGAGGCTACATGATGTACAATACTAAATTAGAACTAAAAGTCGATGTTTTTTCATAGTAACATTTAATCACATAATTTGAAGTATGGTATTAATAATATTAATTTTATTAATTAAAGCAAACATGTCAAACATGCGAATAGGTAATAGAAAGTTATCTATTATTTTTACTTAAACTAACTTATAGCTTAACTATAATGGCACAATAATTGGCAAAAAAAACAAAAATGTAAGGCTAATTAAATAAATTATGATTTAAATGAAATTTAAGAAGTATTTCTTAAATTTCATTTGATTGAGTACACGTATGTACACCTAGCCTTATGAGTCAGTTTGGTGACTTTGGTGGTCCGCCCTATATGTGACGGCATAAAACGTCACTGAACTGACCGTCACATTATACACGTAGCTAATGAGAAAAATGCATTCTAACCTAATTGAATGACATTTTTTTAAATGAACTCCTAAAAACACTTGCTAAATAACACCAAAAACAGATAGTAAATAGTTGGATAGTGTGAGACAAATATAATAATTAAGAAAAAGGCTTCAAACCTGACCTACCAGGAAAGCTACCGCGGTTCTTCCGTCGGCATCGGCATCGGATTCATTTGACAGTTGACAGCCGAATTTCGAACCGCGAAAATTTCAAATCGGCGCGTCGATTACTCATATCGATGCCGAAGCCAAATTGAATGAATGCAACACAGACATAATTGAATTAAATTGAAGATTTTGAAAGAAAATCTTCAAATCGACGGCTGACGGCCATGGATGCGCGGTTTTAAAATTGAAAACTCCGCTGTCAGAGATGTCAAACTACTGCGTCGGGATCGAGTTGCTGTCAACGGAAGAACCGCGGTAGCTTTGCAAATCGTGACCAACCGCCAACACCAGCAAGACACCCTATTTTTTCCGCGGATTGAACAGACTGACTGATTTCGCTAAGCTAAAATGATCCCTTGTGGTTAGTGTCACTATTTTTTAAAAATAAAACGGCTTTAAATAAAACGGAATATCCCTTTAGACCCGTCACTTTGCTGACATGTCAGATGACACCGAGTTTTAAGGACTTTACATAAATGTATTTTTCCACTGTAATATCACAATTGCATTTACAGTTTTAGATAAATGTGACGGAAGAATAGATCCACTATCATGGTAACCAAAACTTGACTAAGTTTTTGTAGGAAAATTTACCAGTAAGTTCAATACTTTGAAGCTGACAAGGACTGGGACAAGTCAGAAACGGCTCCCCTGAGTATTTGAATTAACCATAATTGAATTAATTAATCTTAATTACATAAAAATTGATGCTCAGACACATAGTTTAATTTACTCTGCATCGATTGATATACTTATTATAATAACACTCATTATTATTAATATGCAATAAATTTTTAAAGACGTGGGACAGCGTAAAAGTGGGGGTGGCACCCAAAAGTGAAAATGCCCATTTATAAGAAGTATATTCAATAAAATAATGCTTGATTGAGGCGAGGGATAAATCAAGAAAACTTTATCAGGCTGTATAACTTAAATCCTTTTGCCTGCTTTCATACAAAAACTATGACAACAATACAAAACTTTTTTTTAATACTTTGCACGACTCTAGATAATATAGCATATACCCAGTGTCAAAAAAATAAAAAAGTAGTTATTTATGCGGGATTGGGAAAATGTGGTGTGTGATCTCAACCTATAAAGATATTAGTCCAAGATCCCATATAATAAGTGGCAGACATCACTTATTTTCTGACGAACGAAATGTGGTCGATTGAGTACTGTAGTGTTAGTATGTACTAAGAACGCATGCCTATCTAATGAGGAGGAACACTAACTTTTTATCCCGGCAGAGGGCGTTAGTCGGATGATCTTTGGTTTGAATTAAGAACCGTCAAACAGCTGTTTTTACAACTCTCAGCGCTAAATTGGCCATATCGGTCTGAGACCGAAAGAATAAAAAAAAACTCGGCGTTTCCATTGGTGGAGAACCATCATCGAAAAAAAAAAAGATCATCTGATGCCAGCGCCATCTACTTACAGCTTAGCGTGTGGCACCCCATTGCTCAAGGGGGGAAGGTTTGTAGGGTTGTACAACCCTCCTCCTCTCCCCCCACCCCTTCCTACCCCCCAAATCGTGACGTAATATTCTAAAGTGCAACTGATTAAAGTGCTTTTCATCGAAGGAAGCCCTTGGATTAAACAAAAATACATTACAAGAGATAATAATTATTAGATCATTATTAGGTACCTATCTCTTATGTCCTTGAGGCGAGATAGATAGATATATAGATAGAACGCTTTATTGTTCTCACCAAAAATAAATTACAATTAAATAAAGTACAAAAAAATCGTAATCTATAGTGGCACAATAGGCGGCCTTACCACCGAGAGTGGTCTCTTCCAGGCAACCTCGGTATGGAGAGGATCACACAAATGATTAAGGGTGAAGTGCGTTATCTTAAAAATAATAAAATTATAGAACAAAAATACTAATTAATTACATTACGACACAGGAACAAGAAAATCGTCAAGGCGAGGTGTCGGGAGTAGCGATCCCGCGGCCTCCCGAGTGCTCCAGGACCAGGGCTCCCCGTTCCTCACCTCCGGCTTGTAAACATTGAATAGGAAGTGGCTTCTGGCTTGCCTTCACCGGCCGGTCAGAGTGGAGTCGCGTGTGAGAACAGAAATGCTCGGAGGATGGACACCTCACGTGAGTGATGAGTTTGGCCCGCTCTCTGGTATACATATACTAGTGATGACTTCAAATTCAAAGAGGTATCTCCATCCTTCAGCCTTTCGCGTCCCTGTTGCTCTCTTGCTGTAATTTGCTCAGCTGATTAGGGGGTGATGGGTCGCTTAATGTCCACTTCATAGTTTGCACGTAAAATTGTTATTGAATAGGACCTCTGCGCGTTGGTTTCGACGCCACGCACGCCTTCCAAATGTCCAGGACTCCATAATACAGAGTCTAAAGCTCAAAATACAAGAGCGACACTGACACTGCAACTATACCTATATACAGAGCCCAGACATACAGCACACATTATAAAAAAATTCGTGAATGTGTGCTGTAGGTGTGGGCTGGGTTCTATATGTAAAGTTGCAATGTCATGTTAGGTGTATTTTCAGCATAGTATAGTAAGGGTATAAAAAGGGTCGCACTCAATTCTCGTAACACACATATCAACTCGGAAAGGGATCGTCACCGTATCGCCTCGCCGCCGCCCGTCAACCTAACGACGTAAGCACGATACCAAGCGATCAGCAGCTCCGAATCAACTCGGCTACGGCTAGAAGAATACAATATGTTGTATTCTTCTAGCCGTAGCCGAGTTGATTCGGAGCTGCTGATCTCTATATGTAGAGAAATGATTTCACCCGAAGAAAGATAAATATAAGATGGGGCGTCCGGTGAGACGTAAGCGCGGGAACGGCAATACCGTACCGGCTCGTGAGCTTGTCCCGAGGCGAGGCAATACGTTACGATTCCGATTAGTGTGCGTTGCAGTAGGGAGTTTTGTACAAAGAATACTGAACTGTTCGAATTGATACGTTTACGTTCCGCTTGCGGGTTGATATGTGTGCTACGACCTTAAAACGACCAATGAAAGTGACCCACAAGTCCACAGCCCTAAAATAAGACATGGTAATTATGTTTAAACTACTTTATCTAAGATAAAAATACATTTCAGTCTTATCCATCCTCTCATTATCTAATAATGTTCACGTTAATCAGTGTTCATAATAAGACAGACTCCTTGCAGTATCCAATGGCTACAGTGTTCAGCTGTCCATAGATTTGACTCAAACACCAGCCCTACACCCATGGCGTTGCGGCGTAGAGACGTCGTGTATACTGGGGTTCGAAGCGTGTTCTGTAACGAAAAGGATAAATAATATTATTGAAAAATTAAGGATAAAACTAAAAGTTCGTGACAGCTGCGGCACCACTGTTAAGTTTAAAGATCGAGCAGCATACAGATTACGATCGAAACAAAAACAGTCAACTCTATGAAACAAAAGACAAACAAAACAAAAGACAATCGAAACAAAAGTAAC
The DNA here is from genome assembly GCA_958496205.1 of Idaea biselata. Taxonomy (NCBI): domain Eukaryota; kingdom Metazoa; phylum Arthropoda; class Insecta; order Lepidoptera; family Geometridae; genus Idaea; species Idaea biselata. The sequence continues at coordinate 16,639,016 of OY292395.1, forward strand.
CGACAATCGCTAGACAAAATAAATAAAAGAGGATCGATACAAAAGCCAGAAACGGTCGAACTTAAATGTCTGAATATGAATGGAAATATAAAGAGTTCTTACCTGTAGTTTCAACTTGTGGAACTCGATAGGAATAATGTACATAATTGGTAGTTCCGTGACCAATATCTTGGGGTTAGATCGTCTCAAACAACCGTCTTCGAGGTCCCAGCGAGCACCTTCCAAATAGAAGCCGCGGACGTAACAACCCTGGACAAAATAATGCTATAAATAATAATTGTGAGGCTACCTTAGTCTTGCTTAACCAAGTGTATTTTAGCTAAGCTTGCATCTTCTGAGATCATACTACCATTGCTGATATAATGTATTAAAATATTTGGTGATGAAGTGACTAAATGCATCAAATTTTTATGATTTGACCTAGACTGCAATCAGAGATAACAACTGTGACCACCGGCTTTAATACGTGCCTTCACGGAGAAGCTCGCTTTTAAGCGGACCCCGAGCTCTCGAGAGGGATGCAACCGAGAACATCGCTCGGATGATGATGGAAACTCGCTTTTTTGCCATACACATTATCGGTCACCCATCCAAGTACCTCATGACTGCGCCCGGCGTTGATAACCCGCACGATAATAAGATCGGCGGGAACAGCTAGGGTCCTCGAATGATACTATAAAATGGCCAACCTATACTTTAACATAGGTAAAGAGATACGTACAGTGCCAGGTCTCTCTTCGATGTCGTCAGCATTCGTCCACTTGGTGACTTTAGTGTACTGCGTGGACCGGTCGAGCGGCCACGTGTACAATCGGCACGCGATCTGGATGTGCGCTATCAGGTACGACTCGGGAATGTGAAGCCCTGATAACCATATCACTATCGGCTCTTCCTTTTGCGCCTGGGGACAACAATATTTCATTTAGTTATACCTATATAACTAGAATGTCATTGAATCTGGCATTTCTTGGAATTTCCCTCAAAATCGGTGTCTTTGAGATAACTCTCTATCAACCTATAACTTAGACCAGCACCAAGCACGCTTATCACATGACACGTTTAACTAATTATATCGTCTCTTTTTCTCAAACGACGGAAAAGAGACGCCCTAAGAAATGAAATTTCTTGTGCGATTGGCAAAAACTTGCTAAGTAGTATATCGTTTGCTAAGCGTGAAGGTTTTAGACAAAATTTTGCTTCTGTTGCGAAACAAAACGAAACAAAACACAATATCGAAATAAAAAATGTAATAACCCAGTCTGTGTACTGCTTGGTGCGCGCCATGAAATGGTCCATCCACCCGCCCAGCCCCTTGCAAGTGGCCGGCGCCAGAGCGCGCCACACCTGAGGCAGTTGCCCGTTGAACAGACTGTATGATACGTTGTCTAACACCGCGTCCATGCCTATCTCACCGGCTAACGCTTTACGGAGCAGCGAGAGGGTAGTTCGCATTCGACTGATAAGGCGATTGAATCTGAAACACAATAAAGTTACATAGATTTGTATTGTTTAACTCATCAGATTTGAGGAGTTGGCACCTGCTGATCTTCAATGGTTGTGCGGGTTAAGCAACGCTTGGCGTGGTCATTACTTGGACGGGTTACTAAAATCGTGTTGCACAAATAATTTTCTCGAGATCCTCTGTGCTTCAGAAGGCACGTTAAGCAGTTGGTCCCGATTTTTATCTTTGAAATCAGTCGTTAGGATAGTTAGAGGCCTTAGGAAAACCTAAAAACTCTAACACTAGGTGAGCCACACCAATACATGAAAAGAAGAAGAATTAATTAGATTAGCATTTGAGCATACGGCGGGATCTGTATACTAAACGAACGCTTGTTGATGAAGAGCGTTACAATTTGGGTGTTTGCCATAATCAGACTGTTATGGTGACCACGACTAGATTAATCTGACCAATAGAAAAGAAATCACTAGACCTCATGAGACTTAAGTGTAATTGAGCAGAACACTTGGCCAGACGTGGTGATGACAGGTGGAAAAGGAGGATAATGTCGTCATCATCATCATCATCAGGATCACGTCCAACAACAACATGGTCAGATGGCACCGTTAAAAATGATAATCAGATCTGGATGAGGGTGGTACAGGATCGTATGGGAAAGCACATCAGGCGGAGAGAGGCTTTTATACGGCCGACAGTGGGTAGAAACAACTTATTGGATAATAATGTTGATGAATAGAAGGACCCAAACGTGACGTAGTCTCCAACAACGAGCGTTAGGTATTGAGAGTGTGGTGAATCTAGTCTAGTACCTTTCCAACTCCTGCAGTAAGACAACCAGCGAAGGCGTGATGTCCATCTCGTGCTGCTTGCGGACGCGCCACACCTCGTACAGAGCTGGCAGCTTGGCCAACACGTCCACGGCTATCAGATCGATGAAGTCCTCGCGACTCATTGCGCCGCCAGATTCGCCTATAAGTTTAAAAGTATAATTAACATAGGTATAGGTACAAAATCCGATAAACAAATGCACCAAATAGGAACCTTCCCAAAAAAGTTACCACATAGACTATTTACTCCCACTCAAACATTACTGTTACTAATGAGAACTGAGTTCTTCCTCGAGAAATCAAATCAATTCTTTCTGTGGAGTTCTAAAAATTAGCGTTTCCCGAATAAAAGGTTGTTAAAATTCACACTCAAAAATTACATATCAAAAGCCCCTTAAAAGCTCAAGTCTCAAAGCTCCTCTCGACACTCTAGGTGTAACTTAGTCATACCAGTAATAATGAATATATAATAAATGTTGGTGTATAAACGATGTTATTAATCAAAATATAAAAAACACTTACTTTCTTCCTTCACTAGTCGCGTGTATATGACAAAAAATAAGTACGTTATAGTAACATACCAAATTATATTATAATTTGTACAATTTAAAAAGTAGGTATACTTACGTTCTGCTAGCCTTACTAAGAGTAGGTAAGTATGAAAAGTAAAAACAAAGAATAGTTAAAAGTTTTCTAAAGCTAAATACTCAAACGCAAAATTACAGAAGCAAAGGTTTCTACATGCAACGCCGCCCGGTTGGTTACCGCGTTGGATGAAAAACCAACACCACATGAGTATAAATTAATTATTAGGTACTACAATAATACCTATGTTATTATTTTTGTTAGTGATTTGCGCGAAAATATGCCGCGCAAAAACCCCGCCGATACATAAAAAATATTTATCTTGTCTTGCGAGACGTACACCTATCCCACGAAATGTCATTCGCAGATTTTCCATAATGAATGAGTTGACACACTTACTAGTCTGTGGTTGCAATTCAATAAGGTGTCCCCACATTTCGCGCACCGCTTGACTGAAGTACCCGATTTCAGCGTTCGGATGCAGACCGAAAACCTCTGGAGAGTTCGCTAGAGGTAGGGTGTCTATGAATTCTGAAATGTCAGGACAATGTTTAGGGTAATTTGTAGGAAAGTATTTCTTTAATTGCAGACATTAACGTTGACGGAGCACGTATTTCTGCGTAAAATTAGTGTTTCTAAAAGACTATTTTATAGGTAAGCCAACTAATCATTTGACCACAATCTCACACGCGCTCACCTAGAATATACCTATTTATTCAGTGTTCAAGAAATTGCTCGAGATGAACGAGACTCGTCTTCCTTAGTGCCTGCACCGGCCTACTATATAATACGAGTGACATACCAATATACTCTTCTCGCTCCCCCTCGGGCGGAATGACGTAGTCGCAAACATGGTCCTTGTAGAAATGGAACGGTTGGAACTTGTCGAACAAGAAATCGCCCAAATACTCCTCCATGTACGTTTTGACAACGCGACGATCGAAATCGTCTATGACTCGCCCGCCGTACATCACCTGCGACACATAAAAGCAGGAAATTACATTAATAATCTTTTTTACAGGTTTACATTATTAACCATGTTGGAAACTCCAAGAAATATTAGGTACAATTTACATCCATGTGTATAAAATGCTTTGTTCTTACTGACTGATTGATGGATTAACGCATGCCTACTGTCAGCAGAGAGCTGAAATTTGAAGAGTGTGTTCTTTGTAATAATGATGTACCTAGGCATTCAATAGGAAAGGGATTTTTAAAATTTCCCCGGAATCTGAGCTTAAGCCGGTGAGAAGCAGGACACGGCTAGTTTTGTAGATTTTCCACCATAGTTTTTTAAGTTGTATACTTTATCAAACAGGAACTCGCGATTTGAAGACCCTTAATTCGTACACGGCAGAAATATTGTTAAGTATTCAAATACTGCCCTTACTACTACTACTGTCCCTCACCTTCCCCTCTCCCGCTCTTACATCCCCTGCCCCCTTCCATCACCTCCCCCCATCACTCTTTTTTCTCGTCATAACTTTTGTCTCTGCAATGCCTGAACAAGGCGCATGTCAATATTTTAGTAGAAAAGAGTGCTTAGCTATACCTACATTACTCTTAAGTAACCGATATGTAAGTAAATGAAAAATAAATAAATGAAGGATGTGTATTATACTCACCTCTCCAAATAGATATTTGAGGGTGGCCCACGGTATAGGCCCCCTGGCCGCCTGGCAACGTTCCAGGTAACACTGTAGGATCTGCATGCAGACTGTGAAGTCGCTCTCACTGAAGTCGTAAGATATGTTCCAACCTATTTTATCGTATTTACGACGCTCCTGAAAAGAAATTCATAAACTTGGTAATTCATCGGGCTATAGCATTTACTTTGTTCCTATATGATTTTTGTCATTAGTGATTCCGCATATCCTTAGAAATTACATTTGCAGTGGACAACTGCATTGACAACTTTAATTGTATACATGTTGCGGCTAGGTACCTACATCTATTTTTATAGCTATTTAGGTGTTTTCACGTCATGCAAATTACCAACAATTTCTAAATAGTTTTTAAAGTAAATCTTACGATGCTGAAGCTTTGTTGAGATGATTTAGATGTACAATAGGTGCCCTGGGCTTACCTAGGTATAGAGAAGCATCGGCGACGTCATAAAAGCCAGTAACTGCATATGTGTTAGACAACTATTCGAATATAAGAATGACTTACCTGCACCACAGCATGAAAGAAAGCCAAAACGTAAACGAGTTTCCTAAACGACGGATGCGTCGATTCTTCTAACGCGTGTGGACGCATCTTGAAGTACGTGTTTCGTAGGTTCAGTTTCAGGCCATTCGGTGGTTCCGTTACCACTGAAACGTTACAAAACAATGTAGTTACTTTAAATTCAACTAATTTTTCCGTTTTTAATTATATTTATTTTTATCAATTATACATTATGTTTTGCCTTATAAATTACTAGCAGCTCCCCGCGGTTTCACCCGCATAAGTCCCGATCCCGTGGGAATATCGGGATCAAAAGTAGCCTATAGCCTTCCTCAATAAATGGACTATCCAACCCCGAAAGAATTTTTCAAATCGGACCAGTGGTTCCTGAGATTAGCGCGTTCAAACAAACAAACAAACAAACAAACAAAAAAACTAACAAACTCTTCCGCTTTATAATAGTAATAGATACACTACCTGTTTGCCAAATTTCAGCCAAAACTGTTCAGCTGTTTCTGCGTGATTGACAGTCAAACAAAGAAACATTTAAACTTTCGCATTATATAAATGGGATTACCTTTCAACGACCTCTGTAGTATACCAATAGGAAAAGTCGGTGTCGGATCAGTAGTCAGCCACAGCCGGTATTCCGGGTGCGGTTTGGTCATCAACTCCAGTTGCTTCTCCAGTTCACGCAGGAAGGAGACTAGAAGGTGGCAGTTCTGGAGTATCAGCCATTGTCCGTGAGATATCGCTCCTTCTAACAGGGCTAGGGCAGCCTGGAATACATTAACGGTTTTTATTTTGTGACCGTAGATTATAGGGTGAAACTTTTAGACCGGCTTAAGGACCAATTCCTTAATAATAAGAGTTTTTGGGAAACAGCTGAAAGAAGTTAGCTTTTTCGATTTGACTAAAAATTAAATTAAATTTCTGAAAAAAAATAGGAAATTTTCTTTATCGTAGACACTTTACACTTCGAAAATGCAATCATTTTAATATTTATAAGGGTAGAAGTTTGAGATCATGTATGTATGGGTGTATGTCTGGAGACCTGAAATAACACATTGGCTTTTTTTGTCTCAATAGTCGATATTCCCACAGTATCAGGACTTACCTACGCGGGTAAACCAGGGCGCAGCTAGTCTTAAATTAAATAGCACCCAATGAGAAGTAACACAGGTATATTTACCCCCTCCTGTCCCTGCCCCAAGGAGAGGTACTTGAATTTCCCCCCGCCGAAGCCGCAGCGGTCCGCCAACTTCATGAGGTCGGCCGTCGGGTCCGATCCGGGACTCAAGATGAACACGACGGGAGTGAACGGAGTTGTCTGCTCTACTATCATGTCCAGACTGCAAAAATGATGTTCGGAATAATAACACTAACAACCAGTTTGCTTCATTCAATTTAAAACACTAAGTTACAGCCACAACTTGAGGGTCTATTAGATACATCCGGCTTTCGAATTTTTATTAAAAAAATATCAAGTTGAATAACAAAATGTTATTCTCTATTGAATACGCCACTCTAAGACATTGTTTTTCAGCTGCTTCAGATGTCTAATCATATTTTAATTATCATATCACCTATCTAAGGCCGTATACAGAAAGAAAGCTGGAAACTTATAAGCGCTGACAAGCGCTTACCAGCGCTTGTCAGCGCTGGTGACCCGCGCAGGAAAATGTGTGAACCCGCGCCGATAAGCACTGATCGGTGCCGACAAGCTTCAACACGCGCTGGTCAGCGCTGGGCTGCTGACGTCATAACATCGTCCGATGAGTCCGACATTCTGCCTCAACCGGCTTCCTTTGTGTCGAACGGACCAGCGCTGATAAGCGCTGGTAAGCGCTTAAAAGTTTCCAGCTTTCTTTCTGTATACGCACTAATATGTGATATCTAATTTGAATATAATAAAAACAAAGCATAGAGGCTAATGGTCATGGCAGATATACCTAGGTCGGTATTATGGCATTTATTTGCTCTAATGTCAGTATCCTAAAACGAAACAGTCGACTACGTTTGTATGGAGAAACAGTAGGACTCCTTTCCTCTTACCTAAAAGCAGATTCTATGAATTAAAGGTCAATATTTGGGTATTACAGCTGCATTTAAATTTAGGATGGTTATAAATCCTGACTCAAAGTTTAAGTGGCTGAAAAATTTGCTTGACGATGTCATCTTTTGTGTTTCCGGAATGGTGAACCGAGCTTTTCTACAAAGTCAGACGAATAAGCTAATACGTAATAAATCATCGTGTAAATTGAGACAGATCGCTGCATTAGCACCATTGAAGACGCCATTTTGGAGTGGCTTAATGAATTGGCTAAGAAATTGGTACCAACTGAATTCTAAAACGTTTATAAGTATCTTTGTGTATGTTACCTTATAACGGGTGGAGTGATATACTCCTCGCCCATAGTGACCGTGATGTAGTCTGTGAGCGCGCGGTAGATGCGGTCGACGCGGAAACACCGCAGCAGCATCAGTAGCTCGAACGGTTTCATCTTGTCTCTGTAGTGGTCCGGGATCTCGTTCGACTCAGGCGTGTCACTGTCGAACCACTGACACCGAGAATAACAGATACCGAGAGATCATTGAGAGACGGACAGAGGAATAGTTTTGATACCAATCAACTTGCTTCACTTCTGTATCGGTTTCGTACCTATCAGTTCGAGGATACGGTGAAAGACTAACTTATACCATATCAGAGCACGAAATCTTAGAAGACAAGGTCGATAGAATACTGTTGGGATTGTTAGTATATCCATACTTAGTGGCAAAAACTGTTTAAGAAATGGGTTCGTTCCCCCACTGACATTGTTAATAATCATCATTACACATCCATCTTATTGGCAAAAAAATGCCCATAATTAAGTAAGACTCTCGTTTAACAAACTAGGATCTACTGGTTGTTGAGACAGCGGAATGAATATTGAGAGGTCAATGTCATAAGAAAATAATATTACATAATCTTCTTTTCTCTCACTTGACCCAACGACTGCTATCAGAGATAACAACCGGGACCAACTGCATATTATTACATAAAATTTGCTTAATACATTAAAACGTGACATACAAGATTGATGCAATAAGTCTTGAAATGTTATAAAATTTGAACAAACAGATGAATTTGCTATATGCTTACCTCTTGCCAAGAGAAGAGGTTTTTGCTGATGTGATCGGGTAGAGCAGCGAAGGGGTCTGGGAAATCAATACTTAACTTCATGATGTCTTGCCATCCCTGTAAGCAGATAATAGATAAGTGAATAGTTGCAGTAACATGTTGCGGATTATGTTGCTCAACATTCTCGGTGCGGAAGTTCCACGTCACGTAAATATACGGAATTTTTTGCAATATATTGATGTTGCGTTGCATGTTGCAGGGCACTTTGTAACGTTACAGCGACACTTAGATTAAGTGTTTTGCATCACGTTCTGGAACAAAATGTCTTCTAATGTACCTAGGCTTAGATCGTGGTATTGATTGCTGTATTAGGTTGTTTTGTGATAAATGCAATAAGTATACAGTAGAATCCGTAATGACATCGAAATAACAAACACGTCATACACACTGGATATCATACAAAGCATATTCTGAGACGATAAACAACCATATTTTGTTGTAATGCCAATATTTTTCACAAAACTCTAACAATGCGTAACAATGATTTCTTAAGTTTAGTCATTATATCCGACGTTTTTATTAATTACGAATTTTGTATAAATAATTTAAATATATATTAATAGTCATATAAAGTATCATAGACGGAGTCATAATAAATGGTTTCTACTGAAGTCTTACTTGTGAAGGTATCCACATAGCAGGGCAGGCTCTCTGCGACTTCTCCAAAGACACGTTACCCTTGATGAAGAAGTCTAACATCATTTGACTGACGTTGCCCTCGCTCTGTTCCAGTTTTATGTCCATTTGGAACGAGAAAAGCAACTTGTGCCGCTCGAATATACCTGCGGAGGACTCGTTTTTGACAAAAGTTCTCTAAAATTCTGCTTGTGGCAAGATTTGAGACAGGAATGCGAAGAAATGCATTTCGTTCCATATTATTATGTACTAACAGTCTCTATGGCGCATCGGTTTAACACCGGGTTGCAACACAGAAGGTTACCATGTTCGATTCAGACTTTTAAAACAATGTAGCACGATCGTTTTTAAAATTTTAATAATTCCCGAGCTTCACTGTGCTGCGCAATTTTCAATTTAAAGCAAGCGAGTGGGGGCCTAAGTCATTTGCAAGTTTATCATAATAACAATTAAAAGCATAGTGGACCTGAAGGTTCAGGCTCTGAGGCGCACAACTACGAGGTAAAATGTGGTTTTATTCTTACCAGTACAGCCATAGTCATAAACATTTTTGGTTAACATATCGATAATATTCCTCAGACGTTTCGCGAGTATCACGTTGGGCATCGCCTTACGAAGCGAGAATGAGAACACCTGGAAATAATTTACACGCGAACTTAGTTTGACAGCAGATGCAGTTTTGTCATCTCTTTCAGTTTCACACAATGTTATAGAGAACGAGAGAGGGAGAGCGAAAGAGATACGCACGACGTCACGCCCGCCGTGGGCTTTAGGTACCTATTCTATCGTAGGTACTTATGTTATCTACATGTCTAAGTTGTTAGGTTAATAGGCCTAACATTTTTCTCATACATTTTGTACTAAATCAGAAGGCTTCTATTTTCTAACATAATGGGTATGTTACCCGGCACATTATAAAGAAATATGTTTTAATCTTTTTCATTAGTATGGGCATTGTAGACACTGTCAAGTTTTTTTCTATCTAGTTGACCGATGGCGATACGAAGTTCGAAAGGTCAGCTAGTTAATTAATATACTTACGTCAAGATAAGAAGACAAAGAGTATTGGTACATAGAATTGACCCCCGCCATGTCAGAGAGCACGAAGAACAGAATAGAGCCTCGTTTCGCAACGGGACGATATCCGTCGCGGAGTTTTTCAATGTCTTTAGTGGTTGCTTCTGCTAGTTCTAGTTTTTCCATTACCTATTTTGGGAAAAAAGGATTTTTTATCAGATGATGGAGGAATTATTCATCCTTTTACGAAACCACGGTTATGTACAATTTTTAACAAAAACAGATGTAGCAAAAGTTTGTGATAGCGACCAAGAAAAAATCAAAACAACGAATAATCTGGAAGGTTAGGAAAGTCATTTGACAACCACATGGTAAGTGACGATGTGTTCCACGACGTATAACCCGAAGAAAACTCAATAAATTGAAGAACACCAAGTCTAAAGCTGTGGAACAGCTTTAGACTTGGTGTTCTCCAACGTATTGACAATTCCGCATCTTCCAGCTTGTTTCCGGTGAACGTAGCCAGTTCTGTCAGCAAAGAATCTTCCAATCCTGACTTTTGTTCGCATTGGCCTCTATGATGAATACATACTTCAGCAGCTTTAGACTTGGTGTTCTTCAAAGTATTGACCAGTTCCGCATCATCCAGCATGTTCCTAGTGGACGTAGCCAGTTCTCTCAACAAATAATCTCCCAATCCTGATAGACTCTTGATTGCACTTGTGTTTATGTTAATTACTACTTACTTCAGCCGCTTTAGACTTGGTGTTCTCTAAAGTATTGACCAATTCTACATTATCCAGCATATTCCCGGTAGACGTAGCCAGTTCTCTCAGCAAGGAATCTTCCAACCCCGACAGTAGACTCTTGTTCGCACTTGTCTCAATGATGAGGAATTCTCGTTGCTCCTCCAAATCGGCGCGTTCAGCTCGAACAACTACACTTAAGAGTTGGTCTTCGAGACCCTGTAATAATGATGCAAATTATATTTATCTCTAAAAGTCATAACACCGTGTTGCATTGAAAAATAACGGCGATGTATTATAATTGATAGCCCAGCCGGACGTCAGAAGCTGCCGGCTTAAAATGTAGGAACTTACTTGCACTTAGCTTAAAAGTGACTTCTTTTGCTTCTTTCTTTCTCTGCTAACTTTTTTTAAAAATAAAACTATGTGATTGTTTGCCTATTAAGAACAAAATTTAGAGACATCAATTGAACAACTACATAGTTTCATTGTTTGACGAATTCCACCAAATCGAACGTTGTGTTACCTACAATACTATTTTTATGAATTCAACCCTTCTTCATTGCAAAAATTGATTTCAATGTTATTTACCTGAACGGTGACAGTATAGTTAATGACGACAGCCTTAGCGTAAGCCGCTGGGTTAAATTGCGGGTTGGCTAGCTTGGTGGTGAGGTACATCCTGAAGTTAGGGTCGTAATCTACCTCGGAACTGCCCAGCATTACAAATGTCCGACCGCTTTCCACTGAGGGGGGAAACAAAGAAACGATTTAATAATTCTAATAATATTTTTCAAGGGATCGATGGTTGCGTTAATCGCATCCATGGGATTTAGACAGAATCGCCATTTATCATGACAACATTTCATGAATCATGATATACGGCGATTGTGTGGAAGGCACCTGTCCAGATCGTAGTTACTGTACTGTCCAACAGTACGGTAACTACGATCTGGTAAGATAGTAGTCAAATGATACTATCTTACTAGATCGATAGAAACATAATAAACAAATTTATTTATTACTTCAAACCTTTAATATTCTTTTCCAATACGTTGTCAACGACTGGGTCGATGTACTCGTTCACATCTTGGAAGAGCACCGGCATCCCGTACTTGATGGCCATTTCTAGCTGTCTCAGGAACTGAGGATCGTTGAACGATAACACCTGGAAACGGAAAATATAAAGTTACTAGCTGCACTTTGCGGTTTTCTAATTGAATATATGGTAATAAGAAAGATCGCATTCCGCTGCCTCTGTGGCTTGTACCTAGCTTGTCTATTTTGTCTGTCAGTAGATTTTATTTCTTTTTATTTGTCCATGTAGCCTCGGCATAGAATAGGGGTAATAAGCAAACGGATGGACCGATTATGTTGATTCTTGCGTCATTATTTTATTTGTAATATACGTTTCACCTTTAAATTATTCTTCGCTTCTTTTTTCTTGATCCAGCTGAGAGCTTGCGTTTGTGGATCGATACAAAGTGGGAACCGAGACGCCCGAGTTGTTAGAATACCATTTTGTACTGACAGCTCATCTGGTGGCAAACCTTGAGAATTCCAGCTAAAAATTATCGAATTTTCAATAAGTTTTAATCTAATTATAGTTTTCGAATTACAGCATAAAAACAAATCAAGTTTGTTGGCCTTTATGAGTGCAATTGCTAGAGCTATTATAACAACAGTTTAAAAGGTAGAAGTTCTTACCCGCTAATTTCGACCTCGTTAGTTAAATTTCGTTCAACAGTAAAAGGCTCGGTGAGAGGTATACCTCTCTCTAGAACATCGCCCAACCAGTCTTCATACAACATAGTCTGTCTGAAGGAAAACGAGAACGGTCCCGTATAACTCAAGAAGGACGCAGCGAGCAAACAGTTGCCGATCAAACGCGACTGTTCCACATACAACGCTGCCAAGTCAATAGTCCAACGCTTTTGCTCACTCGACAAACCAGACATGAGCTTGTCCGCAGCGATCAAACGTCGCATCATGATATCAGTTTCTTCTTGCAATTCCTGTCGTCGTAACATTGCAGAGTCATATTTAGCATTAAGGCCGTCTAAAGTGTTCTGCAAACGGTTGATCTCTCGGTTCAAGGAGTCGAGATAGTTGATCGCCTCTTGGAACTCTTTCTCGAGGGCTTCGACTTTGTCTTTCTTGGGTTTGACTTCTCTGTATACGGCGCAGTACCCTAGGACGGCGATTACGAATTTTAGGAGACCGTATCTGGGGAAAATGGTATATTTGTGAATATCGTTATAAAGGACAATGGTAGGTATAGTTAAAAAGTTTGTATGTTTAGATGACGCCGAGTTTCTTCACCTATAGTAAAATTCGAGCTAGAAGCTACATAAATTCACCCAGCGGACTACAGCTCCCATGGCACAATTGGTAAATGCATAGGACTAGAAAACGGAAGGTTGCGGACTAAGTTTGTAAGGTAGTTCACCAGTTTTTCAAACAAAAGAGCATAGCGGAGCGGACATAGTTTGCGGTGGACGTACATATATGAAAAACTGGTTCAACTATGCTTAGCTAAGCGAAAGTAAAAATACAAATACGATAGTGGTGTTAGGTAGAGTTAAGTTAGAGGTAGATATTAGATAGAAGTACCGAAGTTCCTCTCTTACCCAGCTTTACTGATCTGTTGCATGGTATCAAGTTTCTTGCTTTTCTTCATGTGCGCCTTCACTGCCTTGGTCTGTGCTAGCGTGATGAGATCGCAGTTCATTTCCTGAAGATTTTGCAGGAATCTCGGGTCCGCCATCATGCCTTTAGCCCCTTTCCAACTCACGTCTTTTATACCACGGATTATTACTACACATTCGCACACAACCTGTAAAAATAAATGTGAATTATTTATTGTAAAGATTTTAGGGATCGCTTAAATATCAACTTACTTGTACAGCCTCAGGTGGTGTAGCAAAGGATCTAATCTCAGTGATATCATTCTTCTCCAAGTCAGCTAGCGCTAACCTAGCAGCTTCAAGCGCTGGCAACGCCGCTGTTAGCGCTTCCTCGGCCTCGCCCTTCTCTTCTTCGATGACTACTTTTTGCTCAGTGATTTCAACTTGCTTTACAGCGGCAACGGTTTGCTTTTCAACCGCTTTATCCGTTGCTAGAATTGAAAAAAAAAGGTAAATTAGTACGCAGAATGCAGCTCTAGAAAGGATTAAATTAAAATTTCCAAAAATAGCTTTTGTGGCAACATCACTTATAGCTGTTACTTTGACTTTTAATATCGATAAAGATACTCGGCGTTAGTCCGATTGATGATACTACTTAGACCGAACGGACAGAATAAGTAGCGGCCAAAGCCTTCCACAAAGTGTTTGCTTTTAAGCACTACCCATGGCTCACGGCTCACAGGGTAACCAAGGAACCTTAATTAACGGTTTTGAATCTATTTATGTATACCTATTTTTAAGATTTAAACATGATAATTTATAATTAAATCTGCAATTTAAATCGATTAAGTTTTAGTAGCTATTAAAATGAAAGAAGGCGTCTTAAACTCTTCTTTCTTATGACATATCACCGAAGTGTACCTTTAGTGATTTCCTTGAGCAGTATCTCGCATTCCTTCGTCTGCTCCGCGACTATCACTTTCTGAACAGCTAACTTTTCGTTCAAATCTGCTAACTGGACGTTAGCCTCTTCGATTTTGGCTAACCCGCCTATGAGACGTTCGCACTAGAAGAAAACACTTGTTTTAAAAACCTGTCGCCTTAGCAAAAATAGCGGCAGGTATTTTTAAAAAAAAATCTTTAAATCATATTATGATGATTTTTAGAGCGTCAGAAAATATAACCTATGCTATGCGAGTGCCAGAATATTATACAAGATGAAAAGGAAGCTAGGAATCAGGGATAGACATAAGTTTTCAGTAATATTTGCCCGATAGTTGCATATAAACCACCAACAATGAAGTAAACCTTTACCTGAGCAACGATAAAGGCGTCTTTCTCATTGAGCAATGAAATGTAGTTTGTTAAGTAATCCATGTAATGTTTGGGCGTAACATAGTTGTTGCGACGCAGTCGCTGGAGGAACTCTACCGAATACCTGTAAATAAATAATTATTCTCAAACTATCGCGTCGTTGGAATAGAATTCGATAATATGCGATACAAACACAAATATTTGACTATAGATATATTTTTTAAGAAAATTTGTAATTTAGTATAAATGATTTAGTCAAAGTCCCTGGATGTATTTGAAACCTACAGCCGGGTGCACTACCAATTATTGTGCCATGGGGGGCAGTAGTCCGGTTTATTTCAAAAATACTCCTTTATTGAATTTAAATAAAGCTAGGAAGGAAGGATATAATGTTTTACGAGTGAGGGTCGTGGCGTCATTTCTTTACGGATTCAAGTCCGGTTCGGAGCAGATCTACTATTTTATTTATACTTTGCAACATACACATTATGGACATGTAATCTTACCTAGCAACGGACATGTGGACATGAACCACGTGCTCGACGATGATTGGTCGGAACTCTTCTGGTATCTTTTCCACCTATAATAAAATAAAATAATGTTACAGACATAATATGTACCTACCAAAAACATTTTCTCGAGCTCCTTCCTACTCCGAAGAGGCACGTTGCAGTGGATCCTGGTTGTTATCTCTGACAGCTGTCGTTAGGCCGAGTTAAGAGGCATAGGGTGATCGAAACTCGCCGATCACCCTATGCCATAGCGGTAGGCTCTTTTGTTTGCATAGCATATGCAAACAAAAGAGCCCACCACTCCACTTAGCCTAGTCTTCCATGCCTAAAGGAATGAACTGGTCAATGTATTAGCTGTTGGTTCAACGTGGGTTTTTCTTCGCCGTAAGAGCAATGTGCGAACATAAATTGGTTGTTACGAATCTATTATTACTATAGTTTACTCACATCAGCTAAGAACACATTGGCCACAGCGAGTAAGGCCTGCTTTGGCCACGGGAATTGCCAATCTATAGTCGTATTATTAACTAGACCGGGGAAACTTCGACATCTGAAAACGAATGAAAACAAAATAATTATTGATATTTAGTGCAAGTATTCGAGACTTATTTTAAAACAGATAGAATCTAAATTACCTGTTCCTCAAGATATCGCCGCTCGGAGACATTGACAGAACAACATGAAGGTTATCAGTGCATCTGTTGCAGAAGAAACTCCATACAGCGTCTCTGAAATAGCAAATAAACGTTTTTCAACAAATGTCAATCCGAATCAATTTAATGGTAGATCAGCGGAAAGTTTTGTCAAATTCGTGTCTCATGCGACAAACGTCTTGCCGTGTTTCACCAATTACCTCCAGTTTTTATTAAATAATTTGTTATAATTTACATGCATTCTAACTAGGTTGCGCGAAGAGAAAATTTCAAAAAATAACTTTTCGTCATCGCGTTTCTGCAAAAAACTCCCAAACCACTATTTTGCATTTAAATATAGCGACGATTGTGATCCTTCGATTTTCAGATTCCAGTTTTCAGCATGTGTATCGACTTACTTGGCCACTCCATAGCCCGCCTCAGCGCTGGCGTTGCGGACGGTATTGATGATGGCATCCTTCTCGTCGTCTCCGAACAGCGCGGGTATCATTCCGATCATCAGTATATTGTTTATGAACTCTAGGAAACCCTCTTCCAAAATCTGTCGTAAAACATGATTATTCAGTTGCATGGTCACGATTCGATAGGTAGGTACTAAGTCTTACCAAAACTGGTTCAGTACTTTAAGACCGAACGTCCGCCGCTAACTATGCCAGCTTTGCTCTAACTAAGTTAGCTTAGCTTAGCTCTGCATAGTTTAGCCAAATCTAGGGGCTACTTTATTTCAATGTTTTAACATTCGTTCGTTCGTGTATTTACTAATTACAGTCTAAAGCGAATACAGAATGTAAACGTACTTGTGCTGCAGTAAATAGAAAGACGGTCTTTTTATTGTCACAGCCGAGTTGATTGTACATCCGCTTCATGTCGTCTTTGAACGTGTTCTCGTTGTAATTGCGGGTTATAATGATCTCGAACATTTCACAACCTGAACAATAAACGTCAAAAATATTATTAACAAAGTATAGAAAACTAGCAGCAGCCCGCAGTTTCGCCCACGTAGGTTCCTAGTTTCCTTTTCCGTTGGAATAACGAATATAAAATCCTATATGCAAAAAAAAACAATAGCATAAACAAAAGTGACTAGTGAAGTGATGCTTGAATTCCATATACCAAGGCGAGTGAGGAACCGGTGGAGTTTTACTGGGTAAACCTATGGTCGCCTACCACCTTAAGGCCATAGGGAACCCCACACACGGCGCTGCTCTTCCCCGCGAGTGCCATGATGGTGCATAGGGCTGCATTTCTCCACCATAAAAAAGGTTAAGATAAACAGGCGGGTTTCGACCACGTTTAATTAAAAATGTGTGTAAAATCACCTGCAGCGAAGGCAGCGAGGCGACATATGGACTTCTTCCCGCTGCCGCCGACGCCGATGATCATGGCGTTGCCGCGGTCCATGCGCAGGATGCGTTGCGTACGCGTCAGGTGTTCGAGGCAGTCCTCGAACAGAACCACTGACATCTTGCCTAGACGCTCGTTGAATTCGTCTAGGATCTGTAAACATATTACAATAATTACCAGACGATGGATTTTGTATGATCTTTCTACTTCTTACTTCTTCTTCGTGTCCGCGGCGTCAAATTGCGTAGGTACCATAGAGAATTTAGCACGCTGCAACAGCTACTGCCGCTGCAGTGCAGCTAACAGGACACATAAAGGGCAGACCGTCAAAAGCGCCATTGTATAGACTTTTAGCGGTCAACTTAAGTTAGCAGGCGATTGAGTGATTTGAGAAATTCCGCGCGGGTGTTATAAAGCCTGGTCGGAAGAGGATTTTTAATAGCACGGATGCGTTTCTACTCCTCTGTAGAACTACAGCGCAGAGGCTTAGTAGACACTGGTAGGCATTAAGCCTACTAGTGTCTACTAAACCTTAAATTTACGCTTCTTCACTGTACACGCCACTTCACGGCAAACATCGGTTTGAGTTATATAGCAAGTAGAGCGTTAGTTTGCGACAGCCCATCGTTAGGCTGATTATGATTAGGACCAGCGGATTGCTCAATATCTCATGAAGGATGGGTGGGATGAAGAAGATTCAGGCTGTTGCTTCTCATGGATTATTAACTTCCTTACCTCATCCACACATATGGCGCATAAAGTGAATGTACCTACGTGTACAACTTAGAATAGGTAAGCGACATTCTACTCCGATAAATAAATCACTTTAGATAAAAAGTAAAGTTTTAGTTACCTCTTGGAACAAGAAATACACTGCTTCGTAATCAAGCAGATCTTCATAGTATCTAATTTCATCCTCGTCAAGCGCGTTCCGGTAGTCTCCAAACAATAATGGGTCTCTGAACACGTACTCTTCAAGCTAAAATCAAAAGAAAATAAATGTCTGTAGGTAGGTACTCGTATATAAAATTAACGCCCCCAAAGTAGCAAAATGGTAAAACAATGATAATTGTTAAATGGTATTATACTAACAACTTCGAAGTGCATTATGTTTTAGTAGGTGAAGTCTACTAAGCTATGGGCGAAGTAGGAGAGGATCGGCTAAAAACGTCGGCAACCTCGGCAAACAACGGCAAGCTCGTCTTGAAATTGCTAAAAACAGTAAATTAATACTATTTTTTCTCTTACCGTAAATTCTCTTTCAGCTTCGACTTCTTCCATTTCCTCCTCGACTTCCACTTCTTCCTTCTTTTCTTCTTTGGGTTTCACTTCTGCTTCAAATTCTAGAAAAAAAAAACGTAAAATACGTAAGAAACAATACGCTAGGAAAACGATTATTTTCCTAGTAGCAACTAACCATCTTCCTCTTCGGCCTTATCTTCTTCTTCAGGTACTACTATCTCTTCAAGTACGACAGGTTCCTCTTCAGGGAAATACTTCACGACATGTTCGTGAATGTGTTCCTGCATTAACTGGTTATCCTGAAATAAAGAATTTCACAGCATTACAGCACAGTAATTTGATTTTGCCAATATTCTTGATACACACACACTACTCAATAAATTCCTTGGCTACCTGCTCCAAAAAGCTGTTTCATTTGATTTTTGTGGCACAATACTGAAAAACCCGATCGACAGGACATACCTGCCACTGATTTATCGGATCGCGCTGAGGTAGACGAAGGTATAGGTTTAACCTATCCGAAATCGGTATAATTCCACTATTCACAACCAAAAGGCTGTGAATATTGGAGAGTTTGGTAGAGAGCAGGTTTCTCCAAAGTCTAGCGCCTTGCACAGTCTGTACTTTAATGGCTTACCGCTTAAGTGTGGAATTTTGCACAGTAGTAACGTGTACTGCGCACTGTTTATCTATCTTTGTGGTATTACATACCGTCACACTAATTAGCCTGTCACATATGACGCGAGTGAACTCGTTCCTCCAACAGCGTACGATGGATCGTTTCTCGCTGAAGTAGTTGGGATGAGTGAGGCAGAGACCGGCCGCGATGCGGGACAAGTCGCGTAGATTGAATATGTAGTGGAACTTGGCTGGTGTTGGTGGAAGTTCTATTATTATAATCTGGAAAAGAGAAGATTCGTGTGAAAATGATCCAATCGTTAGACTTTTGTCATAAACGAAATGATGTCTCTAACATTAATGATTTATCAGTCAATGGAGGTGTGCATGGGTTATGCGCGCATATACATCTTACGCGTTTGCTGCAGTATTTTCTTTCAGTAGACCTACCAAACAACGTCGAAGTCGACGTCGACTTGCGGTGTCAAGATTATCAAATATCTCGCACGGTTTGCTCCGCGCAAGTAATTCCTTAGCGGGGTGCGGATTTCTTGACACTACAGGCCACATACGCCATGCGTTTAATGAGCCCTTCTTAACACCGCAAAAGGATAATATAGTTAAGATATGATAGCTTGGATGTATGGAATACTTTCTACTAATATTATAAATGGGAAAGTTTGTATGGATGTTTGTTACTCTTTCACGCAAAAACTACTGAACCGATTGCGATGAAACTTGGAATATAGATAGCTGGACACCTAGAATAACACATAGGCTACTTTTTATCCCGTAATTCCCGCGGGATCGGGACTTACGCGGGTGAAACCGCGGGGCGCAGCTAGTACCTTATAAAGATCCAGTGTCATCTGCACAATTTTGTCGACATTATCTTTGACTTCGTCCGGGAATATCTCAAAATGCCCGGCCAGTATCCCCGTGTAGATATGACTTAGAGTACTTTCTGATGGAAACTGTAGGTTGTACACTGAAAACATTGATATAAAACGGGGGTCCACCTGCAAAAAATATAATATTGTGAACATTCGTGTTCCAGTAAATAACTGGTCTGGCTGGACTGCTAGGATTTTATCATCCTTTCTATCCTTCCAAAGATTGGCTGGAAGAGATCGCTTTAGGCGATAAGGCCGCCCATTGTGCCATCTGAATTTAAGTTGTTTATGTTGGTTTAGTCGACTAATGTCAGAATCTAGAAATGTCAGACGCGTTTAAAATGCCAGAATCTATTAATGCCAGATTCTACAAATGCCCGATTCTACAAATGTCAGATTCTATAAATGCCAGAATCTATTAATGTCAGATTCTATAAATGCCAGATTCTACAAATGTCATATTTTTGTTATAAATGCATTCTGCATCCATTGTTATCGATGTATTGCAGCTTTTTCTATTAATACAACGCCAGCATGAACTTCCGCTTTTATTCGTTCTATTGATTTTATTATATCGAAAACCATTATGTAAAAGTGTGTCATTACCTTTTTGATTTTTGTCTATTATAAACTCACTTTCCATATTTTTAATAAATAAAAACCACAATATTTGATGATAACAGCAAACTAGTCGTTAATTACTAGCCGAGGCGGTGACGGGTAAAATAACTGAACTACCCACATTTTGATCAATTAACAAAAATCAAAACATAACGCGTATAGTTACCTCTCTTAGGCCCAGCGCACACCGGCGGAGGCGCGGTATTTAAATAGACATTTTCGATGTTATTTTTTTAACAATATATATTATAGAGAGGAAAGATTTGTTTGTTAGTTTGTTTGTTTGTAACGAATATGCTCCGAAACTACTGATAAAATTTTAACTTCTACGAGCTTATTTCAATAAACATACATAACTAGTAGGTAGGTACCTACCTAATAACCTTTTTTCGAATACATTTTTTTTAACTGTAAGTATATATAGTAGGTACTGATAGAAATTACTAGTTATGTATGTTAATTTGCGGTATTTATCTGTACATTTTCGATGTTATTATTTATTAACAATGTTTATTTCTGATAGTAGTACAAGTAATTTTGTCCCGTATTAAATACAATCAATTTCTAAGAGCTCATTACAAAATTTTGCATTAAAATATGTGTTTTTAATAAAAACTTTAGAAATTAACGAAATTTTTATACACGCACACAGGAAATTATTATTTTGCAATTATAACAAAAATATGACATTTGTAGAATCTGGCATTTATAGAATCTGACATTAATAGATTCTGGCATTTATAGAATCTGACATTTGTAGAATCGGGCATTTGTAGAATCTGGCATTAATAGATTCTGGCATTTTAAACGCGTCTGACATTTCTAGATTCTGACATTAGTCGACTAAACCTTTATGTTTTACTTTAAATTGTAATGTTATAATATTGGTGTTTCAATAAAGAAGAATTAATCTATCTATCTATCCTTCTTCCTGTCTTATCTTCTATCTTTCTATAGAATACGTGCGCTGTTCGCCCCTGCCATGTCCTTGCCCTTGCTAACGACCCGCCTCACAAGCCTCTACTTTGCCTACGAAAGGCTACATGAAAGAGAGATTGTCCGACTATAAAGTAGTACCAGTTAGTCGCCAAAATAATTATTGGTAAAGAACTTACATCGTTTCTTCCACCGCCCGCTTTACCCATAGCTGCAAGGAAACCGATGTCTTTTAAATTCTTCCAGTTCAAATCCTTTCCTCTATCGTAAAAGCCTTTCCTTTCAAAGAGTAGTTTCAGCAGAGCTATGGGTTGTTGAGTACCGTACGTGTCAACCTAGAAATTGTAAAATTGCATTTTAACTTACTAAGAAATTGAAATAATTTTATATTTACATTTTTTTACCAAAATAACACTAAGAGCCACTTACACCCGTTTTAGACGAATCTGTGTGATTACTTTGGCTAAGCAATGCCCTGACTCGCTTATAATAGTGATTTTTAACGTCAACGAAAATGGGACAGACACATTACTTAGACAAGTAATTACTTAGAATCGACTATAAATACGAGTGTAAGTTCATTTGGTATCACGTGGTCCAAAGAGTGCATTTGGTATATGGGTCATTGATGAATGATAATCTTACAATAGGCATGTTCATGTCGTCAATGAAGACCAGCATCTTCTTGCCGACGGGCGGTCCGAAGGTGTCCTTAGTGCGCTTCTCTACGACGGACTCCAAGTTGCGTTGCACGTCCATGGACGAGGTGCGAGACGAGAAGTTCATTTGTTGAATTATCTGTTAAAGGTTTCAAGCAATATCTTCATAATCAATGTTCTATTATAGATTCTTCTTCTGTTTTCGCGATGTTGTATTGAAATTAAAGACATTTTTCGGTTTGAATCGCGTGGATTTTATTACTTTTAGCATTGTTACAACGCTCAACGTTTCGAGACCTTTCCAGGTCTCTTCTTCAGGATAGACCTGAAATCTACCTGACCTGTCTTCTATCCTGAAGAAGAGACCTGGAAAGGTCTCGAAACGTTGAGCGTTGTAACAATGCTAAAAGTAATAAAAACCACGCGATTCAAACCGAAAAATGTCTTTAATTTCAATGTTCTATTAGTTATAAACGATGCAATGATAAAAGATGACTAACTTTATCAACTTTGAAATTTCATGTCGCAGTAAAAGACAAACAATTTATAGTTTATGCGTCTGTTAAAGTCATCGTTTCTAAGGGTAAATTACTAGCGGCGCCCCTCGGATTTGTCCGCGTAAGTTCCGATCCCTTTGAAATTTTCATAAAACGCGTTTGTAGGTATATTACCTACACATCACAAAGAACACATTCTCCAAATTTCATGTCTCTAGGACCAGTGGTTTAGCTTGGGCTTTGATATATGATTCAGTCAGTCAGTCAGTCAGGACTTAGCATTTTATATGGTACTAGCTGCGTCCCGTGGTTTCAACCGCGTAAGTCCCGATCCGGTGGGAATATTAGTATCAAAAGTAATATCTTACTTCTCGATAATGTAGCTTTCTATTGGTATTGGCTGGTGCACTTACATATCTTTCGGCAGGTAATCCGAGTAAGTAGTTTGTTATGATAGCAGTTTTAGACGTTCCAGTATCGCCAACAAGCAGCACAGGTCTTTCAACCTGCAATAGAAATGATTATAAGCTGTGTTTCTCAATATAACAACAACAATAAAACACATAGGTAGTATCGAGCTCATCCGTGCTTCGGAAGGCACATTAATCAGGTGGTCCCGGTTATTGTCCGTAATAGCGGTCATTAGCTGAAGGTCTTAGGGCTTACCTAGTGTTAAAGTTGTTCAGTTCGCCTTAAGGCTTCCAACTTGACCTCTCGACTGCTATCGGAGATAACTAATCAGAACCCACGACAAAAAATATAAGAAATATTTGGTCGAACGGTATAAGGACGCTATGTAATATCATAAACTACAAGTGTAGAGCGGATGATTGTCTTCTTCTTTTCGTAAATATCGACATCGTAATAGACTAGTGCCATTACTGCCTGAGCAGACATCTTGGTCAGAGTATATTGTTTATCTATTTCTCACACAAAACTCTAACACTAGGTGATAATGACACTCACGCTCTCCATGATCTTGATGAGCCAAGTGAGTCGCAAGGTGTCCACTGTCGGCACTAAAATGGAAGAGAACTTCTTCTCCCTGTCGTGAACATACTCCGGGACCAGCCACTCCCAAGCCTCCCACGTCTTAGTGTCAAGGTAGAGACAGTAGTCGTATAGACTTGGGAATCCCATTGGGAAATGCTCTGAAAGTTACGATGAATTGGTTAGGCATTAATAAAAGGCTGCATTGGTTAATTCCGTACTTCGGTTTTTTTGGGTGGATTTCTTTGATCATTTCTTGAAAAGTACATACGTTCCTGTGTGCACTTTAAATATAATAATTACCTACATGTATTCAAAAACTTTATAAATGAAATAGTAGATTATATGCCTTATTTTTATAAAGAATCCGACTTTATTTCACGATTTTTCAAAATTTGCCACAGATCGTAATCGACAAACATTCCAAAAAACTGAGTTTACCTACACCTATTTTCTACCCATAAATTTTGGAAATAAAAATTCTTCCTGAAAATAATATACGGAACAACATTTTGTTCAGTATATATTATTTTCAGAAAGAACACAGGCAAATATTTTTCTATACAAAAATGGGGACTCTTAAGAATATGAGATTCCAGAAATGAGAAATGATACAAATAGAAACTATAGATTCTTACTAGTAGTAGCTTTCTTTTCTGGATTGTCTTCTACCAACATCATGGGGCAAGCTTTCTTTACGTAGTTATCGAAATCGAATCTACCGTCATCTATGATCGATGCACCGAGACTGTTGTACAGTGACTGAAATTTATAACAATCAATTTACTGTGATATAGTAGTGGATTAGGAAAACTTTGCAATGTAAGGGCCTGGCCACATTCGTCTAGAATCCAGTTCAGTTGCGGTTTGAGGGTTTGTGGTTAAAACTGCTAAATCGGATAGATATGGCCAGGACTGAATTAAGAAAATTAAAAGAAAATATAATATTGCAGGACGTTGTACACACACAGCGCAACCTAGCCCTAAACCTAGTAGCTAGGCTTGTACTATGGATTCTAGACAGTAGATTAGTAAATACAATACTTTTTTCTATACCTACAATTCCCAGAACCAGAAACAAATTCTTGTCCCCGGCGGGAATCGAACTAGCAAATCTGCGTCGCAGTCAGGTGTTTGCCCGACCGACGGACGTGTCACAGAGACGTCCGTCGGTTTAAAAAACCTAAATAGATTATGGAATTTAAAATGAAATCGATGCCTTGCACACACTTGATTTAAAGATGACCTATTTTAAGAATAATAAACAGACTTTTGTACGTTTTTAGGGTTGCGTACCCAAAGGGTAAAAACGGGACTCTATTACTGAGACTTCGCTGTCTGTCCGTCTGTCTGTCTGTCTGTATGTCTGTCTGTCTGTCCGTCTGTCACCAGGCTGTATCTCATGAACCGTAATAGCTAGACGGTTGAAATTTTCACAGAAGATATATTTCGGTAGCCGCTACAACAATAAATACTAAAAAAAAAACAAATATTTAAGAGGGGCTCCCATACAACAAACGTGTTTCAAAAACATCAAGGAGTTTTATTACAATGTGAGGTCGCTTCTGATTGGTCAGGACAAATCGAGTAGGTCAGGGAATTTAAAATGGCTGCCCTATCTGTATACCAGTCTGCCTTCACTTTCAAGAGTTTCAAACGTTTTAGATTTTCTTTGTGCCAAAGCTTTTTTTTTTCCATTTTTTTTTTGAGTATGATGGGATTAAAAATCGAAGCTAAATATTTCACATTTTCATATCAAATTTAAAAATTGGTTGTTGTAAACCGTTTTAGGGTTCCGTTCCCAAATGTGATAGTGGTACGGAAGTCGGAACCCTTCGTGCGCGAGTTTCGCACTTGGCCGGGTTTCATTTTTATATTTCAAGTGTAAAAAAAAATATAACTGGAAGAAGAAGTTGCCAAAATATAATATCTTCAAACAACAAAAAGTTAGTCAAAACAAACATTGATTGGAGGCGCCGGGTATCGATCCCGGTACCTCTCGCATGCTAAGCGAGCGCTCTAGCATCTGAGCTACGCCCCCTGTACCGTTACGTGCGAAATACGCATACAGAAGCAATACGCTATAAAACTGGTTCAAAACTACTTTTAAGATTTTGTAGTTGACAGTTCAATGCCACTATATTACGTGACTACCAATGTTATATTCTAGTCAATTAGGTATGCAGGTATAGGCTGTAGGTATTTGTGAGTTACTTGTTTCACCCCACGGTTTCGTCCACGTAAATCCAAATCCTGTGGGAATAGTGGGCTAGATAACAGCCTATGTCTTATTTCAGGTCTACCTACATCCCAACTTTCTTTGTAATCTTTTTAGTAGGTTTAGCGTGAAGGAGTTACAAAAACACACATACCTACTCATTATTTCCTATAACTTTCGCGTTTCAATAATAGTAGATTTTTTTTATAACTAACAGCGCCTTCCGGTTTTACTTCCGTACATTCAGATTCTACAGGTATATTAGGATAAAAGGAACTAAAGACACAATTTTAATACTTATCAAGTTACATCACAATTGGATATATCTAATTAGAACTAAAAACAAATATTTAACATTTGTATATAGTATCTGTAGGTATTTTTAGTTGCTTCAATATTTATCTTATTGTAAAGATAAGAAAATATCTCTTAAGCAATTACAGTTTACACAAATATATAGTTCATATATCATTGTTTGTGAGCCACTAAAAGGGTTTTTGGAAACCGCGGGATTACGCGGGCGAAACTGCGGGACACTGTTAGTTTATTAATAGAGGAATTATAATAATGAACCTCCGAAAGTAAGGAAGCACACGAAAATAATTAACTTATTTTTATCTAGGCTGTAGTTGTGGTGACTCAATGACTTACCACCATGAAGACACACTCGACTACAGTAGTGTCGATCTCTTCGTTTTTGTCCTCACGGTTTGGCATCAAACCGCTTATCATGTAGCACAGCTGCACCACCTTGTATACGACAAAGTTATACAGTTTAGATACTGATAATTAGTTAAAACTTAAGTAAGATAAACTGCTTATAAATAAGTTATTAAAATCAAATAAAATATTACACTTATTATGATCGATTTTTTAATCTACATACCAAAATTATTGGCTGAATAAAATCGAACACAACCAGGTATAAAACTTTTAGAAGTTTGTATTCTTTGTAAACGATTGTGACGTTTTTATTCGGTAGTGTTACATTTTATTGATCAAATATTTGTTGTTTAGATGTTTAAAAATTAAATTCTAAAGCTTTCTCGTCATACAAAATCCGCTGAAGTGAACACCATTTTATAAGCACGATAATGGTACAAACTACTAGGTATACTTACTAAGTTCAGAGGCGTTTGCGGTACAATGGTCTTTAAGGGCGTCTGCTGTTGGAGTCCAAACAGGCCAAAGACAATGTAGTTAATGGCGCCGGTGACGTAGTGGTCAAAAAGACCATTTAGTTGCTCACGTTCTTCCTCGTTGCTGCGGCCTCGAATCCATCTATAGGAAGTTAAGCCCCATAATGTTAGTTAAGAAACGCCTAGCCACGACATTTCTTAAATTATGGCTAATGCTAATAATACACCATGAGAGAAGTACATACGTTTAGCAATCGCGCATCGCACGCAATTTGCGGTCTTAGTAACTTACTTATCTTAATAAGGTTAGCAGCCTTATATTTAGCCTTAGCCCCTCTTTGAGCTGGCTCCCTCCAGCTCGAAGAGGGCCGTTTTAGGACCGACTACATGTACGCCTCGACAAATCTTTGAAATCTTACCTATCCCAATAAGGTTGGTATCCCAAGTTCTTGGGATCAACGAAAACCATGCCCGCCCTAGAGACTGTAGCAGGCGAGGCATAGTTTAAGTCTCCTACTTCAAACAGCAAGGAGCAATAGGGAGCGAGACGAATGCGCTCCCCGTTAGCTAACGTTAGTAGCTTGTTGTCGTCCATTACGGAGTTCATGTTTTCGATCCAGAGGGCGTCTACGTCGCCGTCGAATAGCGAATAATGGCGCTCGTTCATATCTGCTGGTCTGGGGAACGAACAAGTCTTTCAGTAACCAATGGCAGTAACTAAGTTAACTAGTAGGTACTTAGTAAGTAGGTAAATACTTCTCACGCGATTAAGACTCGGGTAAATAGGTAACTAATAGTATTGCGAACAGTAGACTATTATTTTTATTATTGTATCATAGTCATCATGGTATCACTTTTAATATTAGCCATTGAAGTGTTTGTGATAAAAACGTTCCCAAAAATACATCGAGACGTTTCGCCTTTATAGAAGCTGATAGTGATAGTTTTCAGTAGATGAAAGGACAAGAGTTATGGATGTAGGTAGGGTTAATGTTTTAAAAATGAGATAGGCTTGTTGTGGACTTCATCTCACCTAATGGGAAGCGACGATGAGGTCGGCGAGGTGGCATGCTTGCCTACAATATACCTATTCACTCTTACTAGAAGATGAAGCAGGTCGTACAAAATAGGTGGATACCAAAAAGGAACGCGCACTGTGAATGGGCGATGATTGTTATTCCTTCGTTGTCGTATTATTGGTGACAAGATGACTAAAGGACTGAAAGAATCTAACATACCTGTTCATTTCTCTAAAGATTTTGGAGTAGAGTCCGTCTGTCCAATCTCTCGTTACGGGATCAAGTATCCCATATAATTCGATGACGGAACAAGCCTGAAACCCAGACATTGGGATAACATAAATTGTACTACAGTAGATTTAAAAGAAAATATCATTAAAGAAAAATAGATTCACAAAAACTTTACGCAAGGTGATACTAGAACTTGCTTCTAATCATATGTCAACCAGTGTTGGTTTCTTTGGTAGAATAGCCTAGTGATGGCATATATCATTAATAAAATAAATATTAGTTTAATTTTGTTGTTTAAATTGTGTTCCTGATACTGACCTTAGGATTGATGACAGTGAGTTTGGTTGGCAAGCCAAGGTTGGTCTGCGCTTTGACCAGGCACAGCAGGATGACGGACTTACCGCCGCCGGTGGGTCCCACCAGCATCGAGCAATGTCGTGTCATCATAGTCTCGTAGAGCTGCACTACTTTGTCAACCTGTAAGAAAAAAATACATCCGAATTGAGAACCTCCTCCTTTTTTTAAAGTCGGTTAAAGATAAATAGTTTACTCCGACCAAGTTATCTATACGGGCAGCGATGGCACCAGTCTACAACGAAGTAGATATTTACTGATGTTGACAACTTTTTTTTTCTTGATTTTGTATACCTAAGTATACGGCAGACAGTAGAGTAGCCAGGCTACCTGAGGCGTCTTACTTGACCAAACGAAAGCTCCGGTGGAAGTGTACTTAATAAAACAAACACATCCCTACAAAAATGTTTCCATGTTTGTGTGTAGATTGTGCGAGTTTAAAAAGTTTAATAGTTACCTGGTGAGGAAGTACCATATACCCATCTCCTTCCAACACGTCATTAACGGCCGCATTGAAATCTGGGTACCCTACGCGTGGGCACTCAAGCCCAGGGAACAAATCCTTTATAAGTCCAAGGAAAAGTGGTACGTCTTCGAATACGAACTTCGGGTGGTTCATATCTCTGTAGGAAATATAGATGACGTCACAGTTCTGAATCGCACAAATGTTTTACACCTTATAGGAGATATAAAGACGACTATGGCCGGTAAATTATAAAACAAAACACTTCACCTGAGGGCTCGCATAAGCACCATGATCTCGCTAAGTCCGGGCGAGTCTCGCCTCAGTTTCCCCGCCATCCTCAAGACAGCGGTCAGAGCGCGCAGGCCCCAGTCGTAGTGGGACTGTTTAGATAACTGTTCGCGTGCCACTTTGTACAACACTGTCATCTTCTTTGCTAACACCTGGGTAAAGAACATTGTTAATCAAATATTTATGAGAACTAAATTCAGATAGAGCTATCAGTTCTCCTTATCGATGCACGTCAAACTCTACGAGATTCATACAATTATACTAGACAGGCAGTTGTGGACAACCATAGCCCTAAGAGTTGTCATTTTTCAAAGATAAATATTGTTATAGATTCTTCTTCTGTTTTCGCGATGTTGTATTGAAATTAAAGATCCGAAGAATCCCTATCCTGAAGAAGGGACCTGGAAAGGTCTCGAAACGTTGAGCGTTGTAACAATGCTAAAAGTAATAAAAACCACGCGATTCAAACCGAAAAATGTCTTTAATTTCAATAAATATTGTTTCCAAAATTCTTTTTTCTAAATGCTGAAGTAGAGTGGGTTTGAAACCCCATCGCAGTCATTTCTACAGTAAGTTACCCTAGAATCAGTTAGTAAATTATCTTCTAGCTGACTAAAACCTGTGTTAAAACGCAGGTTTAAACCACCCACATCCTAACAAACTTTTTAAGACTTGTCAACGTGATCTTTGCAAAAGAATCCAAATGTAATAATGTAATTTTGAAGCAGGATTGTTACCTTAGCAGTAAGGAATCCATCAGAAAACAGTGATATCTGGCATATCATTTCGAGATCAGGTAGAATACACACGACCGGTCTGAACAAGGCTTTCACAGACTCGGGTAGTTCAGTCCGACCTGCGTACCCGGGGTTCATGGTGATGAAGATACCCACTTTACTGTCCATCGCTATTTCTTGACCTTCAAACTGGGGAATAATTAACTTATGTGTAATTTTGCCCGCTAATATAATGATGAGAGAACAAGTTTGTGATTTGAGCTATCGTGGAGCATATACTATGAAGATTAAATACGAATTACGTCAAATACTCCAAGTATCCAGAAGATGGTGCCACATATTAGACCGCCTAGTCATGTATGCCATATATTAAACTAGGTAAACTGCTTGTTAACATGCAGGGTAAGTGTCAGGCAGCAAAAACAGTGTCAAACCTATTTGCAGTAGGTATGGCAGGTTATTAGATGAATTAAACTTATCAACTGTGTTAAGCGGACCTCGGGCTCCCGAGAGGGCTGCAAACGGTAACATCGCTCGGATGAAGATAAGATAGGGACAAACTAACCGTAAACCTCTTCAACCTCATCAACAAAGCGCTCCTAATGCACTGCAGCTGAGTCGAGATCACAGATAGCACAGAGATGTCGATCCTATTGAACTCGTCGAAGCAGCCCCAAGCCCCGCACTGGCACAAGCCGGCCAATATCTGACCGACCGCTCGGAAATCCATGCCTTCACCACAGTTTGTTACTACACAGAGGAGGCCCAAGGCTTTTGCTAGGTCTTTCGTTGTTTCCGTTTTACCGGTACCAGCTGGGCCTGTAAAATGGAAAGTGACTTG
This sequence comes from Idaea biselata, assembly GCA_958496205.1. Lineage (NCBI taxonomy): Eukaryota > Metazoa > Arthropoda > Insecta > Lepidoptera > Geometridae > Idaea > Idaea biselata. The sequence goes on from OY292395.1 coordinate 16,669,841, forward strand.
GAGAAAAGGATGCTTTTGCAATTAGATCCAATCTTATATTTTTGCACCGTGCTACGCAGAGAATGTATGTGCTTCTTTACAAATAAAGTAATCTATCTTTCTATATATTTTCTGAATAAAAATTTACCTGCAGGCGCTCCACCAAGCTGCATAGTCAAAGCTTGTGTGATGGTTAGATAGATACGATCCGTCAATGGTGTGATCACTAGTCGACCGTTCAGACCCATGTATTCATACCCGTATTCGAATACGCCTGGAAAAAATACGTCTTTATTATCATTATCGTCCTGATGTCCACTGATGGACTGAATAAAACTGACAATACCTGACTAAACTAATATGCCGTGGATAGGAAGTTCGAATAAGGTCAACTTAAGGTCTTTGAACAATTTTAACACTATGTGGGCCATACGAAATGAATACGAGGCTAGGGAAATAAATCTAAAGCCTCATTGCAATTACCTGTACACTGCCTAATCCAGAGATTATCGTATATCTTCTCACAGTACTTCAGCCAGTAGAACCGCAGCTGGCTCTCCCATTCGAACTCCGCCGCCTCAGTCACGTTGTCCCGGACAAACCCTTCGATAATATCACGCGCGTGCACGTCTATTGTTGTTATAGTACGGAACTTTAGACGGTCGTTCGGTTTTAGATCTGAAACATAAATCTATATATATATATATAAAAGGCTTTGTCTTGACTGACTGTTGGATTCGACGCGCAGGTTAAACCCCTGATCGTAGAGAGCTGAAATTTAAACGTTTTGTTTTTTATGTGTATCAAGGAGTCCGATAGGAAAGGATATCTGAAAATTCCCACGGGATCGTGACTAATGCGGGTGAAACCGCGAGAGTCTTTTCTTATTCCTCGACGTTTCGACAATATTAAAATAGTCTTGATCGTGAGGAGACACCAATTTCTCCTCCTCCAAGGAGGAGGTAGAATGGTTTAAGTAAGTAAGAAGGACTTACCTTGTCTGACTTTAACGACGAGTCCGTCAAGCTGCTCGTTCTGTTGCTGCAAGTGTTCCTTCATCGCCCGTTTGTTCCCCTTCCTGATCCGAATGAATGTCTCTTCGGTCTCTGCCGTCCACCAAACACCGTTAGCAGCGAGACACACCATGCCTTGATATTCTAAAATCCACTCTGTTCTGTAAAGTATTACGACTTATATTGGAATAGATGCTGCAGGTGTGTTTGGAGCGGTATTACGGCTACGTCCGGAAAACCCCCAGCAAAACAGCCCTCTCTGTCTGTCTGTTACCAGGCTGTATCTCATGAACCGTGATAGCTAGACAGTTGAAATTTTCACAGATGTACTTAACTCCGTTGCCGCTATAACAACAGATACTAAAAAGAGAATAAAATAATTATTAAAGGGCGCTCGTATAAAAACCGTATTGTTTTTGTGATAATGGCACGGAACCCTTCGTGCGCGAGTCCGACTCGCACTTGGCTGGTTTCTTTACCTTGGCACTTTCCAATTTGTTCCATAATAGAATATAGCTTTCTTAGTAATAAACTTGTTGGTGCTTCTCATCTCGTTCAGGACTAAATTCATCCAGTCTTCAACCCTGCCTTCGGTGTACACGACTTTACGGAATTCCATTATCTGTAAACACATGCAAGTCTTGGATAAGTCTAAAAATTTTGAGCAATTTCTCAATTTAAATTAAATTTTACTAATTTTATATTCATTGATTAACTTTCAATTCAACCAATTTTAGTAAACCAGCATAAAAGCTTTCGCATTCTAGGTGATCCGTTTTCAGTCACTTTGCATTGACTTACTGACTGCTTGAAAATTAGCACCCTAACGCTGATGTGCGGGGATGCGTAGCGAGTGCTGTGTAAGAACCATTTTTTTTTTTTTAAAACCAACAGGTATTACAACTTAATTATATCTTAGGTAATAAAAAGCCAATTACAGGTCTTCACGAATACGAATCGCTCCATTTAACTTGCCTCGCTTAGCACAGCTCCTGTGGAAACGGTTTAGCTAAGCGGGATGGAGCTAACCTATCCAAAAAAACGCAGCATTTAGCTCCTGGGTACTTGTGTTACATGTTGGGCTTGGGAGAGCAATAACTTGCCTCAATTCGTAGCGCCAAGCGGAAACTTTCGTGTTCCTGTGTAGTCAGGGAAACGGGTCGGAACTTGTATCACTGCCGTCGCAGTTCCCATCTTCTAGATGAGCGTGCTACATCGTAGACCATACCTTCTGAATTATCAATTTTACAAAAAAAAAACAAAAATATGTGGAGAAACTATCAACCGACAAATGTACCTACCTAAATGTGGCAAATACAGCAGATAAACTTACCTCGCCTTCAGCAGAAATCATCTTAGCAGCGACCGGGCGGTTTGTATGGTCTACATACAGGTCCAATGCTTTAATATTATCAAACATCTACAAAAGAAACGAATGAGTTAACGAAATTAATAATAAAAATAACACAAAATCTACACCTATATTTTTGTAAATTTGTCGCTTATTAAACTCGTAGGACTCGTAGTTTATCTGAAATGCGAAATTAGGTTAATTATTTATTGACCTAATTATTAACCGAATCATCGTAGCATCGTCTTAGAATCCACCACGGTCTTAAACCATGAGACATTCGCCAATTTATGCTCCCGTGGCGTCTTCCTGCCTAACCCTTCTAAGAGAAGGCCCACTTTCTATAGTGGGACAAATTGTGATTAGTAGTAATTTACCTTAATCATATGTTCCTGTACACAGCTACACTCGCTACTTCCAAGAATAGACAGTAGTTCGTCTGTCGATATGAAGAAGAACCGCGGGAATATACGCCTCTTTGAGTCTAAATAATCGTTCAGCGATTTTTGACACCTACAAAAAGAAACGACATGTGTTTGATCGAATTGTGCACATGTAAAAAATATCGTCCTCACAGACAGAAATTTAGTTGCATTCTTTAGGGTTCCGTTCTCAATTGTGATAATGGTGCGGAACCCATCGTACGCGAGTCTACCTCGCACTTAGCCAGTGTTTTTTTTACTATAAAATGAAGGTGTTCGAGTTAGTTTTATTTTTTAAGCGATAAAACTTACTTTTGCAAACCTAAACCCAAGTTAACAAATTCCTCGAGTCGGCCTCCGATGGTGCAGCAATCGACAACGTTCAGTCGTTTCGCTGTATCCAACATTATCTGGAAATGCATTTTTTATTTAACGTTTTTTTGTATGCAATTTAAGCGGCTGTAGCATAGTCTGACCGCAGCCAGACTCAGCATAAAAGGTCTTTGCTTACAAGGTCCTTTACTTTTTACGGATTGTATTTAGCAATTATTGTAAAAAACGCTTAAATGTAAATAAATTCTGTGAACAACACACGCCATCTAGTCCCATGGTAAGCTACTAAGCTTGTGTTACGGTGACTAAACAACGGATATAATACTTATATTGATTTTTCTTTTGTAAATATATACATAATATACATAAAAGGACACCCAGACCAGACACAAATATTTATTTTAAAGCATAAATACCTGCACCCGGCGGGAATCGAACCCGCAACCTTCTGCATTGCAGTCGGGCATTCGCACGACGCGCCACAGAGGTCGTCAATGTGAAATTGTCAATACAAGGTATTTTAAAATAGTCCCTTAATAAGGTAATTGTAAATTCGAAACTTATTCCTTACCTTCCTAAAAGCCTTGTCAATATCGTCAAACTTCTTAGCCTCTTCAGGCAATTGAGTCCTTATATCGCCGCCAACGAAAATACCCTCCAAATACAACCATTTCCTTTGTGTAGCGAACCATTCGTCTATCACTTCGGATATGAGAGACAGACGCCGTTCCCACGTGTGTACTATAGATAGGAAGGGGCCTATGAACCTGTTAAATGTGTCCATAAGTTACAATATTATATAACTAGCTTTTTTAGGGTTCCGTACCTAAAGGTAAAAACGGGACCCTATTACTGAGACTTCGCTGTCTGTCTGTCTGTCTGTCTGTCTGTCTGTCTGTCTGTCTGTCTGTCCGTCCGTCCGTCCGTCTGTCACCAGGCTGTATCTCATGAACCGTAATAGCTAGAAGGTTGAAATATACACAGAAGATGTATTTCGGTTGCCGCTACAACAACAAATACTAAAAACAAAATAAAACAAATATTTAAGAGGGGCTCCCATACAACAAACGTGTTTCAAAAACTACAAGGGAATCGAGTAGGTCGTGGAATTCAAAATGGCCGCCCTGTCTGTCAAATTACCAGTCTGCCTTCACTTACCAAAGAGTTTCTTATAAGTTTCAGATTTTCTTATTGCGAAAGTTTTTTTTTTTTCTTTTTCTTTTTGAGTGGTGTGGTCGTATGAAGGGAGTAAGGATCGAAGCTAAATATTTCACATTTTCCTATCAAATTTAAAAATTGGATGTAAATCATTTTAGGGTTCCGTACCCAAATGTCATAGTGGTACGGAACCCTTCGTGCGCGAGTGTCGCACTTGCCCGGTTTTTTTTCTTTTCGTATAGTGATGTGGTTCACCTAAATTAAGAGTTTTCACGTCACCCTAAAGCCGTTAACTTAACCTAACGACCGCTTTAGGAGGTAACAACCGGGACCATCTCCTGAACTTCCAAAGCACGGAGGAGCTCGAGAAACTGATTTTTTTGCCACTCAAATTATATTGTTATACAAAAGGCGGGCGTAGCTAGGAAAATGAGCTCCTCAAAACTAAAAGGTAAGTAGCTTTTTACCTAGCAAAAGTTTTTTTATGCTTATTGAGCTTCATAATAATTGATGTAAGCTTTGTGAGAAAACCTGCGGTTTAGTTGTAGACTCAACTAAACCAGGCCAGACCACAGACATAATATATTGAAGTTGATGCCGTAGGTGTATATGCACCTTGTGTTCAATTCCTGATAATTTCAGGATTTCAGTTTGTTGAAGGCACTCTGCTTCCGATTGTAACGGTGCACTGATCGAGCCATATCGAACAAATCGATTGAGTGAAGCGTTTTTGCGCACTGCGCAGTAGAAATACATAGTAGAAATTTATCGTTGTAATGTCACGTACGTGACAGTGGCACGCTTTGTTTCCATATATTTTGAGGTATGAGCGCTGTCTATCTATATATCTTGGTCTGTGGTCCAAAAATACTGATTGACCCATAGGTGAACTGGATACAGGTTTACGAATTTTACGACGACTTCCACGCCGCGTTCTATTGCTAAAATTAAAATGAAGGTACGTTAACATACTGTGAAGCAGCCATGCTCTGAAGTGACATGGCATCGTCGTCCAGTTTGACCACAACCTCGTCGCAGGGGTTCAACGTGTACCCGCGGTCTTCCCCGCGGTTCCAGTGACGCATCACCGTGAACTGGATACCGGCCCAAGTTTCCACGATGTCTTTCACGCCACGTTCTATTGCTAACTCCTGTAAAAGATCATTTAAATAAGAGGCAATACTGCCAGCATCCTTGGCTGCTTTGGTACGATCAACCCCTGAAACAACTTTATTTAATTGACCTATGTGAATATAATTATATTGTGTTGGTATAGGGTTTCGTGTCAGTATCTTATTGAGTCGCGCTGATCAAGACGGAGATTCCGATATCGAAATGCTGTAACCTTCCCTATCTAATATCGGGATGATCAGCTTGTGCATTTTAATTTTCTTCGTTTGCATTATCTATTGTGATATCGGGTCCAAAATCGTGATAGTTTGTCAAGTCAGGCTATAGTAATAGGTACATAACTTTGTAAGAGAGTTTGTGGCAAAACTCTTTATTGAAATTCAGCACTTATTTATATTTATTATAATTTAGTTAAGTTTCTTGACTAAAAAAAATTGTCATTCTTTATTCTGAAGTACGAGAAAATCGACGGCAAATGCTTATAAAATTAAACTAAATTTCCGGTTTTAATCACGTTGCTTTAATTATATTCAGCATTTCAAAACGAAAAATGAGTTTAACTTTATGTCAACACTAAAGAAACCAACGAAAAATCTATACAAATGCTTACTTTAATTGCATGATTAACAATTTGCTCAGCAACTTCTTGGTATTTGTGTAATTCCATAGCAAACATATTCTCTAAGGTGAAACGTTCGGGAGACATGTCGAAATCTTGACCTGTAATTCATTCATTATAGTGTTAATCAGATCACTGGGGTTTATGGACAAATTTAAGCTTTTAGTGCCAAGCGGACTTATTAACTTAGCGTATTCGTTCATCTGATACGTAAATCGGTATAGCCACTAAGGAAAACGGGTTGGATTTTGTTCCACTGCTGTACCGCCTTGCTATCTTGCTATGTCTTAGACCACGTTATTACACAAGGTACGATAGTGGTCAAACGTATTTTAAACAGCCTAAACTGTCCTACTGCTACGTATAGGCCTTATCGTTTATTAAAAAACAGTAAAACCCAAACTTATAGTGTATCATCTGCATCCTTTGTAGGTTAGGAGATTTGTTTATGACCTAGACTCTAAAATTCCAGTTCAAAATCTACCAACAAGCAATGAAGCGCAGTATCTTAGATTTGAGACGATAATAATGACGAGAAAATGCGCCAAAGAACTGTCACATGGGCTAGAGGAGTGCCCGGCTTAGTAAAAGTCAAAGTAACAGTTAAACGTGACGTCATGACGGATTTTTGTCGGAAATTTAGCCTGAAGATGTCACTTTAGGTGTGATTTGACTTTTGCTATCGATGAAAAAAACTCACTGTAGACACAGGTTTTTATTCAATTTCGCATTTATTATTCTAATAAGTAATCAAGGTGATTTATCTCAAACAGTAATCTTCTAAGTAAGCGTGCTACCTCTTAGACGTCACTTACGCCCAATGGTAAGATAGTGGTGAAACACTCACTTTGATACTAGATACCAATTATAAAAAATAACTACCAAAAAAAACACAAATAAAATAATACAAACCTTTGGTTAATGTTGCCTCTTCAGACCAAAATCAGTAATAGGGTCCCGTTTTTACCCTTTGGGTACGGAACCCTAAAAAAGTAAGTTGCTGCTTACTTATAATATCAAAATTTAACCTGTGAAAAGTGACCAAACACTTACCATGATCGATATAAAAAAAATTACCAGTCTTGTGCATCAACTCCTTCCAATGGCGTTCTCTCATGGCTTCGTTCTTCAGCGACACCATAAGCGGAACGACGCCTTTGAATTGTTTCATCTTAGTATCGAGCATCACGCCTGTGCCCGTTAAACGTACTGCTTTCGGAAGTTTCCTGAAATTTTTTTTTTATATAGTCTTGTATTTGACCTCACTCAACCTTATACCCTAAGCACAAGCCACTGAAAAAATATTTGTCTTCTCTTTTTATCTACCAAAATCCGGCAACATTTTGAGGACTGACCTCTTAAAGCTAGTCGTATCGCCAAGCGAAAGCGGATATGTAGGCCGTCCGGTAAATCTTCTAGGAAAGCGAGCTACTTTTTACTAATTAAATTGACACTGGATCTAGTAATTGTTAGATCCTGTACAATCTAATGCTGGTTCTCAAATGAATTCCAGTTGCATTCCCGCGGTGAACTTGGTTAATGTAATAGGGATTTAAAGAGATCACATACCTAAATTCTCTGAAGAATTGTTCAATACCATCTACCAAAGCCTGTGGATTCAGATTGGCCCATAACGTCTTCGCCCATATTTCGCGAGCATTCTTCTGCGCCTTATAAATCTTGTAGATCTGATCCATGGCTTGGAAGTCGGTCTTGGCCCGGTTAAAGTTGGAGAAATCGGCTAAAGGATTATCGAACAGCTGTTCCGCTGCTTGTAGATTTTTCTTACGGGATTCTAGTTCATCGAAGTATTTGTTGTATTCCTAAAATGAAAAAAGAAGCTCATCCGTTTTAAGAGTTTCGTAAGAATTGTGTGTATGTTTGTAAAACATAATAATCACTTTATATTATTTTAATTTTATTATATGAATAGATTTTATTGTCTACCCTTGACTAGAAGGCACTGCAAAGTCATCAAAACGCCGCCCGGGCATTGAAAAAACGTTTTAAAAATGATAACTAACCAATGTGATTGTAGCCGAAAAATAAGGGACACATAAAAATTTTGGTTGTACAAAAACATATCCTCGCTACGCATTCTTAGTAGAAATGTTGCCTAACACATGGTTTTACGGGCTAGTAAACTGGAGATTGTAGGTTTAAGTCACGCTGCCAGCATTGAAGTTTTTTTCTTTTATTTTTTTTTATTCAAGCATTTTTCTAAAATACAAGTTTTTCAGAATGGTTACACCTAACAATAAAAACTTGGGGAGCTGACCTCCATTAGCAGCAGTCCTCTATCCATATCATCGCCAACTATCGCCGGTCCTTCCGCATCGAACTTCTCAACGAACGCATCGAGTTCTCTCAAGAAGTTCGCGATCTCTATGACGTTCAACTTGGAGAACTTCTCCTTCGTCTGTTCGAGCGTGTTAGCCCGGAACAGTGACGCTTGGTACAAGCTGCCCCATGACGCTTCTAAAGTTTTCGCGAATGCGAGGTCGTCGTCCGATACCTAGATGGAGCACCATATCAAAGTTCAAGATTTATTAAAACGGGATATAGGTAAATTTTACCTATATCCACAACTAAAAAAATACAAATACATTAACGAAATAAATAAAAAAAACTTAAAAATATTCAAAAGTTGTCGGCACCGCCCATTCGCGGCATACTACCCAAGACGCTGGCGGTGTTACCGCGCTGGATAGCTGGGCTAATCTACTGGGTTTTATTTTGAGTTTAACCGAAAGTAAGGATTCTCCTTTTTATGTGCGTTTCAATGTGAGGGTAATGATCGTTTTCGCTCGCGTATATGGCAGAGGGGAACAAGTTCATGGAAATCCTGAAAACCTACACAAGAGTGATTGCGACAATAAGTTACCTCAATACCATGTTGCCTCAACATATAGAATATCTCTTGCATGTTTCTATACTTCACTTCGGCGGTGATCGTCATTTGTTGAACGAAAGCGATGGTTGCCATCACCAGCTTAAAATCTTCAAGACCTTTGATGTTCATATTCATTGTCATACGGAGAGACTGAAACATATTCGATAAGATTATCATATAAATAGCTGCATCCCGCGGTTTTATTCACGTAAGTCCCGATGCCATGGGAATATCGGGATTAATAGTAAGTCTATGTTACTCGTCGATAATGTAGCTTTCTATTGGTCAAACAATTTTAGAAATCGGTCAAGTACTTTCGTAGTCTATTTGTTACAAACAAAAAACAAATCTCTTTCTAATTTTTGATACTGATTTTTGATATGCTAACGGGATCGAGACTTACGTGGGTGAAACCGCGGGACGCTGCTAGTCTGTCTGTATAATAGTAAAATCACAAACTCTCAACGCCTCGCGTCAGGGTATAAAAGAAAACAAAACTTACATCAATTTGATTCTTCAAATCATACATATTCATTCTTGTCTTAGAGGCGACACAAATCCCTAAAATATCTTTCCACTCCTGCGCATGATCTTGTATTTGTTTTATAATTGGTCGCAAATTAACTCTTATAGCGCCAAGGTCAACGAATTGCACATGATCATTCAAATCATTTATAATGTCTTCGAAAAAGAAGAATTTCTCATCGAATTTGTGTATCTGATCGTTTTTCTGTATGTATTTCTCGCATGACAAGTGTTTGTCGAATGCCCAGAGATGCTGATACTTGTGCCATCTGAAAAAAAAAGTAAAAACGTACAGTCCTCTTGATTGTCCAAAGACTGACTGTGATAATATAGGCATTATATTTTGTGAAGTTATTTTACGTACGGAGTCAACTAGTATAATCAGATAATAGTAATAAAAGCCTAATAGGTAATAAATAACTTACTTCTGCGTGTAAGTGTGAATATCCTGTGTGAGTCTATAGATAGTGTCCTGTATGAGCAACGTGATGTCGTTAATGGAAACAACCCGGAGCACGTCTTCAAAGAAGGAAAATACGTAGAACTCGTTGCCAGTTGCGTCTTCTATGCGTTGAGGGGGGCAGGGGAGACAGGTCTTCTTCATCCATCGAGGGAACGAAGTCAGTCTGAATTGATATTGAAAATTTTTTATTGATCTTTTGGAATTTGGGAGTAGGTAAATGTAGTAAATTCAATCTTCAACGGGGACAAGCTGGATTCACAATTCTGAAAACTATCATGAAAAAACGCTGTACCCGTCGCTGTACATCCAGCGCAGTTAAACCTTTTAGTGATCAGTAAGAGACACGGAGTTAGCCAGCCTACAGTTCTATTCTCATAAGGCGAGCTTCTTTGTGCCCCTATGATACTACCGGATGGCCCAGATAGGTACTGGAGCAGTAAAGTCGCCAACGTTGTGAAATGCAATGCGTTATGCTCGTAGTTACATTACCTGATTCCAAATTTCCTTAAGTGTTGGTTATTACTTAGATTACCCGTCTTTGAACATCGCTAGCTAGGACCAGGACCAACTCTTTAACATAGTCAGAGCTAGCGTACGAGTAACACTGTCGAATACCTCTGCAGTAACTCTCACTGTGACGTAACCTACGAGTAACTCGTACGTGAAAGTGATTTTTTATTGTGTACACATCTGAGGCGGACCGAGCTACTGGCGTACGAGTAGCTGTCTACCGGAAAATCTAAATCTCACACTTCAGGAACATCTTTTTTTTATTTTTACAAAAGAAAACTTTTCTCTCTTTTTTTTCTTACCTGTTAAGAAAATGTTTAATATTGTATCCTACTATGTTGCATACTTCAGACGCCGTTGGCCTCATTGTGATATCTGGCGGCACTAACACTGCATCGACTTGAAACATCGGCTTCGACGTCTTTAAACCTAACATCTCCTGGAACATTTCCAGGTTTTCTAAAGTGAACCTGTAAAAAGGAAGATTATTACAGCTGTCAGAGAAAATAAAACTTATGTAAAAATAATAGTTTTAGATCTTGTATTTCTTATTAAAGTTCTTTTCATGTTAAACAAAGAAATTTGCTGTTTTTATGCTGCGTCCTGGTTTTATCCGGAATATCGTTAGAAGAAGCAGATAGATAGATATATAAATGCTTTATTTGGACAACAACAAATTACATTACAAAATAAACACACTTAAAAATTTCAACCAAAAGAAGAATATCTTGAGTAGTACCTATAGCATTTTCAGGATATACTTACACAACTAAAGACTTGAATATCTTCTTTTCCCAGTACTCGTAGTAGGCATTCATGACCTGTATCTTGCCAGTACTAGTGCCAAGTATTAGGTATTCGAGCTTCATCAATATCGGTCCAATACGTTCGTACATACGGGATAGTTGAGCTACTCGGTCAAGCCTCTCGTTTTCTACTTCTACGAAGAATGTCTGGAAGCAGAAGATGACTTTAGAATAACAAGTTTAGCCCAGCCAGACATACACTATCCAGGGAACCAATAGTGTTCTAGAAGTCATTTTTTCCAATTAACGAGTGTAAATGTTCCAAGGGATTTAATAAAAGCCGAAAGGGAGTTTTAGACTTTTGTTTTGTTTGACTGGTTAAACAAAATTCTTACTTTACAAGGATATAACCAAGTGTCATCCGGTAACTGTGTGTCCGGATCCACGTAATTCTTTGGCTTGAGTACCGGAAACAGATCAAACCATTCTATCTGACTGATCAAGCATTCGATTTCCCTTTCAACCATCTTTAGCTGTTGGTACACGGCTGTCAGGGAATTTTCACCTAAAATAAAATATGAATAGGAGCTTACAAATGAAAACAAAAACTCACACAGATAATAATTATTGTGCAAAAAATACTCCACATCTTAAGGTTTAGGAGCCCTAACCACCCAAACCAACATGTGGGCTGGAGATCTTTGGCAAAAGCCAATGATCTGGTATTTCAAGTAATTCGTAATTGGACTCATCCGTTTCAATACAGTCACCGTGAAAGCCGAAGTGAAACATAATTTTTCCCGCTAAAGTGTTCCTATCTTTTAAATTAGCGGAAGATAGTGATCAAACCTATATCGTTAATAAAAAAATGGTTGAACTTATGTGCTTGTGTTACGGAAGACAGACCAGTGGTTATTAATTTAGAATACAATATACGCTGTCTAGACTAATAGTACAAGCTAACCTTTAGTGATGTCCAAGATATAATCATTGATGCCCAAAGCAGTCCAAGATAGTCGAGTAAGTCCCGGCAAGATATGTCTTTCCATATCCAACAAGTTCTGCTTCATGAGATGGGTCTCCGATGCACTCAGCGAACTTATACTAGCGTTGTATCTTGCTATGACATGGGTTAGTGCCTCCAGTTCGTAGTAGAGGCGAGCGCGTTGCATCGAAACGTTGCGTATGTTTTGGGGAAGATCAAAACCTTAGAAGGAAGACATTTTTTAATCGATAGTTGCGTTAAGTTTAAATTAATTAGGCAGTTTAAACCCTGTAGCTCGGGTTTTTATATTCAAATTAAAGAAATCATAAGAATCAAATGATCGTTTTTCAATAAACTAACAGAATCCGAATCTTCAAATGAATAATCTTTTTACCTAATTGTTCCAAAAGTTCACTTTCGTGGACTATAAGGAAGATATCCTTATCGAAATTCGGCTGGAATTCCAAACTATATTCTTGCATCAATTTGTGTACAGTCAAATCGCGCCATGTCACATCGGTCTGTCGAAATAAAAATGATGATTAAGACCTATTCAGCATCTGCGGTGTGAGATAGGGCCATAGCGCTATAATAATATGCTATAGTTCCATTAGATGGTCGAAGCTTCACACTACATTGGCTAGAGGCGCTCATCTCCATACAATTTAGGCGTGTATACGGAAACGTGATAGTATGTTTTTATACAAAAGAAGTCACACAGGCACTGCGACTAGAGCGAATATTACTGCATAATATCGATACGGTGTTCTATTATTTATATTAGAATAATTTACTAGGAAAAGTAAGAGAAGAAATGAATCTCACCAGTCCTTCTTTGGCCAATAAAGATACCGAACTCGGTGATCGGACATTTTCATAATGCTGACCAGGGATCCTCATAAGCATCACTGAAACAAACATCAACAATAGGTATACGTTTTTAAATTACTTACCATGGTTGTTTTCACTACAATTATAATCTAAAAAAACAAAGACAAGTGCGAGTCGGACTTGCGCACGATGGGTTCCAGAAAAAAAATACGTTTGTTGTATGGGAGCCCCATTTAAATATTTATTTTATTCTGTTTTTAGTGTTGGTTTAATTATATCATCAGTTGTTCCTGGTTGCTATCTCTGATGGCAGTTGTTATTTAGGTCAAGTTAGAGCAATCTGAAAACTCTAAAAGTAGGTGACATCACGATATGAAAAGAAGTCTGCAGAAGTCGTCGAAACTCACGTGCTTTCTCCCTTCTTCTCTTCTCGGCTATTTCTTTCTGGACTATATCAGCTGGACGGAGAGAGACGCAAGATCCTTTCTTCTTTGAAACGTAGGCCCGACCCGCGGCCGTTAACTGCATGCCCCCACTGGCAGGTGGCGCTGCCACTATCAGTGAAATGATAATATTATTCATATAACAAATTGGTCACATTTTATAAAGTGTAAAATTTAGTGATCTTACTTAATTACTCAATTACTTCTGCGCCACAGACGACGTCTGTGGCGCGTCGTGCGAAAGCGCGATTGCAATGCAGAAGGTTGCGGGTTCGATTCCCGCCGGGTGCAAGTATTTATGCTTAAAAAATAAATATTTGTGTCTGGTCTGGGTGTCCCTCTATGTATAATATGTATGCATTTACAAAAGAAAAATAAATATATGTAGTTTATCCGTTGTCTAGTAACCGTAACACAAGCTTAGTCGCTTACCACGGGGCTAGATAGCGCTGTGTGTTGTTCACAGAATTTATTATTATTATTATTTATTTATTACTTACACACAAACTTTTATACTTTTAATATAAGGACGATGTTAGTACTTACGATCTTCCTTCTTAAAGACAACTTTAAGAATATTCTTCTTCATCATCGTGTCGACGAAGAGCGAGGCTCCATCGACCCAACCTTTATACTTCTCGTCCTCATAATCTTTTATAACTTTCGAAAAGTTCTTGTATTGTATGAATGCTTCTTTCTTTTGTTCACTTTCGTTTAGTTCTGGAACCTGACAAGGCAAAATCAAAAATTGACAAAATAGTACCTATATAAATAAGCCACTTTTTAAAAGCTTTATAGACTAGTATCTGAGGACCTAGTGACAAATACCGACGAAATTACAGTATATGACCTTTTGAAACCTCATGATGCACTGTTTCATCTTGTTGAACATGGCCCGTGCCCAGTAGATAGAGCCGGCGACGGGCGGGTGATTCCGCAACAACGGAGGATTCTTACGGTAGCGCTGTAAGTTAACCAACATAAATATTTATTGCAGGACGTTACATACAACGCGATCTAACACCAAACTAAGTAACTATAGTACGATCTTACAGTAAATCTATCTTCGATAGCGGTGAGTTCTTTGATGAACTGTCGCATCACGAGATCGAACTTGCTCGCAAGCTGTTTCTTCATCGAATCTCGTATGTCGAACTCCATAAACTTCAGCAATACAGTCAGAGCTTCATCTGAATTCCTGCAACATACCGGCCAACCTATATCTATAAAATGCTTTGTCCTGAGTGACTGACTGACTGATGGATCAACGCACAGCCAAAACCGCTGATAGTAGAAAGCTAAAATTTGGAGATTGTTCTTTATGTGAGAAAGGCATCCGATAAGAAGGGTTTTCGAAATTCCCACGGGATTGGGTCTTGCGCGGGTGAAACAGCGGGACACAGAACTTAGTGATATAATACAAAACTTGTTTTTCCCATAATTAAAAAGGCATAGTTACCTCAAATTCCCAAAACTACTATTAATATAATTCTTCGCTTCTTCCTCCAAATATCTGACTTCGCTCCAAAAGTCTCCCATAATGACGTCCCAATTCTCTTTATTGTCAAAGACGAAAATACTGAAGTCTATAGTACGTATCGGAAAGACTAAGTTCTTCACACGTTTCCGGACGTCGTCTATCTGAGTCGGGTCGCTTATTATGGACTTTAATTCTAGGCCGAATATGCGTTCGAAGTCTATTAGGACCTGTTAACATGATTATAAGTTAGCCATTTTCATTCCACCCGCTATTGGACAAAATCGTGACTCTACACATGCTTAAATCATCATCATAAATCCTCACGTGTCGGCATTCGAACTCATTGCTTGCCGAGCGAGTGCGTTCACGATATCTTGCCAGTCTTTTACATAAGCTTTAAGCCTACTAATTTATTGGATTACACCAAAGACAGATGCAACCAGGAACATTGCTCAGATGAGATAATATAGTTACCGTTACGACTTCAGCCAAGTCCTTGGCCACCGTCCCGATATAGTCCGTCGTGGTAAACAACAAAGGCTGGTCGAACTCCCATCGCGCGCCTTTACCGCTTATTTCAATGTTACGCCGCGTCTGTCGGTACAGCTCGTGCCAACTTTCCATTATTTTTTGACCATTTCGACTTAGTGAAAGAATTTCTTCGTTGGATTTACTGAAATAATAATAAAATGATATTATATAAATGACTAGCTACGTCCCGCGGTTTCACCCGCGTAATCTTTCCTCTTTATAAAATAAGTATAGATATAGATCAAAAGCAAATACATACATAATTTATAGTACCTACCATGAATACCTAAGTTCTTTTCACGTCTGGTTTTGTATAATAAATATGGGACATACCAAGCCATGTCCCGTATCAAGCCCAAACCAAAATACGGGACATAGTATGTCTCGGCCGGACAAGGAAAGAACCATGATTAGTGTCCAGTGTGAGTTGAAATAATTCTAATAAATTCTATAAAAAAATATCTGGAAAGTAAATAAGTTACTCACTCAAACAATTTATGGACATTCAAAAATTTCTCCAACTTATCACAGAGCGCCCAGGAAATCCTTGCTAGTAATGGAACCATGGTCTCGTCAGTTCTATATCCTTTGGACAGCACCCACATCATGTACAGACTCTCAATCAGTTCTGGTAACACTTCTATGACTTGTTGTAGGGGAGAGTTATCTTCTATAACCTACAAATATGATGGTTTCTTCAAGGCAAGCATTATACACCGTCGCCGTCGACTTCATCGTCGCTTCCCATCAGGTGAGATGAGGTCAAATGTAAGCTTCTGTCATGTATAGAAGGCCATATAATACTAATTGACCTTTTCATCTATATCTAAATGATTTATATACAACGCCAGCAAGTTTTAATCCATGCTATTTATGGTGCTATAGCACCCAGGACATTGTAAGGTGGAGTAAGCTTGCCCAGTCCTATACCACCCTTCCAGCCTGGTTAGCCATTCACAGAGGAAAGAACGAGTCAATACGTCTGGAGCTATCTAAGCCGTGGGTTTCCTGTCAATGCTTTCATTCACTGTAAGATGAAGGTTAATTAGTGCACATAACTTTTCGCAAGGAAAAGACGCGGGTGCGTGGTCAGCCGGGATTCGGAAGCATAACCCTCGGAATCGATGTCGTGGTATCTAGTATCTACCACTAGAGTAAAACGCTAGTCTTAGAATATAATTAACTCACAGAGAAAAACCGCATTAAAGTTGATAAAAATTTCAAGTTGTCTCCAGCTAAATTGAATTGCTCCAAAAGTCTACCCCTGTAGCTCTTGAAACCCTGAAAGAAAATATTTTCTGAAACTAGGTTTCAAATTAACATACCTACCTATGGTGGCTCATTGTGTCCGACTGGTTCACCGTTTACTAATCTAGCCTGTGCTATGCTAGTTGCATGTAATGTGAAATGTGAACGTAACGTATGACGTATTGCCGCGCAAGTTGCATACAAGACTTGCTCAATGGAACTTCAAACCGGCCAAGTGCAAGTCGGACTCATGCACGAAAGGTTTCGTACCATTGTCACTTGTATAAGAGCCCCACTTAAACATTTATTTTATTATGTTTCTAGTATTTGTTGTAAAAGCGGCAACAGAAATAAATCATCTGTTAAACTGTCACGGTTTTATGAGAAACAGCCTGGTGACAAATGAGAGACAGGCAGACAGACAGAGTGGGTGGAGTCTTAGTAGAATAAGTCTTAGTAAAAGTAGTCCCTTAATAACCCTTTGGTACGGAACCATAAAAATGCACAATAACTTACTTCAATATAAGTAGAACCAGCCTTTTGGAGCATGCTCAAAATCTTCACAACCATAGGCTGTTTCAGTTGCTCAACCAACAACGATATCTCGGCGTTTCTTTGTCTCCAATACTTGTATTCTGCGACAGGACCTTCGCCTTCTCGCGTCTGAAGTGTTGTATAAACAATAATCAGATAAATAATGATAAAGCCGTGTAACCTCGGCATTGAATAGGGTTACCCCATCCTTTCCTGTGGGTGTCTAATTTCCTACTGCGCCGAACCCAAATAAAAAAACAATTGGGGTTTAGCGGATCCCGGGCTCTCGAGAGTGATGCAACCGAACATCGCTCGGATGAGAAAGACCCGGCATAGGAAAGTTGGTCTTCTTATTTTCGTGTAGTGGTGTGGCTCACCTAGTGTTAGAGTTTTCGGATCGCCCCTTTAGTTTTGTCTAGTTTTAAGGAATAGCTGTTGGATTTCCAAATAAATAAATAAGTAAATAAAGTGTAAAATATCACCTTTCCCAGACAAGTAGCGATCGTGTTATCAATATGTGTCTGCCACATCATGACAGCTTGCTCCAGCTGAGGGATCAGTTCAGGGTCCACGATGACAATGTGCCCTTGCTGATCTCCTGTAAGGTCCGGTATATTGGGCATCGGGAGGTGGATCTCGCCTTCTATGTGCTCTATTGTCCTGAAAATAAACCTGCTTTTAGCGTGCTATTGTTATGTAAATTATTAGTTTTAGGACGTTATGAGATGAATCCCAATGTGCTATATTGGCCTTAAAATAAAGATCGGTTTAGCTCGCTAGTTTTATGCAGTTTTTTACTACGATTTTTAGGGTTTCGTAGCCAACACGAAACCCTTAAAGTCTGATTGTCCGACAGTCCTTCTTTCCGCGGCTTAGCGCAGAGACTATTATAACTAAGCAGCGTTTACTTTGCATGAGTATATGCTTTCAATAATCTTTAGATAATCCGCGTTTACATGTTGTAAGTCTTGTATGCGATTTGTGCTTCACTTACCAATCTACAATTGAGACTAAATCATTAATATCAGCGATGACTTCATATGCAGTCGACTTTAGTTTTTCTGTCTGATCCCACTCTTCAAACTGAAATACAAGAACAGGTAAGAAAATTCATCTCAACCTTAAGAGTAGATACTTTTAACGTCATCTCTCCATCTTAGCGCCCGCAAGTAAGCTCATTTCATTTTTACGATAGATGTAACCAAAGTGTCAGCGCTGCAGCGGCTTATATTTCTTTCGTGTAAAAGGAACATAGAATATGTCTGAGAGATTACCTCTACTACTAGTAGGTACATAATATGTATATCAGAAAAATAATGCGTTACTTATATTTAACCCTGTCGCTTGAGCTCAGTTGGCGTAGTTGGTAAGCGATCCCCGTTAGTGAAGGGGAGGTCGTGGTTAAGTCCCGAAGGGAGCATTGTATTTTGGAAATAATGTTTTTTTCTTCTAAATACATATATAATAGTAGTTACGTATGCAAAAGAGAAGCTTATTAGCCAAGCTATTGAAAAATTAATAATTGAAATAATTTCTCATTTATTTCTTCTAAACCATTTCCAATTTTCCGTACGTTATGCGGTACAAAGAAGTATGTTAATTTTTAACCGACTTGTCAAAAGCTGAAGGAGGACGTTCTCATCTTGTCGCTAGATATATTATACAGGCTGTTCCGAGGAGGGGGTACTAAGCCGAAAAGGGTTTGTTCTACAGGTCTAGGCGACCAACTTTTGTTCTACAACTTTTGAAAATTCTTGCTTGAAGTTGTATCACTGAAAAAAAAAACAGCTGTTTTTGTAAATAAAGGCAATTAATGTTAATATTGTAGTGGTCCAAACTAAATAAAAGGGCACCTTAATGCCAATGACCTCAAACTCTAAAAAACAGCTGATTTTCATGCAAACTTTAAACTCAAAATTTTCGAAAACTACTTCACTACAAAAGTTGTAGAACAAAAGTTGTTCGCCTAGACGTCTAGAACAACCCCCTTTCGGCTTAATACCCCCTTGTCGGAACACCGAGTATATTTTTTTCCTTTGACTAACTGCCAGTGTCAAAAGTCAAGTTTATTCTTATATGACCGATGGCGATACGGAGTTCTGTTTGAGACGCCATGGTGGACGCGACGCGATTTAATTTTCGTAAAACCTAGTTATATTGCGTGTAAATTGTTTAATTTTGGTGGCATATTTTTCAATTTAGTTTCGTGAAAGATAACGAGTGTAATGAAAATGAAATAACAGTGCCGAACACGGAATTATCGCGTTACAAACAGATGCTCACGAGGAGTTACAATATAATTCGCCACCATTTTTGTTTTTTTCGCCTACCCACATTCATAAATTAAATATTACCTGACACTTGATATTGGCCCAAATTGTCCTTAAATGCTGGCAGAAAGGCCATAAACAAAGAACTGAACTGATGGCGATACGATTTCGCGTCGGGTTATTTACTACCTACCTAGGTATATTATTTGGTTGTAAATGTAATAAATAAGAATGACTTACTTCATCTAACATTACTGAAGCTTGTATAACACATTGAAACATTTCCGAATCACTTCTCATGTTTTGCATTCTATAAAGATAAAAATAATTATTTCAGTTTCAACTGCTACAGTTCAAGAAAGTAGCAATTTAAATTGACATGTCAAGTTTTAAAACTGTCTAAACTTTCATTTCAATATCGTTATTTGACGTTTGTCACATAATATTTTAAATTTTTTGATAAAAAATACAGTTCCATAAGTTTTTGAGTTAGTAAAGTTTCGATTGCAGTTCAGTTGCAAATGAGACTTTCATTTTACCCTATAGCTTGCAACATTTTTAAACAGTCAAATCAGAAATTTCCCCATAGTCTGTCTGTCTATAAATCCGCTTACTTCTGCTAAGCCGCGCAACAGAATTATAGATAAATTAATTATTTATAATAATTACACACACCAAATAAAATTACAATAATTTTGAGGTATCATTATTTTATATTAAGTTATTGAAAACGGCCTCTCCGTATTGGCTTCGGCTCCACGCACGCCTTCCAAAACTCCGGTGCTACACAGCCCTGTGATACTGGACGTATAACAATAATAAAACACGCGCTGCTGCGGCTTTTCATCAACTTTGTGTTTGAGACACACAGACACCTCTATTATAGTACTAGTACACATAATATCTCAATGACTTAGGTACCTTCTTTCAGCGTTCTCTCCTCTTGCTATATTAGACATTCGTCGATAATCAGATGGCCGTAAGTAGTTCACCTGAAATAACACAACGCAGCTCCCTATATGATTCAAATCAAGGTATCTACTATATGTAGTGTAGTATATAGTATGTTTGTTTTCTGAAAACGGTCTTTGACAAGTCGTGTGTCAAATTCCCTGTGGGACCCTTCCTACAACTTATGTGACCTTTCTTACCACTTATTTGACCTGTCCCGGGAAACAAATTTGTATGAATGTTGGGCAACTGTAAGAGGCTGCGAAACGCCAACTTCTAAGTAAACTGTGGTGAAACTATCAATTTATTCATCCGATTACCTGAGAAGTGGTCTCTTCAATTTTATGATGATCGCCAGCAAACGAGACCCGCCTCTCCAGTATATTGTGAGTTGTCTTTTGAGACGACACAGTTATCTCCCGGAACTGCTTCTTAAACAGTGGTATGAATGCCTGGAAAGTTTCTACTGTTAGCAAACACTTGTCTTGTGTGGATTGCTGTACGGATGCTGGATGTACTAATATGCATACATTTATTTTGTGAATGACTAGCTGCGGCCAGCGGTTTCACCAGCGTAAGTCTCGATCCCGTCGGATCAAAAGTAGCCTATGTAACTCCACGATAATGTAGCTTTCTATAGATAAAAGCATTACAAGTTTTTTCATCATTTAAATAAAAATACATAAACTATTGCTCCAATTGTTCCAGAAACTATAATCCACCTGGAATATGACAGATTACTTTTTTTTAAAGGAAAAATGCTTTTGCAAAAACAAAACGCACGATAGACGCAGGGTGGGATTCGAACCAACAACGCATCTTTACTCAATCCTGGAGTACCGACTTTACCAACGCAGGCAGGCATAAGTACATAAAAAAATAGAAGATTACTGTTTATCCCGAAATTCCCTCAGGATCGAGACTACCATGCCTGAATCCGCGGGGCGAAGCTAATAAGTAAAGATAAAGACAAAGAAGCACCATAACCTCTTTTAACTGCAATCCAAGACTGGTCAACACCCTTCCCGTAGTAATTCCAGTGAGCACGTGTTCGGGCATCATTAGCTTCGTGTTACTGTCTGATCTCTCGAGAGGCAGGCCCTCTTGCGTCGTGCGCACGAAGTAGATGTAGCGCCGGTTGCGGTGGCTCACTTGTGGGGTGAACGCGCCCCATATTGGGATCAGTTTGGGGTATTGGATTATACGAGGTACCGATCTCTAGAATTTAATAGCATAGACGATGTTTTTTAGCTTATACACAGAAGACATGAGATAAAGAAAAAAACAGACAAAAATCTCTGAGATGTTGTACACACCGCCATCTAGTTCTTAAAAAGTTTAGTTCCCTAAATTTAACCCAACATACTCTCTAGTCCGAAGGGTTCAATTTAAGAAGCTCTGCTTGTACTATGGTTTCGAGACAACGCATATACTTCGTGTACTTAGTTTTACAACCAGAAACAAATAGCAGCATATTCTAAATACTTGTACCCGGCGGCGGGAATCGTACCCGTGACTTTTACGTCGCAGCCGTGTCTTTGCCAGACGTCCTACAGAGGTCGTATAATAATAACCACAATGTTATTTTATTATCAAATAAATGTGAGCGTGCAATATCTTAGACCGCCGTCACTTACTATCTGATGAGGCTGGTATAGGTATACTTACTTACATACCTATAACATAAAAAAAGTAAAAAGTAGAATGCATGTGCTGATGCTAAAGTAGGTAGGGGTAGGTTTCATTGACGGTGATCGGGACGAATGAGACCTACCCGTAGGTAGGTGACGTTAGGTTGTGTATTATCTCTATATGTGCTATTGATTTTATACACGTAATTTGTCAAACGATCTTACAATAACTGTGTAAAACTCCAGAGTTCCATCCACGTCGGGATCTAAGTCCTCAGGGGCTGTAAAAATTAAGATAAGTTTTAGGGTACTTACTAAGTACTTTCACTACGGCATTTCGAATTCTCAAATCCGTAAACAAAGACCGAAATTATTTGGCTTTCCGTTAGCAAGGCAACGTATTCGATAACTAAAATTTATTCATCAATGCCTCAGCATTGTTAGATTTTGGTCGAAAATGGTCCAACAATGACAGCAATCAATGAGTCAACAATCAGTGGAGCAGCAACCGTCGCCGCGTCGTCGATCAAAACTAATAAGGGACAAATTTTGCAATATTAGAATGTTGATCCGTTTTAAAAAAAAACATCAGGACTAAGTCATGTTTGAGTCATTTTAATCGAAAAATTGTAGAATGGTGAGGGAGGATTAATAGTTATTTACACGTTTCTTGGTCAATTATTAAAAAAATATCTCACGTGGTGGGAACGTGTACGAGTCTTCGGCGACCAATTTCGGCGGTTCTTCCAGTTCATCTGTTTTGAAGTCTATAGATGATTTCGTGACTTCATCTTCTTCTGGTACTTCGGTAACTGACGCCACCGTCTCTATTTCTTGATCTTTAAATGAATTAAATATACAGGTACTTACATTATATGCCTATGATAGAAGTCATATACTCAGTTGAAAATAAAACATGACGACTATAATGTAATGAAACGAATTATAATTTATTTTGTTCAAATTACAAACAATGTAATATTAGCTTGCTACATTTTAACCGCACAGCCATTTTCCATATTTATACGTTAAGTTTATGATAATTAATAGTGTTAAACATACCTTCTTCTTCGTCTTGAGAACCTAAAATACAAAACAAATTATTTTTATTGATTATAGGTGCGATCAGACATTGCGAGGCGTTTTATAGTTTCGTCATGTCCGTCTACGACTACTACGTCTACTAAGAAATTACAACTTGGCATTAGTATACATACAACTACGTATAGTGACCGGCACGAAAGTTGAAAAGTTTTGTCGTGGAAGGGGAAAGTTCGCGCAGTACATTTTACATGCGCTTTCGATGAAAAATCGACTTTTGCGTATCCGCCATGTTGTTTCAACTAATCTGCCGCCTTACTATAATACGTATTTTAATTTACACAATAGGACTACTAATTTCACATACCTCAAAATGAGGTTAAATAGCAAAGGACTTTTATAATTTCTATCATCCAATATGTACTAAGTACTCTATTTAAATTAAAGTAAATAAATGATTTATGATTTACATTGATGGTTTTTTTAGGGTGGACCTTCCGACACGTTAATTGGGGGTTGTTTTTACTATCGTCTATGTTATTTTTATAGAAACTACGAAACTCGGCACTGCGCGTGGGTCGGTATGTCACAAACTTGCCTATTTTTATTTATTCATACCTTTACTCTTCATACTCTTGACGCTTTTAACACTCTTTACGCTTTTGACACTCTTTGCTTGGATCTCCTCTACGGGTGGAGCACCTTTTTTACCCTTTTTCTTTTTGGGGGGAGGAGGTGGCGGGGGAGGGGGAGGGGGCACGATTCCTGTAATAGAAATTCATAGACATATAGACAGGTATATCTATACATATTGATAGACATATTACAAAGCATTTTTTTTATTGACTTTTTCAATGGTTACAACCATTGAAAAAGTTTAAAGAAAATGCTCTTCCTTCGCTCGCCCATTTGTGCAACTTAATTTTAAGCTTGTTTATTATTTACTTTGGTATATGTGTTTTTTGTATTTTCTCTGTTTATGTTGTGCAAATAAAGATTTCTATCTATCTATCTCTTCAAAACAGTGGACAGTTTTTATTTGCAATCACTGTAGAATAAAATCTACAATCACCAACTTGTTTCTTTGGGGTTGCATAGACGCTGAGTTCCGGTGATGGCCTTACAGAGCGACATTAACGTTCGTGTGGTAAAGCTCTTATAATAATAGAATAATAAAAACCGTAGGGTGCAGCAAGTTATGTACAACAATACTTACTCCACTCAGTGAACTCCTTATCCTCATGAATAAGCTTGTCCACAATAATCTTAGCAACATAAAAGGTTCTTTTATCCAAGCTCAGTTCGTTAGGTTTGAGTGGAGTCGTCACAAATATTGTGAACTTCTGTCTGGAGTCTCCTTCTTCCACCATATTGTAAAATAACTCCTCATCGTCCATCCCTAAGGATTAAAAAAAATTACCTACTTAAGTTATTCATCACCATCAGACACTCTAGAAAATAGGTAAAACTTGGAATAACAAAATTAAATGTTGTGGGGTAGTATTAGCACTGAGTACATAAAAAGTACAAGTACAATTAGTTAGAAGTGTAGTAGCTCATATCTACAAATATTATAGCCGCGACAAGGACTAAGAATAGTAAAATAAATGATAAAAAATAAAAATAAAAAAGTACGGAACATAGCGACTTTCAGTCGGGATCCATTAAAAAAAACTAGAATTTAGATCGTTTTAAACCTTTCAAATAATGAAAATCTTGTATCTCCTGTGTCTCAGTGGATATCGCGCCAACGAGAGGCATGGGTCCAGCCCTATCCCAGGATGATTTTTCGTGATGCTCCTTTCCTTGAAATAAAACATGACTTACCTATGTATGAAAGTATTCTTTCCTTAAACCATTGGACCCTCGCATCCTGGTAAAAGTTCAGCTGCACTTCAGCTTCGTCGACTGACGAAATTTCATCTTCACTTTCATGCATTTTTACCTTATCTGGAAGGGTAAGTAGGAGATCGAGTACATACCTATCTAAATAAGTAAGTACTAGGTATATAGTTTGATAGATTTTTTGTCTTTTTTTTAATAGAATCCATTTAAGATCACTTATTTCTTGTCCGGCTTTCTGCTTTTTTCATTAATGATGGATTAGCATTTGAACACTATCCAATTCCCACCTGATGGTAAGTGATGGTATGGGCGGGCTGCCGCTAAACCAAGAAAATAACTTTTATACTTAAGGTGCACCACAGTAACTTTTCGTAGAAAAATGTTTCTAAGTGTTTACTAAGGAATATTCTAAAGCAAAAAGCTATTCATTGTTGGTACCTAAGTACTACGTTATTCACTGAAGACGGTGAGGTACATGTCAGAAGTAACTGCGAACTCGCATCCCTATAATATAAATAGGTATAGTAATGTGTTCCTGGTAGCACAGTTTAGTAGGTACCTAAGTTACCTACCGGAAGAATGCAGTGGGAAGTTTGGGAACAAACCACCATATTGTACAATGTTGCTCCACAAACTCAAGATGGAGTAAGACAACTTGGTAGGTAGTCTACGGTAGCACCACAGTTCGACAGAACGACTTTACAAAACGACTCGACTCTATAAAATGTTTTACTGTGAAGTACCTATGTAAAGTAAATCACAGATTTTTAGGAACAGATATGGTAGCTATTAATAATTCTTCTTGTTGATGTCTGTCAACCCACGAGACGTCAACTACTAGGAATACTGTGGTTAAACTGTGACAATTCATACAAAATAAGAGCTACAATGCATGGTTGGACGATTATCAAACTGTCGGTACCTACCTACTAAACAAAACATTATTTATCATCGGAGTTCTGTTTATGTCGTGCATTATTTTGTGTTAAGTGTAAAGTAAAATACAGTAGACCTACGCCTACAGCTACGGTAAATAATGTGTGAAAAAGTAAAAAGTGAGTTTATTACCTTAAAGTGGCCAGCGTAAGTAAATAACTTATTGTATTCGTAGAACTTATCATAATTAAAGCTTTATTGAACAAATAAATGAATACATTTCGTTACTTTAGGGAGAATAACTAAAATAAACAACATTCAACTATCTCCATGGTAACAAACAAAACCGGCGAGATTTCTTGACAGATATTTAAAATATCGCGCCACTAAAAATGATATGAACTTCCACAGATAGTATATTCGGGACTCCAATGCATTGAGTTTGGCATTGAGATACCACAAAGAGTAAAATTTCTTTGCTCCAATGAATTTGGCGATAGTTCGCGTGTATGCGCTATTGTTTTATTTTTGTAAAATGTTTACACCAGTTTACACAGCCCAACGAACTTGTTATAAAAATATAGTGCTTTTTGTTTTTGTGTTTGTAATCATGCCGCACTTTTTATTCTACAAAGGAGTCGGAGTAGGTGATTATTAAAAAAATATACTTAATAAAACAATGATTGTACCGAGGTTTCGAACGCGCTCTTGCATCGTCGACCAGTCGACGACGATGTTGCCGCGTTGGTTCAAAATGTCGACCGCACAAAGTGGCACAAATGTGCAGTTAAAATTTTGTAAAAATAATAATTAAAAAAAAAGACTTCAAAGCTTAAAATATCCTCGCCTACATACAGTGGCACTGATTTATCTGTTATGTAATCTGAAGTCGGGCAGCCAAACTACAATCTGGACCCACCCAGTAAAACTGCCCGACTTCTGATTACATAAACAAACAGTTATACAAGATTTAGTCAAAGTAGTGTACTCTATGATCTAAGTTATCTACCAACGAGTTATTACGGGTGCAAATCAGAACTTCAAACCAAATACAGAACCGCATAATTCAAGCATGACAGCATAGATGGCGCTCTGTAAAAAATTACTGTGCCATCCAAAGATATGTAACGAAGCGAAGCGCCTTGTTTAAAAAATGGTCAACAATTTTGACTTCGAAATTCGACTGCCATTTATTATTTTCAGTATATTTAAAAAAAAGCTTATTACTACGAATCAAATGGATTAACTGTTTATTCTGTTTCCCGTTATAGAGTTTAGTACCAAGAGATTAGATGCTCTAAGCTTTAGCCCTACAGAATGAAGTCTAAAATATGGCAATAGCTTGGTTTTAAGGTCTGTTAGGGAAAGTTCCCGGTTGACGAGAAATAAGTTAAAATGTGGTAAGTAAAATACAAAGTTAGCTTGTTTAAATGTTTACTTACCACTTTTTTTGTTTATTTACCACAACGGAGGCCTTCTGTAAATAGCATAAACTTTACTATAAAGCATAATTATTATGGTTTTCGTTTGGACTTCTCGACCTGTGTGAGTAATTCGTTGTGAGATGCTTTGGCGATTGGTTTCCTAAAGCTAAAATCTATCTATATGGAGAGACTCCAAGGGGAGGGTAGTAATTTTTTTCAATTTTCGAAAAAAAATTTTGTAAAGCATAGCCTTTTTTGGCTTGTAAGAAAACAAACATGATTTTCTACAATTTATACTATCACTGAATTTGCCTGATTTGTTATAGAAAGATAGATAGTGAAGGTACCTATAGGATTAGAAGGTAAGTAACGAAATAAATCCTTTAATATATGTATTAAAACGTTTAATTATTTAAACATCAACTTATCTGTTCTAACTTAGCGCCACGCTCAGAAACGTTAGTATTAAGTAAATATAAAATCCTATACCGATCGTTATTCACTACCGCTCCCGATGATGCACAGCCGAGCTTGAATTAACACTATACCAAAGTCCGTTCCAGGGCGTTCCTGCTGCAAAGGTTGTCCACTGCGGTTCAACGCGGGAATGCTGTTAGAATTTTGGGCAGCTTTGCATCTGGAACGCTCGGGGATGGTCTATTTTAGTTTTGGTGTTGTTTTTGTTATTATTTTTTGTATAATTTGATTTATCTTTTAAAGTTAATGTTCATGTTTATAAGTTTTTTTTAATTTAGATTATCAATTTTGTTATTTACATACCAAACTACCTACCAAGTTAGTACTCTTGTTGTTACACACTCGGGTTTTCTCTACCGTTAGGCGGCAGCGAATAACGCTCAGTTCTGTATATGCCTTAAAATTAACTAATTGAGACGTAGAAATATTACTTAGGTTAACTTAAATCTACACTTGGAAACGTTTTTGAGCGCGGCCATTATCTACAGCAACTAATTACTTATTGTACTAACGAGTTTCAACTCTAAAATACAAATCGACGCGTAGGCGTCGTCTTAGGATATCCATCATTCGATTTCTCATCTAACTGTTCTAATCTAGAGCTCAAATTACCCTTAGACAGGTTCCCTACAGATCCTTGAGGGGCAGAATACGATGACGGACCGTTATATAATACATTTACAGAGGTCAATTCATTTATCTGCCTCGACGGCGGGTGTTCGACAGTGTAATCAATATTAGAAACTATAGTTCCTCGCTGTTGGTTGTTATCTTCGAGCAAATTGGCTTTGGTAACGTCCCTCGGTGCACCAAACTCATCTATTTGAAATGTATTTAGCAATTTTTGTTGTTCTTTTTCGTCTTCTAACTGATATGATAGAGAGGGAACGAATTGAAATGTAATAACGCTAGGCGGTTTCCGTGGTTTGAAATCTCCAGTAGGCGCGATATTCTGACCGTTTTCGTCGAACTTTGTGTACAAATAATATGATTGATCATTTTCATACGCCAGGACCTTGTTATCTTCTATCGGATGCGGTATCACACCTACGATTTTATCTTGTAACTGTGCTGATATCTCATTATCGGTGTTTAACAGGTTGTTCAAACTCTCTTGACTATAAAACGATTCGGGTTCATTACTCGGTGCCAATTGTAATTTGGCAGGATTTAGCGGTAAAGTTTGCGATTGGACTATTTCAACTTCTGCGCTCGATTGTTTTACAAAGTTTGTATTGTTACGCAGGTTATTTTGATTTGAATTTTGTGGAGTGGACCCATAATGTGCTGTTTCGTGTTTTGAATTTAACTGTCCGATGTTTGCTGAATGTGGTCGATTATAGATTTGACTTGTAACTTCAGGAACAGGTAATTGATACAATTGACCGCTGTATATTTGATTCTGATTAGTGTCCAATAAGTTGGCTGAATATAGAGAATTTGGAGTTTGTGTTGATGGGGCGTTATTGTATTGGGCTGATTGTCTACTAATTTGATTTGTCCGACTTGGATTTGTAGTCTGTACACGAATGTTTTCAGCGTTAAAGTTGTTTTGATCAGAGTACTGTGATGATGTCAACTGAGAGATCATATTCGTGATATGTGTTATGTCTTCATTGTTGGGTTTCTGAACTTGTGGTGCTTGTGTAGAAGTGGATGTCAAAATGTCTTGTTTCACTGCATTACTGTACTTTTTAGCTGCGTTGAGGGAATCAGCTAAAATTGAAAACACCAGAGCCTGTGAATTAGAAACATTAGAATGTTTATTATCCGGTAATTTGCCTATGGGAATAAAGTCACCAACGTCCCGATACTGATTGTTGCTAAGAACCAAGTAGTTACTACTGCCAGTG
The DNA here is from genome assembly GCA_958496205.1 of Idaea biselata. Classification (NCBI taxonomy): domain Eukaryota; kingdom Metazoa; phylum Arthropoda; class Insecta; order Lepidoptera; family Geometridae; genus Idaea; species Idaea biselata. The sequence continues at coordinate 16,699,404 of OY292395.1, forward strand.
TTAAGGATTTCTAAGTTATCGTAGTCAGTTTCATTGCCCCCTTTGAATATATACGAAGCAATCCGTTCTGGAATTGTTATTTTTAGCGACACAGTTCTTTCAATAGTGTTAGGTAAAGCAGGCTCCTTGAAAAAAGGCAACATAGAGATTTGGTTAGTATTTTCAGAATTTGTCATGCTTTCTACAGGAGGTTCAAGGCTACGAGCAGGTTGTTGAATGAGTTTGGCACTTTTGGAAGGGGATGTACCTGAAGGAGGTTGAGAGGTTAAATTTTCTCCACTGTCTGGCTCTGTCTCAGGTGGCAAATACTTTTCAAGCGGAGTATCAACATCTTGTCGATATTGCCCAAATTGAGGAGGGGGCGCTGTTTGTAATATATTACCCGTATCCCTCACTATGTCATCAACAGTCAAATCTAACCTATCTTTAGTTAAAATATCAGTGAAAGATTGATTTCTGTTTTGAACAAAATTATTCGCAGGTTGTTGAGAAGCAGGTAAAGATTGTATGTTTACATTATTATTAGGAAGAGCGTACGTAGGAACTGGTGTTGTAGGGGCAGCCCTGAGTTGTGAACTTTGATAACCAGGGAGTTGCTGTATTGGTGCTAAATACTGTCGAGCTATATCTGGTGGGTTTGAAGGAGGAAGATAAAGCCGCGCCACAGGTTTAAACGTCGTAGGGGCTAAATATACTCTAGAAGCCTGTGTTGGCGGAGACGAGCTAATACGAGCTGAAGTTGGGGATGGTGGTACGTAACTACGACCGGAATTACTTCTTTGTGTAACAATTTGTCGAGCAGCTACGGTTGGACGGTTATATACATAAGGTTTAACATCATCATCGTTGACAATTTTCGCAGGACTTCGTATAGTTGTAGGTGGGTTGTAGATGTACGGCATTGGGCTTTCATCAGTCACTATTCTTGCTGGAGCAGGATTTGTAGGACGATTATAAATGTAAGGGGAAGCGGCACTAAGTCTTTCGGTTTGGGGAGGCTTAGTGGGACGATTGTACACGTATGAGGATGAATCTTGTATTATTCTTTCAGAAGGGGGACTAGGAGGTAGAGTAGGTCTGTTGTAAGTGTAAGGAGTAGGCTCAGCGACCAATCTACTTCGTTCAGATGGTGGACTGGAAGGTTGTGTAGGCCTGTTATAGGTGTAAGGAGTCGGTTCAGCGACTAATCTACCAGATTTAGAAGGTTTTACTATCCACGTTTTAACTGTTATACGGGACTTTGGTCTTTTTTGACCGTATGCTAGTGCTTTTGTGACCTCTGTAGAAGGAACAATAGAACTTACCAAATTTTGTTTTAATTCCTTATCACTTAAGATATTTAAACTGCTAGGAAGTGTTGGAGTTGGTGTTTTGTACGTGTATGGCTGTTTCACTTCATTGTATTGTTGCTTTGTGTACGAACCGAAGTCATTTTGTTTCCCATCATTCAATAAAGGTTTCTTAACCTCAGTAAATTGAGCTCGTTGACGATTAAGGTTTGCTCTTTGATTGTTATTTGGTCCTTGGCTATATTTTTGAGTGTATTGTGTGTTTACCTGGTTGTAGTTTTGATTAGGTCTTGATTGCTTAAAATTATTAGAACTTTCTGTGATTTTGTTGTAATTACCAGAACGACCATTCGAAATTACGTTTTGGCTGTATGAATTCTGATTAGGTTGAAAGTTACTGCCTTGGAAATATTGAGAATTTTGTTGTCTTTGTCTTTGAAATACTTCAGCGTCTTCATTAGAAGGCCTCATGAAAGCTGCAGGAATATACCTTGTATCTGGGGTCGATGCAGCGAAGGCAATGTCATTTGGACTTAAATTTGGTGCCAAGATCTGTTTCGAAGGCACATAGACGTTATTAAGCGCTCTATCGGGGTTAGCTATCAACGCTCCGTTTGGAAATAGTTGTCCCGCTGGTGGCTTATAATCCTGCATCACTATTAGGTTATTCTTCATCGCAGACTTATCATATGGATTTCGCATAGTGTGCGTTAACATTTTCTTTATGTCTTTCATAAGCTGTGGACCCAATCTTAAGTTTCCGAATTTGTCGTTGTTACTGACTAGACGCTCGTAGTTGGAACATTTAACATTCATCCACCAGTCACAAACAAATACTTCTTGATTGAATAGAGTTCCATTAGGGCAGAGGAATGACTGGAAACCGTAAGTTGATCCAATTGTACACACTCGAAAGACTTGACAACCTGCTTCTACGTCCGCATAATATCCTGGAAAACGATAAGAGTCCTTGATTATTTGAAGTGGGTACAAAAACAAGACATCAAATTGGTAGCTATTTGCATTTAAGGGGACAGTCTACCTACTATTTTCTCCATACAAACTTTACAAACGTAGTCGAGGTAGGGTAGAAGGTAGGGGCATGGTGATGGCTGATATAGGACTTATGGCATAAACATATTTTTTCTAATATCTTTATCCAGGGAGGAAACAGTCGACTACGTTTGTATAGAGAAAGAGTAGGTTGACTGTCCTCTTAAGGCTGATGTAGTGGACAATTGGTCAAGTCAAAAAAAAGTGTTAATTAGTCAAGATACCTATGTAGTTGCTACGTTACACTTCCTGAGATTTAGACGAAGTGCTTTTTTGACGACTTTCCAGTTGCGTTTTAGGCGAGTTAGGTACTTTATACGTTAGATTTAGACGATTCGATACTATACTAAAGTACTCTTAGGGTCAGTCTACTTTGTTATTTGCTATCATGTCTTGTTTCAAAAGAAACTTGATTACTTAGGCACGTAATAATAACCTGGTTCTTTTCCTGCACAGGAGAAGCCTGTCCTGGGTATGTTTCCAAGGACAGGGTAGTCGGAACCGGGTTCACCGGGCACGGCCAGGCGAATGTCCCATCCGTGACTGTGGTCTTGTTGAGGACGCGATTGTGGACCTCTACCATTCTGAGCTCCACACCATGATGTGAATAGGATTACTGAAAATAAAAACAAGGAAATTATAATGTAAAACCGTTCACCCAAACGATTTAATAATTATACTTTTAAATAGTAAATTCCTTTTTTTTTTTTTTTCTTATTATTTTACTATGTATCACGTATCTACTTGGCATTGAAATAAAATAAAGAATTAATTTACATTCAAATGGTGCTGGTTAAACCTACGTTTACTCGGGTTGAGTAAGGTTTGAAAAAAAAAACACTTGTGTTTCAGACTTTGCCCAGCGTTGTTGAGTAGGTACACTGTTCTAGGTTAACTTAGTTTCCTAGGCCATATGCGAGCGAGGTAAACTAGGTTTTCTCGCATATTGAAGACTCCGAAACATAGGTATGTAGACTAGTAACATGCCTCGAAACATAGGTAAGTATATAGCCATTATCGTTAACGAGGCCATTGCACTTAACTTTTCTCTAACTACAAATCTCATGTACCTAGGCAACTAAAAAAAATCAAAGAATTGAACTTTGACACGTAGTATATAATTTTAATTTATAGCATTGTCTGGCGTAGTGTCAATAAACAAGCACACGTAGCACGCACGTAGTACAATGGTGTCGCAAACTTTAAATACCTACAATAAAGACAGTTCCCATGGTGTTTTTGCGAGTCCGTGGTAATCAGGGTGGCGCAAAAAGTGTACTAATGCGGTGGATACCCTCTCACACGGCTCGTTTGATCGTTGTTTGAGGACGGCTAGTCAACTTACGGTTACTAACTCGATGTGCTAAATGGCTATTTTTAAACGTACCAAAATTTAGAATGAGTTTTTATTCCAGGCGGTAACTACTCTTTACCTATTACGAGTACTAATATTAGGATTCCGTACCCGAAGGCAAAACGGGACACTTTTAAGTACGACTCCACTGTCTATCTCTATCTGTCTGTTCCTCAGCCTCATGTCGTGAACGGTGATAGCTAGACAGTTGAAATTTTTACAGATGATGTATTTCTGTTGCCGCTTTAACAACAAATGTATTTAAAAACAGAAAAAATAACTATTTAACCCAAACAACAAACGCGATTTTATATTCTATCAAACAAGTAGGTACAATAAAAATCTAAAATAAATGTTGGATTAGTTTGTTGGTAGGTAGGTATGACTTGGTCAACCACTAGGTGTTAGGCTTACCTACCTAACACCTAGTGGTTGACAAAGACATTCAATAATTGGAATAAAAAAATACCAAACCTATCCGTAGCTGCAAAACTAATTATTCATAGTGGTCTCATACAGACGAAATCCTGTCCGGGAATATTTGCTTTTTTTTGGGTTTTCGAATTTTCTTCCGATGTGTGGAAATTTTGAAACAGAATCCGTCTCTTGGTATATGGCTTTATCCTTCATTCAAGTTCGAACGAACGAAATACCGTTCGATGGGATTCGAATTATTCTTCTACGATCCAACGTTTTATTTGGACGTAAGTAACAGTAAAGTAAGCTACGATTGATTCGATCACAAAGTACGCTAAAGATAAGACATCTCGTAACTTTGGAACATCGCATCGGCCATATATTTAATGGATCCAGAGATTGATTTGATAAAAGACGTAATTTTTTCCTTCGGCAATTGTGATTGATGTCTTTTCGATTTTCATTACGTATTGTTTTGATACGAGGATGGATGGGGACAGTTTGCTTGCTGTGACTTAGGTTATATGGGAAATGCTAAACCGACTTGTTATTCTTAGATTCCTACGTAATCCGGGACTTATGCAGATAGATTTGGGGAAAAACATAACCGATTTGATCGATTGTTATGTTAAATCAAAGTAGGAACTAGGTATAAACCATCGAAAATTAAAATTTTACACCATAAATTGTGTTCGTAGAACTCCCACTCGCGTACTGAACTTTGCATTACGTCCACTAGGGCGCTTTTCGAGTTTCGATACAAAATGCGCGTTAACTTAACTATCACGTTTGCGTTTTTTTACGAAAGAAGTCGCACTAGTCCTATAGGTAGGTACTCTTGGTACTGTCTATATATATCATAATACTGATAAGTACTTAGGTAGAAGTAGCTAGCTAACCGTACGCGTAGACGACCGACACAAGACATGTCCTAACGGCAAACACTACTTTATTTGAACTTTTTTGTTCGTTCATTTATTTTCTACTAGTACGGTTCCGTTTCGTCCCGCACGATAATTGTTGTGAAAGTGAAAAAATATCGTTCGTGTGCAATTGTCGACCGTTCGTTCACATAAAGGGAGTAGACCTCCTGGTTTCCATGTAGGTATAGGTGTCTATGTATGACGATTACGTGTCGTCGGCTACTAACTTCTACCTCATGTTTACTTATAAGGAACAAAATGATCAAACTACTTTTTTGATCTGAAAGTTTGGCCTGTATTATAAAAGAATATTTATATCCGAATTCATTGTTAAAAAGATTTATTAAACTCTTGTAAAGGAAGTTTTATTTGCTTTAACCTGATCGTCCACCGCCAACTAATCTAAGTTAGCATAGCTTAGCTGGCCAGTTTTAATACATATGTGTCCACTACAGACTAAGCCTAAGCAACGTTCATTTGTATGAAAAACTAGCCAGCTAAGCTAAACTAACTTAGTTGGTTGGCGGTTATCGGTTTTTCGCTTGAGATTCCTTTTGTAATAGGGAGTACCTACCTTACTTAAGTATGTTGTTTTGTATATTGTGCCAATAAAGCGTAAATCTATCTATCTATCTACCTAGTGACCACTAGTAGGTATATAACAATAATACTAGCTAGGTTAATCCAGTAATAGTAAAAGCGTTATACAAGTTAGCAATAACAATGTAGTTTTATGGTGAACCGTTGTTTTTTATTTACACGTGACACGGTTGTAGTTGTACGAAGTCGGAGTTACAAAGTTTCAAATTACTTCATAACATCTATTTTTATGTTGAGAGCACCTATCATGGCGATAGTTCTTCCTGCCCTTAACTCTTTACTTATTTTGGGGTCGTTGTAGTAGGTACCTACCTGTCCTCCCTTATTTTGCTGTTTAGGGTTGCGTAGTCAACAAGAAACCCTTATAGCCTTATTAATAAACGGAATAATTTTACCACCTTTTGTTTCTGTCTGTCAACTTTGAACGTTCTTGTCACGGAATAAGACAAAGCATGTTCTTACTAGTCCGACCTTACTCCAAGTTTATTAATAAGGAATAGAATAGAATAGGAAATATTTTTTGCCAACAAGACACACAAAAGGAATAACAGCAATATAAAAAGAAAACAGCACATTTTAACACAACATAATATAGAAAGTATTTAAAAAAAAAGTCCAAGGAACCGTGTGCCTGCTGCCAAAAAGGATCTGCCTCGGCATAAGGCTATTATTGTTTCGTCATGTCTGTCTGTTCGTGGCTTAGCTCAGAGACGCTTATTACTAAGAAGCTATAACTTTGCAAGACATAGGTATTGATTACGACAGAAAAGTATAATAAAAAATCATTTTTAGGGTACCTACCTGCACAACCTGTAAAATGATTTTTCGTCTACCCGGCCGTATGGGGTATCGTTAGATACCTCTTTAGAAATTATTATGGGTTATGAAAAAACATTTTTAATTTATGGTTCCGTTTTCGAAAAATTGATATAAAGTGCTAGTTTTAAGAGTTATGTGTGTCTCCCTTCTTACAGGTCTGTAAGTCTTCTACAAACCTTAGTGGTTTTTAATGCTATGTATAATATGAAAAGAATTCTGTTGTACTTGGATAAACCATTTGTATTTACGATAGTAGAACATAGGTATAATCAAGTTAAAAGGAAAAATATCACCGAGCACCTCTTCAAATTTAAGAGCCATTGAAAGTAATAAAAAATAAAATTTCGAACCAATTACGAGTACATTGAAAGTTAAATAGTTGTTGGTTGTAACAACTTTTTCCAATTTGCAATCTGAGTTATTTTATGGAAACTGGGAAACTCTACTCTTGGCGTGGCCCGACAAGGCACGCACTTGCCTAATTTTTATGACTGAACTTACACCAAGCTCTCCTTGGGAATACTAGTTTACCCGCTACTGTTTGTCAGTTAGCACAAGGTTCACAAATTATTTAATATAATTATCTCTGCCGTACCCACGGGAAGAAAGTGCCACCGATATATGAAGCGGCGTGGGCTCGCGGCCAGAGTGCTGCCTGCTGTGAAGGTAAATGTATAGAAATATTGCAACACATACCTACATGTTATTCGAAAATGTATGTTGGTAGCATTTAAGAGATATTGTACCTATGTATTTTTTAATTTTCACTTATTGTAATATGGATACATTTTAATAACAAGACTATACAACAAGGCTTTATTTCACAGCGCGCTGTGAAATAAAGCGCTTCCCTGGATGATAACTAATGATAAGTATTGAATTCCGAACTTTCGTTTCATATTTGTTTTTTACTTTATAAATTGGACCGATTATTGTACAAGGCATACCGCGTCATATAGTTTTAATAGAAATCTAGTTGGTTTATACCTACATTTTATAAAAAATATAGGTACATACTTACCATATTTTTTTTACCTAAAACATGCCTAAAACTAAAGAGCTCAAAACCAAACAAACGGCAAAAGAAGCAAGCTCAGCATGCCAAGTGCCAAAGTTGTGCATTTCTATCATTGAAAACCCCGCGTATCAAAATGAGTTCCAGTTATGTTTTTCATCATAATAGATTAGTATAATATGTATTTTACTGTTGATATATAAATATTGAAATAAAACTTCCCATTTAGCAACGTCCTATTTGAAAACATCAAAAAGTACGCAACCCTCGCGACCAAGCCCATTGTAACATGGTTGAAACGTCGAGGTAAGAAAATAAATAATAATACGCGATTAAGACCCGGTAAATGTAACGACGAGTATGTTAACAAATCGAGTTAATAAAAAAAACAAATAGCATGAAACGTTGAGCGTTGAAACAATGCTTAGAGTAATAAACACCACGCAAGGTAGTAGGTAAGTATTTAAAATACTCAACAAAATTAAAACTTATTATCCTAGGAACGTATTACAGCTTTTGGAATCACTAAAAGCTTGAGTCAGCAAAAGCTATGAAACATTAGAACCTAGACAGGTACCTACTTACTGGCGGACAGGAAGTGTCGTCGTATAATCCGGTACCTAACATATCGAATTTATAAAGTAAGTTGTAGACTAACTACGCCTTCCGGTTTTACCCGCTTTTGTTGGCAATATCGGGCTAAAATTTTTAAGTAGACCACTACTTCACTAATTCACATTATACTTCTACAGCAAAGCGCTTGTCTGATTGATGACAGACTATATATCCAGATTAGGTCATATCGTAGCAGATGACGAGACGCCCGCCGCGCCGTCGCGCGTCGGCGACGTCCTCTCTAGTTAATCTCTTAAAGATGTGATAGTCTGCTAGTGCAATTTACGTAAAGCGATATTGTTAGGTCGGGGTCAGCATTTCATTAGATAGGTAAATAGGGCACAGATTAATCCGTCGCCTTGGCTAACGGATCGGCATTATTAGTCCTCTATATACACCTAATACCTACCTACATACATACATTATAGCTGATAATTTGATTACAAGCATACCGGATGGTACCTATGCCGGTCTAAGATATAGCATGCCAAGTCGTTTACCTAAACGTACCGTCCGGTTGCTGTTTTACCCTGGCATACAATATGGCCCTCCTCTTTCCATGTGTGTCGTAAAAGGCGATTAAGGAATCTGGGCCCTGGGGAAGACTAGGCGAACCTGGAGCTCTCCCCACGTGGTGGTGGCGAAGTTGACCAAGTAGTTCTTGGTCAACTTCGAGAGGTGTTGTCAGGTAGGTAACCCAAATCTATTATTTGCTTTATTTACTTTGGTTCTTAAATTATAGTATAGATCTCCGTTTATTTTCGTTGGTTAATCTATACATATAATATCTTTTTTGTACCTACTTGCACCCGAAAATATTAAAAAAAATTGAAATAGGAACGCAACAAATAAATTGTAAAAATCTAAAAAATAAACTTATCTAATTAAGGTTAGCTTGTCTCATTGTTCAATAGAATCTATCACTAAAATATATTTTGCTATATAGTGCCTAAAACTGTTAAGTTAAAAATAACTCGCCGTTGGTTACAAAAAAAAACTATTTTTTTTTAATAACAAGCTTCATACGACTATACTTTCGAACTAACTTACCAAAAAACACTAGACTCCTCATCTCTATTGTCCATTTATTCACACACAAACTCCCACAGAATCTATCACAAAAGTATCAAACGATATCGTGGCAAAGGGGCAACATCATGAGCTAAAACCTCTTGAGCAAATGGTTCAATAGTTGAAAGAATGGCTAATATGACATAGACAGAACAAACGCCCTACCAGTTGGCATATATAGGTACGACTATGCGAACATAATTCAATCTTTATTTTATGGCTTTGATGGTGATATTGGAAGCTTTTACGTTTTTGTTTGATCGTTATTAGATTAGTTGCGAGTTCGTTAGTGATCGACCTCGTGTTAGTTATGATGATAGCAAATAGATAGGTAAAAAACTAGGCCTAACCAACGAACTGGGATTTCTATTTGTTCCTCGTAGTCTATAACCGAGTTTCATTAAGTTGAGTATTACGGTTCATGACATTTTAAGAACTTAATACTAATAAATTGTTCTTCATTGAGGTGGGGCAATGCAAATCAATAGGTATATTAAAAAAAAACAAATGTTTTCCTACGTAGGGTGACCAAAACACTGGCTGCAATAACTGTGAGGGTGTTGTTAGCTATTAGTCTGATTATTTACCAGGCTCTAACCACAAAACGCTTATATAAACTATTAAAACTGTCAAAATCTTAATTGAGATTTACGTAACTGCGGCTTAATTCAGTACCTAGTTCTACCCATTCAACGATGGACCCACGGGATGACCCAATATCATTCCATGCATAAATTACCCTGAACAAAGAGCCGTCTAATAAATTTATGATCTAAACCGGATCTCAATATGTAGTATTGAATTCTAAAATAGCCGGACAGAAAGACAGACATAATTTACTTTGCTAGCTATGTCTGCAATGTACGACATATTTTCTGCTTGCTAGTAGAAAGTCGTAAATGTTATCCCCAGACAAACATTGTTGGTAAGTACTTTATTCATGTTGAGATGCATAATATCCTCTCACTAAACCAATTTGTCCTTGACAGTCTAGCAGCGCCTCACGGTATTACCCGCGTCGGTCCCTATATGTTATTCCAGGTCTCCAGCTATCTACATGCCGAGTTTCATCGCAATCGGTTTAGCGGTTTTCCGTGAAGCAACAAACACTCACGCAAATTACACAGGATTACAAAAGGCTCCTGGCAGACAACAAAAATTAAAAAAAACACCTGAGGGTATATTACATCCTAATCCTATCCTGCTGCTAGTATTATCAATGTGAAAGTTTGTGTTTAAATAAGTAATTAAACAAGTAGGTATATTTGTTACTCATTCAAGAATGACCTGGATTATCAATTATCACATAGACTATTTTTTACCCCGATATACCCGCAGGATCGAGACTTGCCCGCTAGTTATTTCTACCAGCAAGTTTTAACGTATTTCTAATCTATTCTAATCTACTCTAGCTCTATCTCTAATATTTCTAATCTACTAAAAACCTTCCGTAACCTGACTTTAAACCAGGTTTATACTTAGACTTTGTTTCGACATAAGGGCCATTTATCTTTAAAATCTATTCCGTTAAAGCAAGTATTGCAAAACTGTATTACGTGTTCGTTCATACACCTACAATTCCAACGTAATTGTGTTAGCATAGAATGAGTTTCAATGTTTTTTTCTTCTACACGTTCTCATGACAATCAAAATCGATTTTCATAATGCACATTGCGAGTGTACATTAGTTTAATTAATCAGCTTTTTATTGATTACTTAGTGCATGCTGTGGTTTCAATCGCGTTAGTCTAGTAATGGTTTTTAGAATAATGACTAAAATTACACTTTTTAGGGTTCCGTAGCCAAATGGCAAAAAACGGAACCCTTATAGATTCGTCATGTCTGTCTGTCTGTTTTTTTCCGAAACTATAAGAGCTATACTGTTGAAACTTGGTAAGTAGATGTATTCGATGAACCGCATTAAGAATTTCACACAAAAATGGAAAAAAAGCAATACATTTTTAGGGTTACCCATACTTAAAACTAAAACTAAAAAAAAAATTATAAGTGTGGAGTATCAATATCATTTTTTTCAACTGAATAGTTTGCGCGAGAGACCCTTCCAAAGTGGTAAAATGTGCCCCTCCCCCTGTTGTAATAATGGTACGGAACCTTTCGTGCGACAGTCTGACTCGCACTTGGCCGGCTTTTTACCCGTGTTTACCCTTGAACAGGAGGTTTGGAAAGACTTTAGAGGTGTGTGCGCACCCTGCATCTATATACCACCCTCTCAACTTGGTCGACCATGCCTAGAAGAAACACTTACTATACTTAAATCTGAGATCATTAATTAGATAATATTTCGAATAAAAGAAATCGAGAGCAGGTGTCGTTATAAATGTATTGTTAGTTGATTCCCATTGCGATCAAAGACATTATTTTTAGATTTTTCTACATGACCGGAAATTACTAACACAAAGAAAATCCACATGAGAAAGGCTAGAGTGCTTTTCACAAAAGAAGTCTCGTAGTAACAAATGGTACTAAACAAAAATTTAACTATTGTTCTATTTGGTCAAGTCTTAAGTAGAACTTTGCAAAATTATGTTTTCGGTGGGAAAACGTCACTCCTTATGTTATTTCGAAAATAAATTAATAAGAGATAGATAAAATTATCATCATCCGAGCCGTTATCCGATCTTTCCGGTTCCCGAGTTACCGGAGAGATGCGTTCCTGCTCTTACGTCTCTGCTTCTTCGGTATCCCGTGTAGTAAGGCCATTTGCCATGTCAGCTCTTCCGACATCAAGCCAGCACTAGTTAGGTGTTTCTAGCGGCCGGCCCCACGAAACTAGCCAGTTTTAGCAAGGTCCAGGCTGCGTAAGTGGCATTCTTGCAATTTCTTGAACATAAGGCTGCCCCGGGTGTGGGAGTTCCTGACATGATCTTTTCGCGTCACTCCATCAAAGAAATCGATAAAATCACATAGGTACAAAAAAAAACAATGGAACTAATTTGATAAATTAAATGGCGTATTGTCCGGTGGTACTTCTTTTGTGAAATGAACTCTAAGTCCGGGGTTTTACCGCCTACGCCTAATGGTAAAGCAGAGTCATGTTACTATATGTCACAAAAGCAATTTCATGAGACGCAGTGGGTGTTTTGTTGCGTGATAACGATAAGGATCGCTTTTAGTTGAAGACGTTATGGGTAAAATGATCTTAGTATAAAATTTAATAAAATTATGGTTTATAATAAAGGAGAAGTTATCTAGATTATATCTTAGTATATATATACATATATATAGGTAGATAAATATTAAAACATTATTTTGAGTAGGTGCAGACTTCGTTGTGTAATAGAAACAAAAATATCGTTTATTGTCCATTAAAAAATATAAAATTAGGTGACCGGGGAAAATATTCAAATTTGTTGTAAAAAGGTTGCAATTAGTTCATTTTTTGGGTTTCGTGGTCAACAAGAAATCTGTCCGTCCGCGGCCTAGGGACTATTAGTACCTACGACGCTGTTACTTTGCATGATTATTATTGAGTACCTACGAGTATACCATATTGATCACGCCGACATAATATAGATCAATTAAAAAAATATACTTTTTTAATGCCGTCGTGTGGGGTATCGTTAGATAGCTAGTTTGAAATGATTGTAGGTTTTCAAAAACCATTTAGAGCAAAATTTAGTATCGCGAGAAGATTTGACAAACTGTGGTATAACGTCAAGACATAAGATATGTAGGTTATGTAGGTAATCATAAACACACCTGAAATTATTTATTTCTATCATTTCCCGATGCGTCCTTTGCTTATCGATTGACGTGTTTGTATAGCTCTGACCCATTTTTGTAGAAAACTTAATTTTATTCAATCTGTTTCAACTCGTCATTTATGTGTCACTTTTATGTATCGTTTGTACAAATGCTATACAATATATGCATCAAAAAGATTAAAGGAAATGAAGAATAGCATTTGTTTGGAGAAGTAGACACACAGCAAATCATATATAGAGCAGTACATTTAATTAAGATATAAAATAAATCATGAAAAAATATCGCAGAACATTGCACACAGCACCATCTAGCCCCAAACTAAGTATCTAGGATTGTACTAAGGTTATACAGCGTGTTTCGACAAGGGGGTATTAAGCCGAAAGGAGGTTGTTCTAGAGGTCTAGGCGAACAACTTTTATTCTACAACTTTTTGGAAATTCGAACTTTTTTTTCGAAAATTTTAAAGTTGCACTAAAAAAACAGCTGTTTTTGTAAAAAAAAAAAGGCAATTAATGTTTAGATTTTAGTGGTCCAAACTAAATAAAGGACACTTTAAGGCCAATGACCTCAAACTCTAAAAAACAGCTGATTTTCATGCAAATTTTAACCTAAAAATTTTCGAAAACTACTTTGAATTTCCAATACTTGTAGAACAAAAGTTGTTCGCCTAGACCTCTAGAATAACCCCCTTTCGGCTTAATACCCCCTCTTCGGAGCACCGTGTATACTAGACAACGGATAACATAACATAACATTACTTATTTTTGTTGACTTAGGTGACGATTCACCCGTAGAATTATTTAATCCGCGGATGAATCGTCACCCTTGTAAATTGTTAGGTGTCGAATCATCTGCGAAATAGTAATCGTCGGATGAAACGTTACTTTTTTAAATTGTTAGGTGTCGAATCATCCGCAAAATATAAATCTTCGGATGAAACGTTACTCTTTCAAATTGTGAGGTGTCGAATCATCCCCAAAATATATATCTTCGGATGAAACGTTACTCTTTTAAACTGTGAGGTGTCGAATCATCCGCAAAATATTTAGGGGGAATTTACACAATCACAATTACTCATAATCCTTAGTAGTTGTAAAATGTAGGTAATCTGGGACTATATCAGCCAGTGGTGAAACTGGTCCTTAATTTAATTAATTACTAATAAATAATGTAAAAATTAAAAAACAAAGATAGGAATCGTTTTTTTTATTAATTATGAAGATCTATTTTTGTAAATTCAATAATCCAATAAAATGAATGGACTTAGTAATATAGATGACACGTGTACGTACTATAGTTTTACTAGCAAAACTGATTTTAAACTAAATATAATAGTTCATTCTAATATCAATATAAATAATCAACAATTACTTAACTAACAAAAACTTATATATTCTAAAATGATCGTTTAAAATTAAACCAAATATTATGTCAAAATTAATCAAGAATCACTAATATGACAACTTTTCAATGCAATGTCCGAGGCTGATTTCGTGATCTAAAAGTTCTGTCAAACTGCTACTTGTTTTTTTTCTTTCAGTATACTTTCTTCTGTTCTCTTTGATATGTATAAGGATACATATCAAAGAGAACAGAAGAAAGTATACTGAAAGAAAAAAAACAAGTAGCAGTAGAAATCAAGGGATTTCTCCACAAGTATGAATAATATTTAGCATCTTTTTTAAGAGTTTTCAATAAGACTGCAATATTAGGTTTGTTTTTTATAGTCCTGTTCAGTCTCGAATTCCACCATTCTATGGCATTATTCGTTTTATGTCGAATGTTATAAAAGCACCATTTATCAGATAATATGGACTTCTTTTCTATCCAGGTATTTTAGAAATAATTATTAAACTGAGCTGTTTTTTTATCCATTTGTAGACACTCACCCAGTACATAAAGCCAACCATCTGAAATTTTTGTATTTGGGAGATAAGTTTTTGTTAGTTAAGTAATTGTTGATTATTTATATTGATATTAGAATGAACTATTATATTAGGTCATTTCATTACATATGAAATTGGCGTTTTGTAAGGGAGGAACATAAAGTCTTTTTTTTTTAATAATATATTTATTTAATCAAAGTATGTACCATTGCTATCTATGCACTTTTGCCATCTCATAGGTAGTTCATTGATCCCTTTACTAAAAAAAACATTAGGACGAGAATCAATGAAATCTTTGAAGGCGCTTTGGACTGCCCCATCGGAGTTGAATTTTATCCCTTGCAAGAAGTTATCCAAATTTCGAAAAAAATAATAATCTGTTGGAGCCAGGTCCGGGGAGTACGGTGGATATCTTAGACATTCCAATTGAAGCTCCTCTAATTTGGCAGCCGTCTGTTGTGCAGTGTGTGGTCTAGCGTTGTCCTGAAGCAGCAGTGGCCTAGAGCGATTGACCAACCTCGGTTGTTTAGCAGCTAGCTTTTCCATCATGGTTTGCAGTTGCTGACAATAGATATCTGCTGTAATCGTCTGGCCAGATTTAAGAAAGCTGTAGTGAACGACACCGGCACTAGTCCACCAAACGCTCACAAGTAACTTTTTTTGAGTCAATTTTCGCTTGGGGCAGGATTTGGCTGGTTCGCCAGGATTCAGCCATTGCGATGAGCGTTTCCGACTATCGTACAGGATCCACTTTTCATCACAGGTTCATCCGATTTAAAATCCCTTTATTATTGTGCCGGTTGAGTAATGTAACGCAGCAGTTGACGCGCGTTTGTCGGTTTGCTGCACTCAATTCATGAGGTACCCACCTTTCCAGCTTTTTCACCTTTCCAATTTGCTTCAAGTGGATTAAAATAGCTTTATCACTAGCACCGCAGCCTGCAGCTAACTCGGACGTGGTTTGCGATGGATCTGCTTCCACAATAGCTTTCAATTCTTCATTAGCAACTTTAGTCTCCGGCCGTCCACGGGGCTTGTTCTGCAGGTCGAAATTTCCAGAACGAAAACGTTGGAACCAAAAACGCACTGTGTTTTCTTTTGCGACACCGCCGCCATACACATCATTAATCCTTCGAGCCGTTTCTGCAGCACTGGTACCACGGTGGAACTCGTACTCGTAAATAACGCGATATTTCAAGTTTTCCATTTTGTAAACTGCGTGACGCAAAGAAAAAACCAAACGAGGACAAAACAAATGAATTACGGTTTACGAAATACAAATGTATGAATAAATAGCTGTATAAATTTGAAATTGGAATCCCTAACCAAAGAAGAGATATTTGAGATCAAAGTGGCCAGTACGACAAAACGCCAATTTCATATGTAAGGACCTAATATTTAGTTTAAAATCAGTTTTGCTAGTAAAACTATAGTACGTACACGTGTCATCTATATTACTAAGTCCATTCATTTTATTGGATTATTGAATTTACAAAAATAGATCTTCATAATTAATAAAAAAAAACGATTCCTATCTTTGTTTTTTAATTTTTACATTATTTATTAGTAATTAATTAAATTAAGGACCAGTTTCACCACTGGCTGATATAGTCCCAGATTACCTACATTTTACAACTACTAAGGATTATGAGTAATTGTGATTGTGTAAATTCCCCCTAAATATTTTGCGGATGATTCGACACCTCACAGTTTAAAAGAGTAACGTTTCATCCGAAGATATATATTTTGGGGATGATTCGACACCTCACAATTTGAAAGAGTAACGTTTCATCCGAAGATTTATATTTTGCGGATGATTCGACACCTAACAATTTAAAAAAGTAACGTTTCATCCGACGATTACTATTTCGCAGATGATTCGACACCTAACAATTTACAAGGGTGACGATTCATCCGCGGATTAAATAATTCTACGGGTGAATCGTCACCTAAGTCTTTTTGTTTTGGTTTACCGAAGCTCGAAGGTCCAGGGGACGCTAAATCATAATCATTATAATATTTGTTTGACGGAAGGTTGTTGACATATGATACGCATAGAAGAGCAGAAATAATTGTTCCAGGTGGGACTCGAACCCACTGGGTGTTCGCTTGACGTATCACAGAGGCTGTAAAATTAAACTTAAACAAACCTGGTGGAACATTTTATTAGACAAATACATTTTATCTAGACATTGAAAAATTAGCCCTTAATCTACTTTTTCCTTTAGTGCCAAAATGTTGAACTTCCCAAAATGTTGTATTTCACAAAATGTTGAATTCCTAAAATGTTTTATACCGAAGTCAAAAAAAAAATCTAATGAGTCATGTTGTCCTCTCTGTGGCGATATAGGTTTATTTCATCTTAGAGATATCCGTCTAAAAGTTCGTTACCCGATATAATCAGAGGGTACGTGACGGGATGACGGGATATAAAAAAATAGTTCTCTTGATCTAGTAATTTAGAAAGGAATGTAAGGAATAAGGAGGCGCAGCTTCATCTTATAAAATCTTAGTTAAGACGACAGTCTACCTATTCTTTCTCCATACAAACGTAGTCGACTGTTTCCTCCCTGGATAAAGACATTAGAGCAAATATATTTATGCTATTAAACCTCTATCTAATTAAAATATAGAAAAAAAACAAAAATATTAGAAAATAAAAAAATCAAAACGTATGGCATGGTCATGGCTAATATTGGACTTATAGCATAAAAATATTGTTTCTAATATCTTTATCCGGGGAGAAAACAGTTAACTACGTTTGTAAAGTTTGTATGGAGTTTTCTACTTTTTTGAGTAGGTAGACTGTCCTCTTAAATACCGCTGATACTACGTAACACGAGGTACCTACTGTGCATTAACTTTCTGCTCCATTTAACTCGTAGGTACAGTTTTGATTATGTCCTGCATCTGAATTGTTTGAATTGTTAAAATGGTTTATATTTCAAATACGTAACATACCTACTATACTAATACCAAACGTATAGGTAAGGTGTAGTAGAAAGGCTGCTAATAGGTGCTTACTTACCAAACAATATTAGTGATTTTTGTTGTTTTGAATTAATGTCTTATTTTTTAATTGTTTATACGAATGAAAAAAATATCTGCACAAGAAACGCAAGAATGGATACTTACGGCTTTAGAACATAAAAGGATTCACTTCATTAAATGACACTACAAAACAAAACGTGATTGCCTCATAGATTAGTCTACACATTAACCGTTGAATATTTTTAAATAAATACTTCTTTTTTGAGAAAATCAGTCTTCAACTCTGATGAAAAACATAGATATCGACATTTCTTATTATAGAGATATGTTGGCTATTTTCTCGTTTATATTCATAGGTTCGTTTAGGCTGTGCGTTGATTTTAGTTAAGTCAGTCCGTCAGTCAGAACTTTTCACTTAGGTATGTAAACCCAATTACCTACCAATTTCAACAGGTAGGTTATATGCCACGTTACTTCACGATTATCTATAATAATTAGTCAATCCAGCCTTTTTATTAACGACGTAGTTACCTCCTGTTAACTTTAACTACCGTTAATAAACAAATGAAATCCCGAACAGTCCATAGTCGTAAAAGAGTGACTGCGTTTATTAACCCCATCGTAAAACAGGAAAATGTCAATGGTAATCTCACTGAAGACTCGGTTATCCATTAAATTCATGCCATAGTGCCATAGAAGTAGCGATAATGATAGTTAATCAAGCATTGATGTATTACTTCCTGATGTTAACTTCACCCACCGTTAATAAACAAATCAAATCCCGAACAGTCCATAGTCGTAAAATACTCGGACTCCGGAGTGCGGAAACTTGTACCGAAATATCACTTAAGTCATTTATTAATCCCATCGTAAAACAGGAAAATTTCAATGGGAATCTCATCGTCGGGCCGGTTATCCATTAAATAAATTTTATTGTAGTGATAAGGCGAGGGGCGGGCGGCGGCAGAGCGGCGGCGGCTAGGCGGGCGCCAGCAAGACGCCCTAGCTAGTTGCCGCCCGCCGCCCGCCCAGCGACGACGCATCGCCGCTGGGATCTCGTACGCGCTAATTTTACACGCCAGTTCCTCTCTGGCATTACCGTTGACCCACTGATAGTGAATTGTGCATTGATTACCGCGTTCTTTGTGTACCCAACACGGCTTCTACACTCAGTAAGTATCGTACCAGCCTCACCTATATCTCCGGACAAACTTTGACGCGACGTATCTTAATCGTCTGACGAGCCTTTACGGCCATTTTATAGAATGCGAACGTTCAACCTTGAGTCGTTGTCAGTATTTTGGTCATTGTAATTCGCTCAGCTGACACGCTGATTTTTTTTCGCGCGCATACTTCGAGCGTGATGAAATTTCCACGGATGTATAGTTTAAAAATAGATGATGGGTTTAATTAATAAATAAATCCGACGTTTTGTTTAGATTAGGTCCGGATGATGATTAGTATTCAAAGTGCGAGAGCTGCCCGAAATCATGTCAAGGTTTTGACACCCTTGTTATTGTGTGGCGGTGAGTCGTTGCTGAGAAATGGGATGATGTCTTCGGAGAAAATTAATGTCATGTGAAGTGAATAGACATATACTTAGGTTGGTTAGGTACTAGTCGTTATCGGTCGCCCATCAGCTCATTTATTTATATGGCGGACAGGTGTAAACTGAAACGGAAGCTGCTATTAAGACTCGCATATGTCACTCATTTTATGTCGCCAAGCGGACTAGTCCGTGTTCTCAAATATAGGCCGATGCAATTATTAAAGATGACCGTTCACCGCCAATTAAATAGGTTAGTTTATTAGACGTAGATCGTCAGTTTTTCAAACCGTATGGCAACATTATGAATAAGAATAGGGGGTACCTATATAGATACATTGCTGTATCCTTATGTAGGTTAAGTACAAAGTAAGCATGGCTAGAATAGTTAACGTTTGACGCACTTGTATGGAAAATAGTCTCAACTAAGCGGAGCAGAGCTGAACTAAGTTAGTTTTATCGGGAGTGGACGATCTGCTTCTGGAAGATGGGTTAGAATTCATTGTATAGACATTCCTTTCTCACAAATGAAAAGATGTAAGGTCTAGTCGTAGTGGTCCAAGATATAGCGTATTAGGTAAGCACGCTACATCTTAGACCACTACGACGATCACCATAATATGGTAAGATAGTGGTCAACCGCTTACCTATCTATTATACAAAAAACGTACAGTAGGGTTCAATTAAAGGTCGTACTGGAGAGTCCCTATCGTAGAGTCCTCACCATATAGTCCTCAAATGGGTAATATCAGTATGTTTTGTGTTAACTGGAGAATGGCATTAATGTCCTAAATAATTTGCAAGATTTTAAGCTTTTTAAAAAACTCTACGTAGGAACGAGTTTTGAACCCGTACTGTACCTATTCGTTGCTTTCAGAATAAACTAAGCTCTAGGTAGGTACAATAAGCTCCATTTCATTTTCTTTATCCGCTTTTTTACCTCTTCACGAAAATCCATGGGTGGAAAAGTCCCTACTACTTTCCGCCAGCTTAGCGACGCATTCGATTGGTCATCTTACGGCGAAAGTAACTTTCCAGCCCTCCCGTGAAGGATCCCTTTGATCGCTCAACAAAAATCGAGTATAGCTTTGATCATACTTTTTCAATGATTTAAGAGTATTCAAAATGGCCACTAATGAACGAATCTGTTAACGGCCGTTGGTTTTTACAATGAAACCGCAAAATATGTAAATTATACTGAATTGTTCAGTTAATTTTTCAAAGCTTGATTTTTTGATAGGCTACGCTAACTTATCTTACATTAATTGCAAGATTTGAATTGGATAAGAGACAAACTGAACTATTCTATTGATTCTCAATCTTTTAATTCGCATTGAGATATTATGTGCTAGTACAAAATGTACAAATCAAACTCAAAATGTACAAATCAAACTCAAACATAGGTCACAACCATATTCCATCCTTTTACGCAAGATAAATATAGAAAACCGGTGCAGCGCTGACAATATTGTTACTTATGTCTATCGTTAAAACTAAATGAGCATCGCTGCGGGCGCTGATATGTAGTCAATGACGATTAAAACGTCAAAAGCATCATTAAGTTTGCGATAGCGTTAACATAAAGGCTGTTTACAACTTAATAGATGTCAAATCTACTATTGAGGTTGGGATCGATGATAATGCGTGACTTTGTTGTTATAATACCCTCACGACGGTTGACCAGGCAGTAATCATTTTACGATTCTAAAAATAGCTGGTTTCCCCCACAGTTTGACCACAGTAAGTTTCCGATCAGGACTCATAGTAGTGAGTAGTTATTCCAGCAGCCTGAGGATACGAGCATGACAAGCATTATTCTATTTTCTAATTCGAAGAAGCATTATTTTATTCTCTATCTATTCATTGTTCATAATTATCTCCGAATTTCACCTTTCTTTCTTTCTAATTGTAATTTAAAGTTATACCAATCCGGGTTTAAGTTTAAACTTACATGGTTGTTTTCCCTCCAAATATGGTTATATATTGAGCTCAGTAAATAACAAAGGAGAATACCAAGTATCCTAGGCGTTTCAGACTCAGACAGACAGACATAAACATCGACGTGTCTGAACGATTTTAGCACTATTCAATAGGCACATAATTGTAGTTTTATCCTGTAAAAACTTTTAGTTTTTATTCACCCTGGTTAATTCATTTTTGGCCCCCGGATTATACTACTCTTTGCCCCGGACTCTCGGGATGCCAATGACACACGTTATAAAAATCAAGTTTCGTTCCAAAACCAAAGAGGTCGGACTTAATTCTCGAACCAAAGAGGTCGGGTAAGCACGCAAACTTTCGAGTTTATCGTAATAGAAACTCCTTTATAGATTATTTTGACGTTTTGGTGCAATATGGAAGACGCAATGGCGGAGGTGGTAGTTCAGTTAAACGTTTAAGGGCCCTATACTGAAAAACTGAAAATCCATGTCGGACTTTTAGGTCCAATGATAATTTAAATTAAACCTCAAAAAAAATATGTAAAATAAGTATATGTATAAGTAGGCCATGACCTTGTAATACCAAGAATTTACAAATTGGGTTTGTAAAACCCCTGTTACTTTTTACCCGACTACGGCAAAAAAAGGGTTATGTTTTTGACCGCGATGTACTTATATTATTTTTCATTTACGTCTCTTAAAATTGTGTTCCTCTACCAGGCAAACGTGACTTATAGATGCTCATTTATCGAGCAACCAAGAGTAAAATGCATTACTGAACGTTGTGCCACTCCGAGACTTGGGCTCTCGAACTTCTGCTTATCCTGCAAATAGGGCCCATTCATGGAGTATACTTAACTATGTAGGTACCTACTTGTTTATTTTTCATGAATTACGACTGGTAACATCACCCCGCACTCATTCAGTGACGCTACTCTTTCACTTGAAATATGGGAGTATGTTCACATCTGACATTTAGTACAATCCACCGTATCGCTATCTACATTTTCTAGATACAGAGATAGATATTTCTCGTTAACCGTTAAGTTACAGCAATATTATTTTATTTAAAAATAGAAAACCTAACACGTATGTATTTGTTTGACCGCACTAATCTCAGGCACCGCTGGTACGATTTTAAAAAATCTTCCAGTGCTGGATAGTCCATTTATTGAGGAAGGCTATAGGCAATATTATATTTTCAATAAAAAATTGGTGGAAAAAGTCGCGGGCACTGCTAGTAAAGTATACATATATGTACCATGTATATTGTCATGGACAATTTTTCCATTCATAGCTGTGATCCATAGTTGGTTAGGATAAATTATTCTAAAGAAATGCTACAGTTTCTGTGGAAACAGCCGGTTTTTAGGTAGATAACTTGTTTTTATTAACTAAAAAAATACTCTTTAAATTCGCTCCCGTCGAAACTCGCTGCGTAGCAACCTTTTTGTCGTAGCTATTTTCAGTTAGATAATAATTACGAAGGCCCTGAGCAACTGCTAACTACATTTAACTTAGAATTAGATTGTTTCTGACAACATAAGCGAGTACCTGCATACAATTAGTGATGTTTGTTTTAACGTAATAGAGTTATGTGTAACAAAGATAATGCTCAATTTAGACTATATCAGAATAGTAGCCCAGTAGCGTTGAATTGGAATAGTCCGGGGTGACAAACCAACTGCGAATCAGACATTATTAGCCTTATTAATAAACGTGGAGTAAGAAAAACGACGGCAAGGATTTCAAACAAGAAATGCTTGAATGATAGATTGAAGAAATATTTTATGCAAAGATCATTTGAAAAATGACAATTTAAGCCGGGATCATTTATAAAAGAGCTTGACAAGAAATGGATAGGTCTCATCCGTCCCGGTCGAACTCAGGATCTTGGTGACCGGAACCGATGATACCTATAGGGTCGTGTAGTCATGAAATTAATACCAGTACGTGAAACATGCCACAGAATATGGCTAGCGATTTTTCCAATCAATTATCGAAATAAAAAAGTCTTAGTTCAATAGATTTTCTTCAAGGATCTCTTTGCTCAACTAGGTCGTCTTAAGTAGTCTGAAAGTATTGACCTACTTACCGTCTGTTTTTAACCGATTCTAAAAAAGGAAGAGGTTCCCAATTCTGCTGTGGCTGCTATTTTACCGATTACTCGAAAACGGCTTGGCTGATTGTGATGTTTCTTTTTTTATTGGAAAGAGAACACTCAAAGGCAATCCCAAAAATATTGAGGATCTGACAAAGATCATCGGAGCAATGCAGTAAATTACTCACATTTGGAACAATTTACTGCATTCGACCTGTAGAATCAACCCTTACCCTACAACTAGGTAGAGTGTATGGAGCACCCGGGACCACTATCTTATCACAAAACTCTAACAAAAATATATTGAACAAAAACTAATTAGTTCACTCTTGTAATGCGTAATGCAAAGAGCTTTTTGTCCCTATTAATATTTCAATGATTTGTAAGTAAATGAATGAACCACAAATTCCAAATGAGGACAATTGGGCTAATCACCGGACTGTCCTGTAATCCGCGGCCTGTCTGTTTCGGTTCTAACCCAAGCAATTACGGAATCGTGTGTCCAACCAAATCCAATTACCTGCCTATAGGAGGAGACGGATTTTAGATTATAAGTTATTCGTATACAAACTTACCGTTTACGAATTTCGCAATAGTATTTTGAACTTTTAACTTCATACAATTTGTTAAAATACAACTGAGGGTTGATTTTTCAATAATAAAATTGGTATATCTGTTGAATAAAACCAAACACTACCAAAATATTCGACAGTTTGATTTCTTTTTAAACCTACACTTAAGAACATATCGCGCCATAGAGAGAGTTAAGAGTAGCCTTCATCTCTTTGTGTTAATTATATCTGGGCAAATCTCCTATCCACCGCAACATAACTTTGTATGTTCTATTTTAAAAGCAAAGACGCAAAAGTCACAAAAGATAATTAATGGAAAAACATAAAGAACGATAACTTTTCCTGCCCATTTATAAGTACCTATGTAGGTAATGTTTTTATTTTGTTTTCTTTCCTAAATAAATAATGATAAGTCGTACTTACTCATGTATTTGGTAATGCACAGTGTTCTTAATAATTTACTTAATTAGTTTTTTTTTTACAGTAAGTATCCCTACACATAATTTACTTTTTGTGGTTGGTAGAGAAGTCGATCGAATGACATGAAAGACGCAAGTATAGGTTATTAATTTAATAATTTAGGGGGCTATTCAATATTATTTTTGTATTATTATAGACAACATTATTTGTTTCTGGCTTAGGTTAAGGGAAACGAACCTTTCGTTCCTTTGCCCTGCAGTAGGAGATGTTTTAGCTAGATAGTAAAACAAATCCACTATTCATTTTAGATGTCTCCGTCGCAATCGTCTAAAAAGCTAGAATATACTTGTGGAATTTCCCAGGTAACTGAATATACATACTTACAAGAATATACTTGTATTTTGTTCTAAACTAGAAACTGATTTTATAAGGTAGGTAGACTATTTTGGCGCTTGTGAACGTTGGCACGCACCACAAAATGTTCGTAAGGTTTTTTTCTAGCTGTCATATCATAGCTTTTGTACTGCATTTTTTTAACCCTCACTCGACCTAACGTTTGAAATATTTGCCGCCGCTCTGTGTAGGTTGGCGCTTTTGAGTGCTTCATGTTAAAAAATGTAACTCATTTTTCGGTTTTAATCCTGTTGCTTTTATTATATTAAGCGATTTTTAACGTCTGACGTTCCAGACCTTTTGCTTACAGGTGAACGAAAACTTTGCCTCTGCATGCATAGATTTTTCTAAAATACCGTTTTTCTCATTTGGAAATTTTCCAAATTCCGCTAAAACTTTTGAAGGTTATTATATTAAGTAGGTAAGTAACTTCTTGCAAAATTACCAACAAGTGCTCAACCGTTTTCTAGAAAAATCTAACAATCCTTGAAGCCTTGTTGAGACATTTTAATTTTGGAATACGTGCCCTGATAGAAAACTGAGTATCTTCTCAATACATTAATTTCGTATCAAAACGAATACCTATTCTGTTTAAAGGGGAAATATTATGTTATATTATGAGGGTTCTATGTACAAGTAACATGTTAAATTGACAATTTTAAACATCCATCGTAGATGTACTTTAATCACACAACAAATGTAAATTTAATTATATTACTTTGATTGTCCTGTGAGCTTTTTGAATACATAATTCCTCCGAATCATAATTTAACCCAAAGCTATGAACGAACAAGTTAAATAAATAAATCGCAATTAATTACAAGTTATTTAATTAGGGGTTTCTAGGTTACTGGAATTAGGAATTACTTCAGTCAGAATGTCGGGCAAAACGGAAGGTAAAACTGTTCGTATTTTAATTCGTTCGTTTTTTAATCGCACACTATGGTTAGACACATATTCCTAAAGAAAAAATGATAAATACAAAGAACCAAAAGAGCCTAGAATTAAAAAAACTTAGTATATGTTCATCTGAGATACGGTAGTAGATATCTCTTAGTAGTCTGTGCACCTAATCGATTTAAGTATCGTTTTAAACCCATATAGGAAATTTACATTATATTTAATGAAAAGGACACATAGAGAGATTAATTTATTTTTTGTAAATATATTGAAAGCCTTTAAACTTATCCATCACACCTGAGTAAGTCTTAATGACGTGTGTAATTCATACGTTATTGCTCTTGACAATGATATCATAATCCCTGATCCTTGTAATACGTTGGTAGGTATTATATAGAGGATCATGGATTTAGCTAGATACACGTCACCTACATTCTCTGTAAGCCTCTCATATTTAATATTATAATAATATGTAAAAGGTAGGTATACCTATGTAGGAATATTAAACACAGGTAACAAAGAAGAGAGGAAAAAGTCTGAAATGCTTGTCAGTAAATTTAAAAAAATCTAGTTTCGGGGTTTAGAAAAGCAGAAAAACAGGTATCTATTTGTGGAAGGATTCGACTGAAACTTCTTACTAGCCACCGGTCTAAGACGTAGTGCCTACACGTATATGTGTAAAAGAACGCGGACATGTCCGCTGTTCGATACGACCAATATGTGCCGACCGTTGTGTGTTGATCTGCCCTGAAGGATTTTAGGATAAACACGGTTATTACCACGGGACACAGTTAAGTAAATATAAAATGCCCTGAATGACTGTCTGATAATATTAACGCACAGCCTAAACCCCTGGTCTTAGAGATATGTTTGGAGGGTGTGTTTTCACTGGTTTTGGAGTGAAACCGTTTGGCGCAGCTAGTCGTACATATAACGAGAGCGCGAGTTCGATCCAATCCATCAAGTGTCGGTATATACGCGTGGGTTGGCTCCGTGTTGACTTTTGTTACAGCATAATTTGGTAAACAAAGAATAATGGCAAGCTTTTTTCTCAGTTACTTGCTACTTATACAGTGTGTTTCGAAGACGGTTATTTAAGCCGAAAGGGGGTTGTTCTAGTATAGAGGCTTAGCCGAACAACTTTTGTTCTATGACTTTTGGAAATTCAAAGTAGTTTTTGAAAATTATGGACTTTCCTGCTTTTGTAAACAAGATACCTACAGTCTTACATTAAAACAATAAACTTATAAGATACGGTACCTAGTCTCGGAAAATGAGACGATAAAACTGCGTCTAGCTGACGCAGTTTTTTTTTAATGATTGGTAGGTACTAAGTATATTTAAAATAGCTTGATGTCCAAATAGTATGACTAAGTGCTTAGGTACCTATCTTTTTTTTCACAGTATATTGTGATTCGTATTTATTTACTTAGGTCCTAAGGTTTAGTATTTCGATAAGTGGGCCAGCGTAGCCTCTACGGAAGTTAGTCGAGGAAGTAGCTCTATCTTGTTATAATTAAGTCACTAGTGAACCTGGCTACGTAATTAATGTAATTATGCACATAATCAAATTAATCATCGTACTCGATCTATCTGTATCTGGTCTGTAGTAGTGTTCGATTACCCTGCGCAACAACCATCGGCAGTGCGACCAGTTTTATGACCGAATAAATGTAAAAATATCTTTATTTACTTGATACCACAAACATTTGGCAAGGTCATAACGTATTATAAAAAATTCTGAAGGCATGTTAACGATTAGGTAGGTACATTCTTGCACATGATATTTTACCATCATAAAAACTAGGTACCTTTATGCGAACAGAGACCTCTCAAATGTAAGTCCTTCCACTTTATTTGAAGGACCTACTGTATATAGGTATTGAAACACCTTCAAAAAACCATTTGTGATAAAACGAAGATTCTAGGAGCGCCGTCAATGTATATGTTATAGGCAATGTGTATAATCCGGCATTGTATAGAATGCCTAGGCATTGTATACATTGCCTAAAACGTTCAGGCAATGTGTATAATACGATTCATTTCATACATTGCCTAGGTATTGTATAAAATGCCCGAAGCGCATCAGGCAATGTGTATAATGAACGACGGCAGCGGTCGCCGAAGCGCCTAATACTATAAATAAAAACATTATTAACATTTATTTCATATACAGCGCGATTTTTATACATCACGCCTTTTTTATTTACAGAATAAGGCGTGTAATCATGTTCTAACATTAACATAACCTAACCAAGTCGGGGTGCTCCGTTTAGTTTTTCCGTGCTTTAGATAGTTAGATAGCATCGGGATTTTAACTGTAAATATTTTAATATTAGATACCTATTCGAATACGTATCCCCCCAAACCCCAAAAAAGCTTATTTTAAATGAAAACTGTTGGTTTTTTTTGTATCATGATCAAATTTCCATAATCAAGTGGTAAGAAATGAACAGGGCGACTTTCTGCAGCAATTTTTGGGTACGGTCAAGTGCACTTAGACCTTTACACTTGCCATTCGATTTTGTCCTAATATCGCAGAAGATAAAAGAGGTGGAAATGTCAAATGTAAAGCTCTACGTGCACTTGACTGTACGTTGTAAATGTAAATGTTTATCCGAAGGGAACTGCTATGTGAGAAACGCTGTCTACCCAAAAAGAACACGTTACATACATTACCTATGCGTCAACCGGCATTCTATACAATGCCTAGGTATTCCATACATTTCCTAGGTAAAGTGTAAAATAGTTTGAACATTCAATATCATTTCACACATTGCCTGGACGACCCCGGCATTCTATATAATACCTAGGAAATGTATAGAATGCCTGCATTATACACATTGCCTATAACATATACACTGTTTTATTTTCTGTAAACAATGTTTCATATAAACATTTCGCAAAACTTAAAAAACCTTCGTGTGGCGGTAGTGGTTGATTGTTTTATTTTCAACCCGTGTCGGTTTACACCCCACGGGGTGACGTGGATAGATCAGTGCTCGCAGCTCTCCTACTCTCAAATGCATTTACCTACTCACAATCACAATTACAGAGATATCTCACAGACTCTGAGTGGATTGTGTGTAGGTAGGTATATTAATAAGATTTTGCTTTTTAATAAATGTTTCTTAGTAAGAATGTTTGGCTTTTCTCTACGGATTCATTAAACCTTTTTTTCTTTATCGTACCTTATTTTAATTGTTATTGTTGATGTTGACTATATATACCTTTAATTTAAACTGATATCGGTTCCAATCGCTTTTCTAATCAGCACCGGGCAAACCGAAAAAAAAAAACATAAATATTGAGTCGGTACATTATGTACATGTACTAATAGAGGTTATGTCTAAAACAATTTACGTGTTCCTTTAACGTAAAATAATATCCCCTCAAAAACATTTTCATGTAAAATGTAGCCAAGACGAGAGCGAGATCATATGATGGGCACTGTCAAAAAGTTATAAGATGTCATGTACCTAAAGCCAAGCTTATAACTCTACACGCCCCAACTCCACAAGCACCTTACTTCACAAACTCAACATCTTAGCCAAAATATATGGCTGGCCGTTTCGCTACCTTGCAAGGGGTTTCTGTTAAGCAATTGTTCTTGCGGTAATGAAACGGCCAAGCCCATATATTTTGGCTAAGATGTTGAGTTTGTGAAGTAAGGTGCTTTTTGACAGTGCCCATCATATGATCTCGCTCTCGTCTTGGCTACATTTTACATGAAAATGTTTTTGAGGGGATTTCATCTCTTTTTGTAGTTTGCATAATATTAGTAGGTAAAGTAGGGTGTATTTATTTATCAGTAAATATATATATATTTCTTTTTTTCATTTCCAATAGGTCGTGAATTAACGACTTACGCGTCATGCCGTAGGTACAGCGTTTAGGACGATGTTTCCACTGTTCACTACTCGTTTGGCCACCACAGGCGGATAGCGAAACAACTTTTAAAAATATTCTTATTGTTCATCACTGTACGACAGCGGTAAACCTTTCTAATTATCAATCAATTTTCATACCTCTAGCACCTCTATTACACATTAGGTGCTGTGCGCGCGCTTAACTCCATCCCCTAATTTAAAGGGTAGAGGGGTAGAGGGTGAATTACTAAAAATCCTGATTTTCTGTATTTTATTATTTATAATAAGAAGTTATAGTACCTCTAGCATCAAAATTTGCGAAAGTTCATACAAATAGCCATCCCTTAATTTTAGGGGTTGGGGGGTGAAAGTTTCAACTTTTAGAATTTTCTAGTTGTTTGTGTACTAATACCAACCTACATACCAAATTTTAGCTTTCTAGGACTTCGGGAAGTACCAT
The DNA here is from genome assembly GCA_958496205.1 of Idaea biselata. Taxonomy (NCBI): domain Eukaryota; kingdom Metazoa; phylum Arthropoda; class Insecta; order Lepidoptera; family Geometridae; genus Idaea; species Idaea biselata. The sequence goes on from OY292395.1 coordinate 16,729,364, forward strand.
TTGAATTTTGATGATCATCAGTGAGTGAGTGAGTGAGTGAGTGAGTCAGTGACGAAATTGGAGGTTTTTAGATATCAATTAAATCTAAACTATAGGAGCTATGTAATTGAAAATGTGTATTTTTATTGAGTCCCCTATTGACATTATACCCCGCGAATAACATTCATCTGGTATATTCCAAACCCAAGTTATGAGTGTTCAAAATACCGACGAAACCTTTCGAGAAAAGGTAGGTAGTGCCCGTACGCTTCGCTGGCTCGTCTTGGCGGGGGCACTACTGTGCCCCCAGATAAAAATACGCTGCAGCGCTGACAATATTTTTACGTCTGTCGTAAAATTGAATTCATCGACTTCAACTTAGCGCCCGCAGCATGAATGTCGGTAAAAACGTCAAAACCAACATTGATTTTGCGGTAACGTTACCGCATTGGCTGAATTTACCATGAATTTATAGATTTTTCTTATCGTAAATATATGGCTTGAATAAAAACAAAACATTTAACACACGCTAACTCACGTACCTATTACAATAAAAATGGCTTATAATAAAATGTGTTGAGTAGTCTTAAAGCGTGTTAACGATGCACTTTAAGCTTCTAACATAAAAGCACTACATAAATATGAAGGTACCAGTAGCGAAAGGTGAAATTTTTGTAGAAGGAACTCAGTTTTACGATATTATTTCTACACCCTCTTGACCTCTTACTGATGTACGATGTTTTAGGGATACTTTTAAATTTAATTTTGCGGTAATTTAAAGACTGTGTGTGACTAAATAAGAACGGATTAATTAGTGTACCTACTGTCACGTATATACTATTAGAATTTGAAACATTTTCGAAACGTTGAGTTCCGCGAAATAATTGAATATTCGGTACAACCCATCAATCGTTAGTTTAAATTCCTACATTGACACATATGCCTCCGTTTTCAATGGAAATCCGAAAATTGTCCGTCATATTCGCAAATATTGTTGTGAGCTTTTAATAAAAAAATAATATTTTTCCCCAACATAATAGAAATACACAGTACAAAGAACTCTCTGAAATACCTACCTACCTACTTGGAGTTGGTTTATCTTCTTTGTTGAGTGACAGTTTACGTAATTTCTCGTTCCGAGATTAAGGAGCGAAACATCCTTGGGATATAATTCTAAGTTCTTTCTTAGGATAACAAAGTTAAGTGTTTTGGAGTAAATAGAAACAGTAACCGTACCATGAGTTAATACATAAATACACTGCACTGTAACGTTAACAGTTTGGGCATGTCCTCAACGAAAAATACCGGCTCACGTGGCCGACAACCTGCGACCTATGTGGAAGAAACTGGCGGAGTAGGTGCGATGCATGGTCAAATTGTTAACGTTACCGTGAACGTACCTACGTAGTAAATCATGGTAGGTACTGAAAACAGAAAACTATATAGAAAGATATGTGGTATCCATGGTCGAGCATAATCTGCTTACTAGTTTTATGTCTATTTCAACTGGATAGTCAGTCTCAATTAGCCATTTTAAACTCGATGGTAACGGAGACTGTAATGCGTTGTGTCTGTCTGTTGCAATTTTACTCAGAAACAGTTAAGCCGATTTCGAAACTGTTTTTTGCGTCGAATAGTTTCATTCCAGAGCATTTTCTTTCTATTTAATATTTAACGTTTACATGACATGTAGGTACATACATACCTATTGAGCATATTTATTTTTTCAATTGGGCTTTTGAATTTTTTTTTTTGTGAAAACTGGAAAGATCATATTTTATTATATGAATTTTATAACAAAAGAATTTTATTTTTTTTATTTTCGCTATAATTAAAAAGTTATTTCAAAATAAAAATTTAAATTTTGAATCTAGTACCAAACAGCCGCCGACAGCGCCCGAGCGCGTGTGACGTCATAATGTTAGTTTTCACTCATTGCAGTTTACAGATAATAAGTAAAGTACCTACAGTGTTTTGGCTATTGATAAATTTAATTCTGTTGTCATTGTTGCTATTGTTAAATACTCAAAAATATATCGAAAATGTCGAATCTTAAAAGTTATCGCTCTTGTTTTGGATGTAGTGGACATTTGGTCAAGCCTATAGTTACCGCAAATGAAAGTGTTATTTCGTCAAGCCGTGAAAAAGTGTCAATTGGTCAAGTCTTCGAAGAGTGTCAACTGGTCAAGTCCTTTTTTTTTAATACAACATAAGACAATCGGAGCAGAAACAAAAGACGATCGAAACGAAAACAAAAGACGATCGAAATGAAACAAAAGACGATCGAAATGGAAACAAAAGACGATCGAAATGAAAAAAAAACGACGATCGAAATGAAAAAAAAACGACGATCGAAATGAAAAAAAAGACGATAGAAACGAAAACAAAAGACGGACGAAACTAAAAAAGATAATCAGAGTAGAAACCAAAGATGGTCGAAACAGAAAACAAAATAGGGTCGAAGCAGAAAACTAAAGACGGTCGACTATGAAAAAAGACGGTCGTAACTAAAAAAAGATGATCAGTGTAGAAACAACAGACGGTCGAAACGAAAACAAAAGAGGGTTGAAACAGAAAATAAAAGACGGTCAACGATAAAAAAAGACGGTCGAAACAAAAAAAAGATGGTAAAAATTAAAAAGACAGTCAAAACTGAAACAATAAGTTCTATAATAATTTATACTCCCATAATTTTCTATGTGAGCACCGTCATTTTTTTTTGCTAAATATGTGTTTTATTTATATCTAAAAGGAACTTATAGCTTAGAACTTATTGTTTCAGTTTTGACTGTCTTTTTTTTGTTTCGACCGTCTTTTTTCATCGTCGACCGTTTTTTATTTTCTGTTTCGACCCTCTTTTGTTTTCGTTCCAACCGTCTGTTGTTTCTACACTGATTATCTTTTTTTAGTTACGACCGTCTTTTTTCATAGTCGACCGTCTTTTGTTTTCTGCTTCGACCCTATTTTGTTTTCTGTTTCGACCATCTTTTGTTTCTACTCTGATTATCTTTTTTTAGTTTCGACCGTCTTTTGTTTTCGTTTTTATAGTCTTTTTTTTTCATTTCGATCGTCTTTTGTTTCCATATTGATCGACTTTTGTTTTTGTAACGATCGTCTTTTGTTTTCGTTTCGATCGTCTTTTCTTTCTACTCCGATCGTCTTTTGTTGTATTAAAAAAAAGGACTTGACCAGTTGACACTCTTCAAGGACTTGACCAAATGACACTTTTTCACGGCTTGACGAAATAACACTTTCATTTGCGGTTACTATAGGCTTGACCCAATTACACTATTTTTTGGCTTGACCAAATGTCCACTACATCTTGTTTTGTACCATTATGTACAAATACTACAAAAACGATGAAAACGTAAAGTAATGAAATAAATAATTATATTCAATAGAGAATTAATACTTGGATATTTTGATTTATATTATTTTTTAATAGACTTACCTTGATGCTTTTGGCACCTCTAACCTCAGCAGAATTGAACCGAACGTCATTTTTTAAAAAATTGTTTATCATAAATATGTCAACATCAGGAATATTATCAGAATTGGCGTTTATAAATCCTGTATCACACATAGCTAATCGGAATTAACTTTAACAAATCGTTATTTAGCAGTAAATTTGCAATATTTTTGTCAAGTTACGTGTATTAGCCGTATACACCGTACAGTTATGAAATTGCTTTAACATTATGACGTCACAAGTATAGTGACCAATTGTGGCGCGTTCATAGTCACGTGATCTTTTTTTAAATTTTATCAATTTTTAATTGCTTATAATTCATTCAAAAAACATTTTTTTTAGTTTTTTACATTACATATTAATGTAATTAATAAAAAAGTTTTAAAATATATAAAACAAAACAATATATTTTTTTTTTTCAATATCCCAATTACAAAACACTGCCATTCATTCATTTATTTATCATCTAATGTAGGTTTGGAAGGAAGAAATAGACAAATAAATATCATATCAATCAAATATGCGTATTAAATAAACTAACAACATCACTAAAACTTTTAAAATAGATCCACATTAAAATCCAGATTATTTCTAAATATAGGTATGAATCATCTTATGAGGTATGCATGCACCTCATGAGGGTAGGTTGGCTTTATGGATGTATTTTATATATTTTAACAGCCCTATAACATTTTTGGTTCTGCACTTTGTCTGTCGGAATGTGTTCTCGGCAACATAGTTTTCTAATTCCCTTTTAAACCCTACTCTACTTTAAGAGACATAAAAAGAGAAATGTATTATATTACGTGTATCTTAATGGTATAAAAATCGTTTCAAAATAAAACAAGTAGGTAGGTAAAAAGTTCTCCTAGTTCTAGTTAGAAAAATCTAATACCTATGTATACTAGAATTTTCCTAGCAAGTAACGGATTGTGAAACACAATAGATAATATCTACTTACTTGTTATTGTTGGCCGTATTCAACCAACATTTCAAAGTCTTTGAATTTAGATAAACTATATATGATAAAACAGACACAAAATAAAATAGACAAACAGAATTAGACATTGGAACGGCACCTGCACCTTGTTTTAAGATAAAGCGACGAGTTTTCCGCCAGATGGCTCTTATTATTGTTTGTATTGAGACTCTGAAAACAATTTAAATAGAATGATAAAGATTTTATTTTTGTTCCGAGCTAACCTAATCACGGATGTGTTTAGATTATGCTTTGAAATAAAAACAAGAACAAGCTTAAATCTCTTAGAAGAAGTCACGTATTTTATAGTTATTTTAAAAAGGGTATCATACCATAACCAGATACCCAGATCAAGAAATAATAGACGCCGCTTCCACCTCAAAATGTATGAAAAAGAAGCATGGCAATGTCATGCGACATTATTGTTTTCTACGTTTCAGCCGCGTACGAAATCGGAGTCTACATATTGACTGCGCGAAAACGATTCACGAACGAATCGAAACGAATCGATTTGTTCGATATGGTTTAATCAGTCCTTTGTTTAATCGTTAAAATTGGAAGCAGACTGGCTTCAACGAACTCAAATCCAGACAAATTATCAGGAATTGAGTCAAAATTAGGGACGCAAACTCTATCCATTAGCGGCATATACTCCAATATAATTATACTGAGAGGGCTATGATGTAAACGTTGATAAGCCGTGACACAGATCACATATTATTAACGTAGCCGTAGCCGCGATAAATCAATATTTTGTTTTGTTTTCGCGATTGAGTTTTACTTCAGAAAAACCTTGAAGCAAAAAGAGAGTCTGTTGACAATGTCACATAAACGGGGTCAACAGAAGATCGAATACGCTATATTTATATTTATTCTACTAATAACACAAATGTGAAAGTTTCTGTGTTAGTAAACAATACATGAACGAGTACGTACGTATGTATTAAATGTATCTACCTATCTTCGTATAAGGTACTCCCACTTCTTTCACCCACCGTAAGTTCCGATCTCACGTGAATATTGGCACAAACTATAATCCAGGTCCAACTTTCTGCATACCAAGTTTCATCGGAATCAGTTTAGTAGTTTTTGCGTGAAGAAGTAACAAACATACTTTTACTTACATACAAACTTTCACTTTTAAAATATTAACAGGTTAGGTACCTACCATTTAGTAACTACACGATGGACTATATTTTAGTTCTTTTTTTTCTAGGTTTATTAGCTATCCAGTGTATAAAACGGAACCTTATAGAATCGTTATCGGATCGTTCGTCTCTCCAGATATTCGAATCTTATGGGATCGGGACTTACGCAAGAAAAACAAGTAATGAGAATTATTTCAAAGAAAGGTACCCGTGTCACGTTTACATAAACGCAAGCATTTTCCTTTTTTGCGTAGGTACCTACATACATCTAGTAGCTACTCATTAATTAGGCTATGAGTTAATTAATTTATAACACATTTGCTCGTAAAGGGCCTCTTATTTCACCAATTTCAATATCGTAATGTATGTCATTACGTACTTGTGCGTAATCGTAAAGTAAAACGCACGAGTTTCTTTCTAATAAGGTAACACGTACGGTTTATCATGCTCCGTCTAAAACCAACGGTACTTTTTTAAATCTTAAGAAAAAAAAAGCAAAGAAAGCAAATCAAAAAGTTTTTATGTCAGAAAAGTGGTCAATATTTTATGAATAAAATTAACTTTGGGAGATAAAATATAAAAAATAAACATTTAATTCTTTAATTTAATTCATTTTGACAGTAAATTACATCTGTAACAGAAACAAAAAAATATTAATTTACTTTATTAGTAATACTGGCTGTTTTTGTACCGTTAGAAAGTCCGAGTTTTATTTATTTCCTCGCAAATGTGTTATAAAACGTCGTATGACATACGTGCGCTTTGATAATTACAGCCTCTGCTTTCTTGTAGCCCTCGCCTACGGCTCGGGCTAGCAATATCGCCTCGGCTGTAATTTTCAACTTACCGCACTTATATCATAATGTACTATTACCAAAATTTAAATCAAAAACAGGACACAGCTCTGTAATTTTCATTAATTACTTACAAAATGTATGTGGAATGTTTATAAAGGTAAGAATTAGGTTAGGTACCTACTTACCTATCTCTTTATTTATGTTTACACAAAGGAAGGGCAACCTAAACAAACCAGAATATGATGTGAGTGAATGTTTGTACAAATACCACACGAAATTACTTTTGTATTCGTGCTATGAAATTTAAAAAAAGGACGCAATGTCTCATTTTATAACATTACATTTTAGCTGTTCGTTGGAGTTTACGAGGACATGTTATAAGTTATAAGAACACTAACAGTGGCCCGCGGTTTCACCCGTGTAATTCAATAACCTCGTAGGAATACCCAAAAGCCCTTTAAAAGTGGATACCTGCACATCACAAGGAACATACCCTCTAAATTTTATAACTATAGGACCAGCGCCAGCGGTTTAAGCTATGCGTTAATTTATATTTTTTGATTGTGTTGCGTTTCTGTTTCGGTCGTCTTTTGTTTCTGTTTCGATCGCCTTATGTTTCTGTATCAATCGTGTTCGTAGAGATCGGTGTCTTAAGTTCAAAAGTAAGCCTACATGCGATCGAAACCAAAATAAACGACGATCGTAACAGAAACAAAAGACGCTCGAAAATTCTTCTAAACGTGTCGAATCGGCGCTAAAACATATTGAAAATAAATAAAATGTACGTATAGCTATCCTTTAAGATCTCCGACCACTATAGCGTTTACGTTATTCGTTCAACGAAGTGTATTTGTGGAAGGCAGCGTCCTGGAAGTGTATTTGCTTCGGCAAAACAAGCACCTCGACATGTTATTTCCACGCCGATAAACAATTTCCTTTCAGTTTGCTCTTTGTATATTCAAATGTATTATATAAAAGACAGTGCTTTTGTTAAAATTAATAAAAATTGTTCGGAGAGGTAAAACCCTTACACTTGAGGTTTCCGAGCGAGTTCCGCCGCGGACCGTCGCGTCCACTTCGTGAGGTCATCGCTCAGTGCGATTTTATGTAACGCATACACACATATTGCAGGACATTGCATACATCGCCATTTAGCCCCAAACGAAGTAACTAGGCTTGTTATTTATTTATCCGTATGGCATATTTCTAATGTGCTCGTTGAAAATTTATTGCTGTGCCCCCGACTACGTCCACGTCGTTCGAACACCTTCCTACCGTTGATCAAAAATCCGCACTTTAAAGGCCGCCCATCGAAGTACAGATACTTCCAAGCGCTGCAGCGCCTGGCGGCATCTCTACTTCCCTGGTCGCCTTTTAAGTGTGGTTTATAAACAGCAGTAGGTAGGTGTCCGAGCAACGCGGCGTAGTCCCAGGCACAGCTAGTAGTAATTAAAAACAAGATCTCAATATGTTGACATTTTTTTACTTACTAAACTCGTTGACAGGTTGACAGGTGAAAATAAATTAAATTATTAAAAACTAAGCTTTTTGTTCCTCTAATCTAGCTCTGTTTTTTCAAAGGCAAAGGTTAGAAAAATCTAACAGGTTGTTCATATTTAGTTTGCATCTTATCACTGACTTTTCCCTCTATTACTATGGCTAAGATTCTCCTGTGGTTTGTTGTGCAAATAAAACGTTTATCCAACCATCTATTATGTTGATAGTAATTTAACATTAATCTCCATGCAATTTATTCGTTTCATCTGAGCAACATCAATCATTGGAAAATGCTATAATAGCGCCGGTGGATTGACCCTATTTCCACTATTACTTTTCGAGATTTAGGTTGACCCACATCATATTTTATTAACTTCCTTTATATTCATACCTACACTAGATACACACAATGTACATAAAATTTGCTGCAGTCAGATAGATTTTTATCGGTCGAAAGGCGATACGACTGTCGGAAAACGGTGGGACTTTCATTTTTTGGAATTCTCACGGGGTCATAATAACTCACATGATGAAATCGTGGAACACAGCTAGTACCTACCCACACCTATAATATCATAAATTCTCTACTCTACTGAGTTCTGGGGTCTACCCGGTTTTTCGAACGAAGGAATGATTAATAATTTCAGGCGAACAATATTTTCATGAACTGTTTATTTTCGAAACGGCTCATTAACTTCGATCGAATCCAAAGACGTGATATGATTATCGTTCGTTCGCAATTGGGGTACAAAATAGATCCATAGGAAAGACACGAACGAACGGAAAACGTTTTTCGTTGAATTAGAGTAGGTAACCGGCCTGACTGTTCCCTTTATATAAGCGACGAGGCTCCAACTAGTAGATAAACCGTGCCAATATAGTTAAGGAATCATGACCTTGATGGTCATCTCAACTCAAATTTGATAATAAGATTAATCTAAAATATTAATAGGTAATTGTATGTTCATTTATTGAAATTCATTTTTAATAATGACATCTACTAACAATTTGAGCCTCCAGACTTTACCTTCTAATCGAAACTTCGTCAATTACAGTACCTTTGTGCTCGAATTTGTTACACTTTCAAGCTCCCAATATTTAAAAGTTTTAGGTCACCGTTGTCAAATATATACTTTGACCCTTTGTCGAGTTACCTCAAAATTGTTCTTTTGATGTTTGACTGATGTATTCATTTGTTCATATTGGCTAATAATTATGAGACAACGGCACTCAGGGGTCACACGTGAGCTAAATGAGGGCTAAATTCTACGAACGAAAGCATATCTGCGTAGATCGGAACTTCGCCAACCGCAGCCTAATAGGATAAGACGAAAAGGCAGACGAAGAGTAAGAAGAAAGGTCTGATATGACTAACGCTCCGACACTCAGCCCCGTAGTGTCATTTGCACCATTGACCAGCACCATTGATGGTGCAAATGATACTATGATGTACCGTTTGCACCATTGCTCCATTGCTACCATTATTGATGGGGCAAACATATCCAATGGTGCAATTGGCAATTGGCACTTATATTTATTTTAATAACAGAGTCAAGTTTTCAACTACTTTAGAGAGTTAAAAGCACTTGAACAATATAAGTATATTAATATATCCTCCCTCCTTTCTTGAAGTGTTAGAAATTATTTGAAAATTCATTCTAATGACTGACATTCATTGCATTTGTTTCTTGTGTCGTTCATATGATTTGATTGTCATAAAAAGCAGAAAAATGTGCGAATCCGATTTAATTTTTCTGAAACAGAGCCGGGGCCGACTTTTATTACACAATGGGTATCAATACCATTTTCACACAAAGTATAAAAATTTAAACAGTGTATGGAGGTGCCGCTATTACAAGAAAACAAAATGTAAGGGGACGATTACTATATCACAGGTATGTGTAACTGTCTTTTTGCCCGCAGTGCCACTAGCATCAAATTCTTATTTATTTTTCCATTTATTTAGCTGTATATTGTGTATAAGTATATATATAGTATAAATATTTTTAAAGTTCGTATCTTATGTTTTGTTTCTTTTTTAGGAGGAATCAAAGGTGGTTAAAAAAATTAAGCATTCTGATAACTGCAAGCCAGATGAAAATAAAAACACGGTTTGTGAAATAATAGGGTCCTTCATAGAAAAGGCTACTACTTCAGAAGAAACAGTTCCAGCCGTTTATAAAAAGACTGTAGCCTCAATCAAAAATAAAGGACTTGACATTGTTCAAAAAATACCATCTTATGAAAAATTCAAATCTGTGGCATACAGAAGAATAAGAAAAATTAATGCTGTTAAAAAAATGGCCTATAAAGATGTTACAGAACTTGAAATTCCTCTTGACCATAAGGATTTTTGTTTAGCTGATTATAGTCATGAAGACGAAAGAATTTTAGTCTTTGCATCGGAAGAAGCAAGAGAACTGCTGAAAATTGGTAAAATCTTTTTTTGCGACGGCACTTTCAAGAAATGTCCGAAGCCATTTACTCAGCTCTACGTATTTTTCTGTGACTTAGGAAGCACTGATGACAAAAACTTTGTTGTCCCTGTTGTATATGTGCTTTTGACCAATAAAAAAAAAGAAACATATATTCTCATGATGAATCTCATCAAATCTCAAATCCCAGAATGGGGTCCTTCAAAAATTATATCTGATTTTGAACAATCTTTCATTAGTGCAGCCAAAGTAGTGTTTCCTATGGTTGAAAATCACGGTTGTTTTTACCATTTTCAAAACCAATTGCGGAGAAAAGCTAAAAGTCTCAATTTAAAAAAGACTAACGCTACAAAAATTGTTTCTCTTTGCACCATCTTACCTCTTCTGCCAGAATCAAAAATTGAAGATGGATTCAGATACATCATAGCAGAGAGTGATGCTAACGGAAGTAATAAAAATTTGCAGCAATTTATTAATTATGTGGCTAGATTTTGGATGCCGAAAAAAAAAATCTGGTGTTGTTTTGGTGAGAGGCATAGAACAAATAATGTATGCGAAGGATGGAATGGACATATTAATAACTGCTTTAAAAGAAGACCCGCGACAGTGAGTCACTGCTTAAAAGTGCTTAAGGAGGACGCTGCATTTCATGCAGTGAATGCTCTTACACAAGACCCGTACAAAAAGCGATCAAAGGAGATTAGGGATCGGAATAATTATATACACTACGTACAGATGCAATTAATTAATAGTGAAATAGATATTCCACTATTCTTGGAAAAATTAAGATACAATAATTAAGCATTATTTGTCATTGATTAGCTGTCATTGATTCTTTGTTATTAATAAGTAATAAAAATACTTTATATTAATAATAAGCGATTCATTCTTCCATTATCATTAGTAAAGTTTTAGGGGATACAGTATTTGTTCATGGGGAGAAAAATTCTGTAAAAAAAAATAAAAAAAAAAAATATCTCTTCCCTGAGGGTCTCGGGGCGGGGCGGATGGCCATTAAACAGAGCGATAGCTCGAGGAAAGCCTTGAGGCAAAATAAATATATTTTTAATAGTGTCATTTGCACCATTTGCCCCATCGATGGTGTAAACGGTACATGACAGTGTCGTTTGCCCAATTAATGGTGCTGGTCAATGGTGCAAATGACACTACGGGCACTCAGCTGGCGGATTGAAAAACGGATAAAAGAAAATCGTATCTTGTCCACCTACTTTCTTTCTAATTGACTGACTACCGAGAAATATGTTTTAATACATGTTAGTATGACTCTCTTTAAATTAGTTTCATCGTGAGCAATTTAAGTAGGTAAAAGTACAAATTGTGTAAAAATTGCAAAAACATCCCTGAAAGTGAACCAAAAACTCAACTCTAAAATAATAATTAAATAAACGTACCATTGTAGGAAAACTTTCAAAGCAGAAGCTAAATCACGGGGTATTTTCATCATATTTCCAACTACAATCTACAAACCACAGAACAATGGTTGGTATGAACACCAAGCGGCCTAATAAACCAATGGAACGATTGATTGATTGCCTTCAAATGAACTGTATTCTAAACACCTGTACTAAACAGATACCTGTGTTTAATGTAAAACATAAAGCAGACAAGAGGCCTTGGGTTGTTTATAATAAAACAAAGACCGGTAGCAATAGCTGGTTTATTGGGGCGGAAGGATGACAGACTCTCGATGGTTCTCGGTTCAAGGGCTTCAGATAACCCGCGCGCTTCCACTTTACTTGACAACGAGTAGCTGTCTATCTAAATATTGTTTTGTGTGTTGATTTTCCTCGAACTTGAACACTACTACCAAAAGCCAAGTCACAATCGCTACCATTGACTCAACTTTAATAGACTACAGCACACTTTGTTCATCAGGGGTCAAAAAATCTTTTGTGCTGTGTCTCTCCAAGAGCTTATGAACGATGAAACAATTTTCATACAAAATATTTGTTATCGTGAGAGTTGTTATGGTGTTAGCAAAAAAAATTAGAACATTCTCTGTCTTTATTATTATTATTTTTTTCTACGATTATCTTTATACAATAACATGATTGTTTTTCTTCAATTATTAAAGCAAAAATAAACTACAAATAAATAATAATTAATAACGTTTGTGTTGGTTTCAACCAAATTTCAATTAAGTTCTCATTTTTCTAGTTCATTAACTAGATAAGAGATGAATGGAACATATTATGCCGACCTCATCGACTACGTCTAGTCTAGACAAAATCAATATTTCAACCTATGAGGTAGGTTAAACATGTCGCCTATTGCCTTCATACAAAATAGCACAGATAAATAGATTCGTAATAATAATGTAACATTAGTTGAGCGCCAAGCGGACTAGCCAGTGCAAATCGATCGTTCTAGGTTAGGAAATCTAGACAGATTTCATACCTAACCTACCCAAAAAAAATCACATCAAATCACAGGGCGAGCTAGCGTACGAGTCAGCCTACCATGTCACTGCACTGTACTAACTCGCACCGTTTGAATATAACGTACGCATAAATCGTGGGAGTGATATGACATGACAGCTGAGACGAGCTGAGCTACTGGCGTCCGAGTAGCTGTCCACTGGCTAGGCCAATAACTTGCACGCTAGCACTGTGTAAACTGTACGGGTGTAGTACCTACTTACTTTGTCTGTCTTTCTTTCTTATCAGTAAGCGTCCATTCCTTAACCACATATTATCACATATCAGTCAAAAGCCTAATTATAATAAATTACTCCTGGATAATGTATCTTTTGTTTTGGTGTATTTTTTTTTAAATCGGTCCAGTAGTTTTTGAGTTTATTCATTACAAACATACACACACAAAAATACAAATCTTTCCTCTTTATAATATTAGTGTAGATAATGTACCTTAATAAAATTGCTATTGATTATCTTTATCACACAAATCTGAAGTAGAGTTTGCAAATCCGACTAAAGTTTCATTCGGTATTCCATTTTGTAATTCGCTCTGAAATCACCTCCAGAATAAAATTAGAGGCTCGAATGACTTCATACTTGATCTGTGCGGTCTTTACGGTCTCTGTTTTATTATCAAGAATATTGTTATTGCTTTTCCGCTCGTTGAATATCATTTTATCGGTGATTCTGGAAAAAGTTGGGGATTTACAATTGAATTTTTTTAAATTGAAATTTTCATTTACACGTTTTATTAATCTTTCTAGGTTAATGAAGAGTAGCTTAAACTGCAGTGGCAATACGTCTTTTACACCATGTACGTAAGTACAGAAAAATAATGTAAGAAATGTTATGTAGGTACTAATATTTCTTAAAACAAGTGCGACACTCGCGCACGAAGGGTTCCGTACCACTATGACATTTGGGTACGGAACCCTAAAATGATTTACATCCAATTTTTAAATTTAATAAGAAAATGTGAAATATTTAGCTTTAATCCTTACTCCCTTCATACGACCACACCCCTTAAAAAAAAAAAGAAAAAAAAACTTTGGCACAAAGAAAATCTGAAACTTGAAACTCATTGGTAAGGGAAGGCAGACTGGTATATTTGACAGACAGGGCGGCCATTTTGAATTCCACGACCTACTCGATTTGCCTCTGACCAATCAGAAGCGACCTCAGATTGCAATAAAATTCCCTTGTAGTGTTTAAAACACGTTTGTTGTATGGGAGCCCCTCTTAAATATTTGTTTTATTTGTTTTTAGACATCTTCTGTGAAAATTTCAACCGTCTAGCTATTACGGTTCATGAGATACAGCCTGGTGACAGACGGACAGACAGACAGACAGACAGCGAAGTCTCAGTAATACGGTCCTGTTTTTACCCTTTGGGTACGGAACCCTAAAAAATGAATTTCTTACACATCGCATACGCACCAACCAAAAAAAAACCCCCATGAGTTTCTTGTGTCTTCTTCTCATGTCATGGAGGTCGCGTTCCGAAGACACAGTAGAGTAGATTAAATATAAAAAAAAATGACATTTCAAAGAGATATCTTGCTAATATCCGAATTAATAAACGTACTAACTTTGATTTTTTTGATTGAACGTGAACATAAAAATCAACTTTGTTATTTATCATTTTATTCGTGGTTTGAGTTTATGCAAAAATGACCGTTTGCACCTACACAATGTTTCTAAACACTGTTCTTATAGGTAAGGTCTTATCAAGTTTTTTTTTTAATGTGTGTTCTTTGTCGCAGTAAATTAGTTTTCATCCCATCTATTCGAAAAGTGTCGCTTTGGTCCTCTATAAGTGCGACCAAAGTAGCTCTTTTCTGTTAAGATAAACAGCCGGGAGCAAAGTAAAACAGCCGGGAGCAAAATAAAACAGCCGGGAGCAAAGTAAATTTGAATTTGGAACATATGTATCATTCATAGAAATCAAACGTAAATTATATGAATTACTGGCTTACCACGGGGCTAGATGGCGCTGTGTGTTGTTCACAGAATTTATTTATTTTATTTGTTTCATTAGTGTCATTAGTTTCAGTTTCATTAGTGTCATTAGTTTCATTTGCTTCATTAGTTTCATTAGTTACATTTGTTTCATTAGTTTCATCAGGTTCATTAGTTTCATTAATTTCATTAGTTTCATTAGGTTCATTAGTTTCATTAGTTTCATGAGTTTCATTAGTTTCATTGGTTTCGTTTGTTTCGTTTGTTTCATTAGTTTCATGAGTTTCATTTGTTTCATTAGTTCATTAGTTTCATTAGTTTCATTAGTTTCGTTAGTTTCGTTAGTTTCGCTAGTTTTGTTAGTTTCGTTAGTTTTGTTAGTTTCGTTAGTTTCATTAGTTTCATGAGTTTCATTAGTTCATTAGTTTCATTAGTTTCTTTAGTTTCATTAGTTTCATTAGTTTCATTTGTTTCATGAGTTTCATAAGTTTCATTAGTTTCATTACTTCATTAGTTTCGTTAGTTTCATTAGTTTCATTTGTTTTATTTATTTTGCTTATTTTTTTAGTATTTATATGAAATTTTCACAGATGATGTATTTCTGTAGCCGCTATAACAACCAACAAATATTTATAGAGGGCTTCTGTATAATAAACGTGATATTAAAATTTTATACCCAACATTTTTGTTTAAGTAAATAGGTATATTCACGAATTACGTAACACCATATCTTATGTATTTTCTTATAGAAGGGGATGAAAAGTAGAGTATATGACTCGAGAGCAAATTATTTTTGCCTCGGGCGATGTATACTTTGAATCCCTCGCTGCGCTCAGAATTCTACGTTAGAATCCCTCGCTACGCTCGGGATTCTATTCTAGAATTCCTCGCTTTGCTCGTGATTCAAAGTAACGCCCTCGCCGTAAAAATACTATTTTGCTCCCTTGTTATACAATCTACTATTTTCGGTTACTTTATAGCATTGACAAAAAAAAAACGGGGCAAGTGCGACACTCGCGCATAAAGGGTTCCGTACCACTATCACAATTGGATATGGAACCCTAAAATGGTTTACAACAACCAATTTTTAAATTTTATAGGAAAATATGAAATATTTATCTTCGATTCTTACTCCCATCAAACGACCGAATCACTGAAAAAATAAAAAACCTTGGCACAAAGAAAATCTGAAACATAAAATAAACTCTTTGGTAAGTAAGGCAGACTAGTATATTTGACAGATAGGGCAGCCATTTTGAATTCCATGACCAACTCGATTTGTCCTTCTGTCCTTCTTCCTGTCCTGACTCGACTCCTTGTTATTTTTGAAACACGTTTGTTGTATGGGAGCCCCTTTTAAATAATTGTTTTATTTCGTTTTTAGAATTTGTTGTTGTAGCGGCAACCGAAATACATCTTCTGTGAAAATTTCAACCTTCAAGCTATTACGGTTCATGAGATACAGCCTGGTGACAGACGGACGGACGGACAGACAGACAGACAGACAGACAGCGAAGTCTCAGTAATGGGGTCCCGTTTTTACCTTTAGGTACGGAACCCTAAAAACAGTTTAAGCGGATATTGTGTAGTGTAGATTGGAAATGGAAATTACCATTTACATTGCCTATGTATCCACGTTACTTCAGCGAATAAACAGTAGAGAATAGAGATCTACCTTCTCATAAACAATTCAGCGACGCTACATCCTATTTAGTAGAGAGAAAGTGAGTCCATTTATTATTACATTATTACCTACTAGAAGATTCTCTGTTTCTCGGCAATTCTTGTCGAGTATTAGCTCTAGATAATAGCTTATTCTTTAGATTAATTCTTAATTGTAATGGATTCGATGTTTCATACTGTTACTACTAGTGGGTATTATAAATGCGAAAGTGTGTGTGTATTTCTCATGAAATGGTTTCAGGAGGTTGTGTAAAACGACACAATGAAATTTATTTTTTTAAGTTAACGACTGTTTAAGTTACCCATCGATAACTTTAACGGTCGACGACGATCAATGTATTCTGAAAGTGCTCAAACTATTTCATATAAAGTAAGACTTACCCAAAAAATTATCACCGTTTAAATGAACGATCTTTAAAAACCTCGAGACGCCACCATGTTTAAATTGAGACACAGTTTCCTTTGCGCAACCGCAGCAATCCATCAAGATTAATTCACCATTGACGTGATGTGACACCGGTTCAATATCGACTCCTCTATTGTGATGCTAATATCTGGTCTCATTAGCATTTGACTACTGTTTGAAGGGTGCGAACGACAAATTCGCCTATTCATCGTCTATCAAGTTTAGTGACTTGTAGATGGGAGGTTGGGAGGTAGGTAATCGAATTCCTTTGAGATTCCGTTGGAGTAGTTATCTATTCTTACCTCAGAATGAATCTGTTCTGAGTGGTACAGAATCAGCAGTAAACCTCTGTTTATAATTATATTAATCCTCTCGTAGCTGGAGTAATTCGTTGTGAAATTACTTAAGGCGGCGATTGATGCTTCAGTATTTGCTAATATTACGATGATTTCTAATGGGGTGCCACACGCAAAGCTGTAAGTAAATGGCGCTGGCATCAGATGATCTTTTTTTTTTCGTTGATGGTCCTCCACCAATGGAAACGCCGAGTTTTTTTTTTATTCTTTCGGTCTCAGACCGATATGGCCAATTTGGCGCCGAGAGTTGTAAAAACCACCTGTTTGACAGTTCTTAATTCAAACCTAAGATTAGTCGACAAACGCCATCTGCCGGGATAAAAAGTTAGTATTCCTCCTCATTAGGAAAATTGCATGAGCCAGTGCGGCTGCTGAGCTTTCGAACAAATGCAAGCCTTTTGACTTGTAACCCCCTATAGCCCTATACTAGTAACTGTACGCTCTGGCTGATTTGATTTGATCTGGAGCAAATAGCAAAGCCAGGGGCCTCGCAATATGCTAGAGCGGCTATATCTAACATAGTCAAAAATGTGCCATGGAGATGACGAACAAGAAGAGTAAAAACGACGAAACGTAAAATGTATAATTTTTTTTTTAATGTTAAAATGCAGATTTATTTAGTTTTGGAAAAATAAGTTTCCTTTGAGAGAATCCTAATCCCCTCCTAAGAATGTTTCCTTTCAGCAAAATTTATCATCATCAATATTAAGGGTTACTTTTCCTAATGATACCGAGATGGCGGCGGCGTGTCAACGCCGCCTCTCGCAAGGGTTGGCCCTTTTAAGGGCCAGAGAGGAGGCCTGAAAAGGCCACCCGCAGTTGGGGCTGACGGAATTTTTGCTGCCGCAGTTACCGTTAGCCCCGACACTTTGCGGAGCGTAGGACACCGTGGGTTTTTAGTGGGTATACCCCGGCCACCCCCATCTCGGCCGGGGGGACCCCCACTCACCGGGCCGCTCTCCCCCGAAGGCGGCCTGATGGTCTTAATAAGATTTTCCCACGTAAAAAAAAAAAAAAAAAAAAAAAAAAAAAAAAAAGGGTTACTTTTCCTCCTACCGAGATCATGTTTTTTCACCCTGTATATTAAAAATTATGGGGCCTTACCATCAACTCTAAATTAAATCTTGCACTTCTTAAGCAGACCATACGTTTTGATTTTTTTTCTTTTTCTAGTATTTCTAAATGTTATTTCTATTCTAATTAGAAAATAAAAAACAAAACGTAGACGCATAGTCATGGCAGATATAGGCTTTATGGCATAATAGTAGATTGTATAACAAGGGAGCAAAATAGTATTTTTACGGCGAGGGCGTTACTTTGAATCACGAGCAAAGCGAGGAATTCTAGAATAGAATCCCGAGCGTAGCGAGGGATTCTAACGTAGAATTCTGAGCGCAGCGAGGGATTCAAAGTATACATCGCCCGAGGCAAAAATAATTTGCTCTCGAGTCATATACTCTACTTTTCATCCCCTTCTATGAGAAAATAAATAAGATATGGTGTTACGTAATTCGTGAATATACCTATTTACTTAAACAAAAATGTTGGGTATAAAATTTTAATATCACGTTTATTATACAGAAGCCCTCTATAAATATTTGTTGGTTGTTATAGCGGCTTCAGAAATACATCTGTGAAAATTTCATATAAATACTAAAAAAATAAGCAAAATAAATAAAACAAATGAAACTAATGAAACTAACGAAACTAACGAAACTAACGGAACTAACGAAACTAACGAAACTAACGAAACTAATGAACTAATGAGCTAATTAAACTAATGAAACTAATGAACTAATGAAACTCATAAAACTAATGAAACTAATGATCCTAATGAAACTAATGAAACTAATGAAACTAATGAAACTCGTGAAACAAATGAAACTAATGAATCTAATGAAACTAAAGAAACGAATGAAACTAATGAACTAATGAAACTCATGAAACTCATGAAACTCATGAAACTAATGAAACTAACGAAACTAACGAAACTAACGAAACTAATGAAACTACTGAAACTAACAAAACTAGCGAAACTAACGAAACTAATGAACTAATGAACAAATGAAACTCATGAAACTAATGAAACAAACGAAACAAACGAAACCAATGAAACTAATGAAACTCATGAAACTAATGAACCTAATGAAATTAATGAAACTAATGAACCTGATGAAACTAATGAAACAAATGTAACTAATGAAACTAATGAAGCAAATGAAACTAATGCCACTAATGAAACTGAAACTAATGACACTAATGAAACTAATAAAATAAATAAATTCTGTGAACAACACACAGCGCCATCTAGCCCCGTGGTAAGCCAGTAATTCATATAATTTACGTTTGATTTCTATGAATGATACATATGTTCCAAATTCAAATTTACTTTGCTCCCGGCTGTTTTATTTTGCTCCCGGCTGTTTTACTTTGCCCCCGGCTGTTTATCTTAACAGAAAAGAGCTACTTTGGTCGGACTTATAGAGGACCAAAGCGACACTTTTCGAATAGATGGGATGAAAATATATTTGCTCTTATGTCTTAATCCAGGGAGGAAACAGTCGACTACGTTTGTAAAGTTTGTATGGAGAAAGAGTAGGTAGACTGTTCTCTTAAGAATACAGCAACCTTCCATCAAGCTGATCTATCATGCTTATCATATATAGCGTCCTAGATACCTTTTGGTATAACGGCGGGAGTCGCTGTCCCGTCAGCTGCTCGGTAAAGCGCCCGCCGCAGCCGTCAGGGATTAGTTAAGCAGATTGTTAAGTAGACACGAGTTCCGACCCGACTTAGTGGCTGCAACGGCCTACATATCGGTTACCTACGTTATGGACGAGTCCGCTTGCCGATATGACTTTGGCCTACGGATAGTAGAGATACGTGATAAGTGTGTATCTGAGACATGTCCATTGTCCAAGTAAAGTAAATCCCACGGATGCAAGCAATGCTAACTTTCAAAGTATTCTGAAAAAATACGCCTACAAAAATATTCTCTTTAAAAGCACCCCATTATATTAATGTCGACGACCTTCGGGCTCGCGGCACGTGACTCCCTTAGGGGTTCAAATTATTATGTCATGGATAACGAATTAATCTGGCCTTTTCGTATCTATATAGGTACTTTTCGAGGCGAACAAATATTGACCCCAATGACAAATGCGACGTAATATGCGATTACATTAGGGCATGCAATATCGGAAGGTTTTCAATCTCGGGACGATATCGATATTAAGAGCTCAATCCCCGGATCCCGGGATTGATACTGAGATTTTAGATATCGTTAAAAAAAGCGAATTCAATACAATAAAAATGTGTTAAATCTAAAATATTTAATATATTTAAGACTCTAGTGGTTTCATTACGTAAATAAGTTACCCCGAGGGCCGTCCACCCCATCATTTTGGAAATATGACGGACAAATAGCCTAAACCCGAAAGTGTCTAAACTTTCGCGCCAAATTCTAGGCGCACCACTAAAATGATGTTAGCAGAAAAAAATTGCATGCGAGCTTGTATAAAAAATAATTGTCTTAAAATTGCAATGAATCACGTTACTTTTATTGTTTTAAACATTTTACCAATTCCCTACGCTTCTAAATTTTTACAGATCTCTTCCTCAGGAGTAGACTAATTTGGGTTTAATTTTAATAGTTCTATTCAATAATTTCATGAGGAAAAAT
This sequence comes from Idaea biselata, assembly GCA_958496205.1. Classification (NCBI taxonomy): domain Eukaryota; kingdom Metazoa; phylum Arthropoda; class Insecta; order Lepidoptera; family Geometridae; genus Idaea; species Idaea biselata. The sequence goes on from OY292395.1 coordinate 16,750,192, forward strand.
ATAGCTAAAAACCTTAATTTATACCCAAATAGTAAATTGCTCAAATCTCGATATCGGATCACTCAATCCCGGGATTATAATATCGAACTTTTGCGTCCGAGATCCCGGGATTACGATATCCCGGGATCCCGGGATTCATGCCCTAGATTACATACTTTAAAGTTTATAAAATCAAAATTAGTTCCAAAATTCTTATATTTAAAAAAATATTACCTACTTTCGTATGTATCGACTTTTCTATGTATCGTATGTATTAAAATTATTTCATTTGAACATCTACCTATATCTTCTAATATATAAAATTTCCATGTCACAGTGTTAGTTACCGTACTCCTCCGAAACGGCTTGACCGATTTTTATGAAATTTTGTATACGTATTCAGTAGGTCTGAGAATCGGCTACTATCTATAATTTATAAGGCAAAACAACGTTTGCCGGGTCAGCTAGTATATTTATAAAATTCAATGTTCAACGCAGAGCCCAAACCGCTGGCGTTGGTCCTAGAGACATGAAATTTGGAGAGTGTGTATTTGTGATGTGTAGGCCACTAAGAAAGAGTTTTTAAAAAAATCCCGCTGAATCGGGACTTACGCGGGTGAAACCGAGAAAACTCTCCTAGTCATTTCATATAATTGCAGTCAATCTTCAATTTCAAAACTGACGTTTACATTTAATATTTCACATTATCACAGAATTCATAAATATTACAAGTAACATTATGATAAAATTTTCTTGGAAAAATACCGTTTCTATACACTTTTGAGTCATGCGATTGAGTGCATCGATATCGAAATGAAATTTCAATACGCAAATTTCCTATAGGTACCCAATTTCCATGAAAATAAATAGGGCGGAAAGCGACCTTTCGCAAGCTACCAAAAAATATATATTTACTTACTTTTGGTTTTTACTAAGTATGTACGTAGACATTATGATTGCAAATTTATCCCCTTCCAAAGTGTCAGGGATAATCGTTTGAAAAAATGAGTTTTACAGAAAATGGTCCCTCTGAGTGCGAAGTGGTGTACCTACTTTATTTCTTACTCGTAATGTATTAGCAACTTTGCTGTGATGTAAGGTTAAATGTGGCGTAGCGTGACAACAGGAAAAAATAAACCTCCATGGGTTTCTGTGGGTCCTTCCTAATGGAGCCATAGATAATTTAATTAGGGTTCCGTACCCAAAGAGTGAAAACGGGACACTTTTACTAAGACTTGACTGTGCGTCTGTTTGTCTGTCATCTCAACCTATATCTCATAAAGCGTAATGTCTAGATCAGTGGTTCTCTAAGTGGGGGGCGCAGAGACCTTTCCAGGGGGGCGCGGGCCACCTGTGTAGAAAAACCTGCGATCGCTGAGAGAATGCATTCCAGACTGTTCGATACGACCAATGAAAATATTTGAAATTGACGCCTGCCAAGATCCTCATTGAGGCCTCAGTAGGCGAATGTTAAGAACTTTATCAGCTTATAGCTTGGCCCGCGCCAATCTCGAGGGGGCTATCAAAGGTATTTAGTACTTCTTACCAAACACCTTTTGTATGACTTTGTAAATCTTTAATGAGCAATAAGAATACCTACTTATTTTGTTATTAAATCCATTTTTATTCTGACCTGATAATCTGTACTGGAGGATGGGGGGGGGGCGCGGAATTTTTTTTTATGGTCGAAAGGAGGCGCGACTCAAATAAGTTAGGGAACCCCTGGTCTAGACAGTTAACATTTTAATAATAATTCAAAAAATACTACTTCGTGCGGTAGTTCGACTCGCACTTGGTCAGTTTTTGTTTTTAGGGTTCCGTACCCAAAGGGTAAAAACGGGACCCTATTACTGAGACTTCGCTGTCTGTCTGTCTGTCTGCCCGTCTGTCACCAGGCTGTATCTCATGAACCGTAATAGCTAGACGGTTGAAATTTTCACCGAAGATGTATTTCGGTTGCCGCTACAACAACAAATACAAATTAAAACAAATATTTAAGAGGGGCTCCCATACAACAAACGTGTTTCAAAAACTACAAGGGAATTTTAATGCAATCTGAGGTCGCTTCTGATTGGTCAGAGGCAAATCGAGTAGGTCGTTGAATTCAAAATGGCCGCCCTGTCTGTCAAATATATCAGTCTGCCTTCACTTACCAAAGAGTTTCTTATAATATTTACATTTTCCCGGGTCTTTATCGCGTATTATTTATTTTCTTACCTCGACGTTTCAACCATGTTACAATGGTCTTGGTCGCGAGGGGACTGGAGCAGCGGCGGGCGACGTCTTCTTATATACTACTGGATGTGGACCGTTGGTGAAACTACCCACATTTTTACTGTCCGCGGGTAGGTCAACTACCCACATTTTTTTCCTCCTAGTAATAGGAATGTGTAAGTGTCGCGAAAAAACTCCGGTCGTGTCTACGGATATTGTGAGTGTGGTATGTCGTGCCCCTTAGTGTTGCGCGTGGTGTGTCGCACCCCTTAGACTTGTTTACGAACTATGACGGAAAAAATGTGGGTAGTTGACCTACCCGCGGACAGTAAAAATGTGGGTAGTTTCACCAACGGCCCACATCCAGTAGTATATAAGAAGACGTTGTCCGCCGCTGCTCCAGTCCCCTCGCGACCAAGACCATTGTAACATGGTTGAAACGTCGAGGTAAGAAAATAAATAATACGCGATAAAGACCCGGGAAAATGTAAATATGATAACAAATCGTGTGAATATAAAAAGTTTATGAGTTTCTTATAAGTTTCAGATTTTCTTTGTGCCAAAGTTTTTTTTTTCTTTTTTTTTGAGTGGTGTGGTCGTATAAAGGGAGTAAGGATCGAAGCTAAATCTTTCACATTTTCCTATGAAATTTAAAAATTGGATGTAAATCATTTTAGGGTTCCGTACCCAAATGTCATAGTGGTACGGAACCCTTCATGCGCGAGTGTCGCACTTGCCCGGTTTTTTGATACGTCAAAGGATGGTCGGAGGTAGTCTTATCGAATTTAGGCAGAATCATCACTTTTCATTACTTATGCTGACCAAAGCACGTAGATATACAGGATGTCCCAGAAACGAGTGTCAAGCGAAAGTCCAGAGGTAGAGGACCTTAAGGGGTACCCGAAACGCCCCCATATTTGTTCCGCGATTTTTCGATGTTTGTGAACTTAGCAGAGCATTGTCCAGCAGATCAAAAAATAATGTGAGTTCTATTCGCATGCAGTCGAGTTCTATAGTTCCTGATACTTTTTAAAAATAGTTCTGGCTCTATTGCCTTTAAATTTTTTTTTAAAAATGATCTGCTAACTTCTTGGTATTTTTCAGCAGATCACAAAATTATTTGATTTTTATTTGAATAGAGCTTAGTTCTACAGTTCCTGATACTTTTTAGAAATAGTTCTGGGGTTTTTCGTCAAAAAAATCAAATTTAAAAATTCGACAGTCATTTTTCCAGCAAATCTGAATAGTCGATAAATACTATTGTCATCGTTCCAAATGCTGGCAGAGGCTAGAACTCACGCTTTTTTACTAGATTCGGGATAGTACTACGACTTACAAATCGATTCCAGTCCGGAACTCACATTTTACTGCCAGCAGAGCATACCAAATCATCAAAGTAGACGAAAAAAAAGGCATTCTGCCAAATTCGAGTATTGAAAAAATACCATTGTTTTCGTTCCAAAATTGCAGAGGGGCTAGAACTCATGCGATTTAAGCGGATCTTGGACTTTACTTCGACTTACAAATCGATTCCAGTCCGCAACTAACATTTTCCTGCCAGCAGAGCATGACATCATCAAAGTAGACGAAAAAAAAGGGATTCTGCCAAATTCGAGTATTGAAAAAATACTATTGTTTTCGTTCCAAAATTGCAGAGGGGCTAGAACTCATGCGAATTAAGCGGATCTTGGACTTTACTTCGACTTACAAATCGATTCCAGTCGGGAACTAACATTTTACTGCCAGCAGAGCATGACATCATCAAAGTAGACGAAAAAAAAGGGATTCTGCCAAATTCGAGTATAGAAAAAATACTATTGTTTTCGTTCCAAAATTGCAGAGGGGCTAGAACTCATGCGATTTAAGCGGATCTTGGACTTTACTTCGACTTACAAATCGATTCCAGTCCGGCGGCCTTATTACGTATTTTGCAAAAGCCAAACAATAGCGAGAATCGCGCAATTATTGCTCCAAAATCGCAAATTCGTATTACGGATCAGCAAAAACCAAGCCATAACAATTTAGTGCCAGTGCTGCCTCTAGCGAACAATTGAGGAGTTAAAATATGCATTCAATCAGATTCAATCGTTTGAAATTCATTCGCTTGGCCATTTTTTCGTATTACCTATGACTTTGACAGCAATCCGCTAGCGATTATTTGCAATTTCAAATGTCAATTAGCAATAAGATAAAAGGTGAATTTTTTCGATTGCTTTACGATCGCTCCGCGATTGTTGCGTATTTAAAGCTAAAAGAAACCAAATTACACTTTCGAATCGACATGGCGCGTGCTGTAATGTTATTAGAAGTGTTAGATATGGACTATAGAAGAGCTTAAACTACCAACACTGGACGATTGAGGCGTAGACTTCGTGACCAAGTCAAATCTTTGAAACTCGCCGACTCAGAGTTTAGAATACACTATTCAGTCTCAGTAAAGAGCTGTTTAGAGATCTGTGTAGTGAGCTGAAGCCCTACATGGATCTAAGCATTGATCACCCAGGAAAAAGGACAAAAGTCAGTGTGGAAATTAAGGTAGGAAAGTTTTATGTTACTTTACATCGTTCATCAATCATCCATTATTTATGTTGTGATTTTAAACACTTTTATGTATTTCAGATTCTCACAGCAGCCAGGCTAGCGTATCAAAAGCGGTAAAAGAGGTAACAAGGGCTTTAACAATCCAAGAGTACTTGTCAAGCATATTTGTGGTCCTCAAACATCACAAGAGAGACAGTTTATTATTAATGGGTGAGGTTTTATCAATCAATGTTCGTAGTTTCAATGTTATCAAAATAGTAATAACTATTTATATTATGGTGTTGCAGTATAATAGGTCAAGAGTCTAGGTCTAAAACTAGAGAGAATACTTATGACTGTGAACGCAGAGAATACCTTAATTATTGTTGTTGAGTTGTATTTTATATAATGCATCATTTTGTTTTAGTTTGTTCGACAAATTTGGATCACCAAGAGTTTTGATTTGCATCGATGACACTCATGTGGCTCTGATTAGGCCAATGGAGCATGGAGAATTTTTTTTAATCGAAAACACATCCATTCATGAAATGTACAAATAGTAAGTTTTTTTTTAAATGAGTGTAGGTACTAACAATATCTAACAATGACAATGGATAGAATAGGTACATGATATAATACCTATTCATTTGCATTTGTAAATACATAGATATTGAAATTCAGACAGAGAATAAGTTGTGTGTAGACCACCATTATGTACTTGTACAAATGTTAGTTTCACAGTAGGAGTTAAACCCGAGACTGTCTGCATTGCAGGCAGGTATATTCCTGCCTCTGCACACTGGTTGTAAATATAAATTTTGTGTATTTTCTTTTTCAGATTTGTGATGGTAATTAAACTATTATAAATGTGGATGCTTCGCTTCATTTGGTGGATCTACACATGATGCTTACATTAGGAGAATAACCGAAATACAATGGCATGTCCAAGACCTGCATAACAGAGTAGAAACCGCCTGGCTGCTGAGTATGCAGTCTAGCTGTGAGCAAGAGGGCTGGCTCACGGGTATTATATGAATATAATAAAAGCAACTTGATTAAAACTGAAAAATAGTTTATTTTCAATCCAACATCACAAAAACTGAAGAATAAGTTATAGTACTGTTGTTGTGATAAATTCTAAGATTAAAACGCATAGAAATCTTAATTCTGAATATTTTTTTCTAAAGCCTCTATCTCTATACCAAAATTAATCAAAATCGGTTGTGGTTTAGGCGTAAAACCGTAACAGATAGACAGAGTTACTTTCGCCTTTACTATATATGGGTGGGTGTAGAGCATAATATTGAAAGTCACTACGTAGATTTATATGTCTATTGTGTTTTCACGCCTAAACCGCTGAACCGATTTTGATCAATTTTGGTATAGTGATATAGTACTAGTACTTAGTAGTTTTATTCATGATATTTCTGCGAGACGACGACGACTAGGAATCGGTCGAGTGACAGGACTCTCCACTCCTGTAAAAAAATATAGAATTAAATTGATTTTCAACAAATTATAAAATCTGATTTAATATAATATAATAATATAATATAATAATATAATATAATAATAAATCATTTATTTCAGATAAAAAATCCATATTTGACAATTAAAAATTAAATTAAATTAGCTTAGATTAGAAACCTAAAAATGTATTAATAATATTTAGGTATAGGTACTTATCTCAAAAAAATATCTTAAACAATGATCATGCAACATGTTTTTTTAACTTACAGTCATTTATGTTTTGGTAGTAGATCATATTCTTCTTAGATAGGTAGGTACTCTAACCTCTAACTCCTTCCTCAGTTTCAATGTTCTGAAAAATAAAAATTGGAATGTGAATTAAAAGGTTACCTAATTGAATTTACAAATAAAATTTATGATATAAACTTTAAAATGATGGCACTTACAAATACAGGGACTGCGCACCATCACCGAACACTGCTTGATCTCCAATTACAGCCATGACTTTCTTGTCTACTTCAGAAAGAGCATCTTGGCTGATTTAGTCGATCCATTGCCAAAGGAGTTGAGCTTCTTAGTAAGGTCATTCCACTGCTTATCAACTGCCTAATCACTAGCCGACTCGTTTGGCTTTTGTAGGGTGTTCGGTGAGAAAATCCAATAGAGCGCCCAGTTGGTCCTTGGATAAGTACTTTGTTTGTCATTCACTGGGTACTGATTCACCAAACATTAAGTCACAAAACTCACTTACTACATTATTTCACTACAATCATATTTATTGATATAGGTAACATTTTTACAAAATCTTTCCAACAAGATAATTGTACTTAATCAATAACACAGTAAGCTACGATTTAGTTTACTTGAACACATAAACGTAAGAATGCGAGAATCACAAATTAAATTAGGGATTATGCGAGTATATTTTAACCACTTGAGTTTTTTCATTCTACACAAAACCATGACAAAACCTAAAGTAAACTATTCGGCGCACAAATATTTGAAAACTTGTCATCTCTCTGTTTTTACTTACTATACATTAGTTCCTCTAATTGCTACTCAATTGTTTGGCGCTAGTATTGAAGCAATAAAACAGCAAAAAGTGCATTCAAACCATCAGCGAGCGATCAGCGAGCGATCACATACGTAATACGAAATTTTTTGGCGATTAACAATCGATCGCGCGTCGATCGCGCGATAATTGCGCAATGATTGTTGATTGCTAATTTTTAGGTAATACCGCTGCGGAACACACATTTTACTGCCAGCAGAGCATAACAAATCATCAAAATAGACGAAAAATGCTATTGTCGTCGTTCCAGATGTTGGCAGAGGCTAGAACTCATGCTTAATAAACAGATTCGGGACAGTACTACGACTAACAAATCGATTCCAGTCCGGAACTCACATTTTACTGCCAGCAGAGCATACCAAATCATCAAAATAGACGAAAAATGCTATTGTCGTCGTTCCAGATGTCGGCAGAGGCCAGAACTCATGCTTATTAAACAGATTCGGGATAGTACTACGACTTACAAATCGATTCCAGTCCGGAACTCACATTTTACTGCCAGCAGAGCATACCAAATCATCAAAGTAGACGAAAAAAAAGGCATTCTGCCAAATTCGAGTTTTGAAAAAATACCATTGTTTTCGTTCCAAAATTGCAGAAGGGCTAAAACTCATGCGATTTAAGCAGATCTTGGGCTTTACTTCGACTTACAAATCGATTTCAGTCCGGAACTCACATTTTACTGCCAGCAGAGCATGACATCATCAAAGTAGACGAAAAAAAAGGCATTCTGCCAAATTCGAGTATTGAAAAAATACTATTGTTTTCGTTCCAAAATTGCAGAGGGGCTAGAACTCATGCGATTTAAGCGGATCTTGGACTTTACTTCGACTTACAAATCGATTCCAGTCCGGAACTCACATTTTACGCCAGCAGAGCATAACAAATCATCAAAATAGACGAAAAATGCTATTGTCGTCGTTGCAGATGTCGGCAGAGGCCAGAACTCATGCTTATTCCGTGAGTTCTAGCCTCTGCCAGCACTTGGAACGATGACAATAGTATTTATCGACTATTCAGATTTGCTGGAAAAATGACTGTCGAATTTTTAAATTTGATTTTTTAGACGAAAAACCCTGGAACTATTTCTAAAAAGTATCAGGAACTGTAGAACTAAGCTCTATTCAAATAAAAATTAAATAATTTTGTGATCTGCTGAAAAATACCAAGAAGTTAGCAGATCATTTTTAAAAAAAAATTTAAAGGCAAAAGTATCAGGAACTATAGAACTCGACTGCATGCGAATAGAACTCACATTATTTTTTGATCTGCTGGACAATGCTCTGCTAAGTTCACAAACATGATTTTTCGTAGTTTAGAAGTTATGGCCTTTTTTCTCATTTTTCTACTAAAATGCGACCACTGACACCTATTTGCTCATACTGAATGCAATAATTGAGATAATTGGATGATTTTTTTTCAAATGTGGAGTTGAAAAATTGGATCATGTTACCTGTTACAAAAAAAAACGCGTTACACTAAAAAAAAAAAAAACTTCCTTACTTCATTAGCTATCTACCCTATTAATTTTATTGGTCTATCATTAGAGGATCATAGCAAAAATTTTATTTAAAAATTCTTTGGTCGAAAATTCTCTCACTCATCTTACTTAAACCTGAAGGGAAACTCCCGGCCTAATCTAATAACATAAAAAACATATTTGTTCTTACTAGAAAATATTTTTACAAGGAGAAATACATCATCAAAAATCCTCCCATGACAGGATTCGAACCTGTGAGCGCTTGCCGGACGAGTGCGCTACCGCTGCGCTACACGGGAACCCACGTGTCATGGTAAATTTTTGATTATGATCTCTCACTGTTTACCGACTAAAACTCGGTTAGAAAATATTTTCTAGTAAAAAATGCCTTGAGCAATAAAAACATAAGAAATATTATATTTGTTCTTATTTTATTTAATACATTTATTTGTACAAATCTTAATTAAGATTTGTGCGGAAGTTTTTTTGCGGAAGACAAAAACCATCACTAGATATATAAAATACATCGTGGTATCGTTGCGTTTTTATGTCAAAAATCACGTTTGTTGTATGGGCGCTCCCTTAAATATTTGCGGCTACAGTAAAACATCCTCTGTAAAAATTTCAACTGTCTAGCTATCACGATTTATGAGATACAGCCCGGTGACAGACGGCCAGATAGCGAAGTCTTCGTAATAGGGATGTGTGAGAGAATTTCCGACCAAAGAATTTTTAAATACAATTTTTGATATGATCCCCTAATGATAGACCAATAAAATTAATAGGGTAGATAGCTAATAAAGTACGAAAGTGTTTGTAGTTGATTTGTTAAAAAAATAAAAGGCGAGTTTTTCTTTTAATTGCTCGTTAAAGTGTTTATAGCGTTTTGTCTACGCTCACTTTATGAAATACTTTATTTATTTGTAACAGTTTGGTTAGTGTCACGCCTTTCTTTTGTAACAGGTAACATGACCCTATTATTCAGCTCCACATTTGAAAAGAAATCAGCCAATTATCTCAATTTTTGCAGTCAGTATGAGCAAATAGGTGTTAGTGGTCGCATTTTAGTAGAAAAATGAGAAAAAAGGCCATAACTTCTAAACTACGAAAAATCGCGGAACATACATGGGGGTGATTCGGGTACCCCTTAAGGTCCTCTACCACTGGACTTTCGTTTGACACTCGTTTCTGGGACACCCTGTATATATAATAATGTATATCTAACTAAATCGTGTCAATATCACTTTAAATTTTACTCAAAACGGTTCAGCAATTATTGGTAATTTTGCAAGAAATACTAACCTTTCAAAAGCTTTATTGAAATACCAAAATTTCCAAAAAATGTAAAACCGATGTTATGTATGTTATGTTAGTGTTATGAGAAAAATCTAATGATTCTGAGGCGATGTTTAGTTCATTCAATAATACGTAACAATATCATGCAAAAAATCATGTATTTTCTATCCAACCTATCATAACAAAGTCCACACGGCATGCGACATAACGTATGAAGTATATGACCTTCGCATCCACTCCTCGAGGAAGATTTTCCTCAGCCCTAACGATTTCTTTGACCCTCACTAAAAGAAGTCGACGAAATTTGATACCGTAACGTTGTAACGTTAAATCCTTGGGTAAATACGAGCAAGAATTACATGACTTTCATTAAAATAATGTACCTACCCGTATTTAACTTTCTTCGGTTCGTGACAAAAGAATAAAATGTGCCTATTGATTTTTAGGATTTCGTAGACAGCAACAAGAACAAAAAACCTTGTCAACAAAAAACCTTTGGTATCTTATCAAGTTATCACTAGCGGTTTGCGAGCGGGTTACTGGCGGGACGGGTTTGTGGGAACGCGTTTTTATTGTGAGTGAGTGTGAGTAAAGATCACAGTTTACCTAATGGTTGGTGTGCAAAAGACACTTTAGGTTCACTTGCATTGGATATCGATATCGTATCAACTAACTAGCCCAGATCAGCTAGTCTTGACCATTCGTGAAGTCCGACATGTTTGGTAACGTAACATTTGTAACATAATTTTATAGAAGTCCTTTTTTTTTGACGCAAGCACATTACATTACATACCTATTTTATAGTAACCGATAATGTCGTACTTAATGGACTAGATAATCCGGCCTAGTTAGTCAATCTGATGACGATAGCTATGCAAGTAAATTTGAATGAAGCTGTATTCTGAAATAATCGCCAATTTTGGATTCTACAGCTGCATGATTTCAAATTCTGACTAAGATTTAAGCAGCTGAAAAACAATCTCCTAGGGTGGCGTATTGCATAAAATAACAATTATCGTTTATTAACTTGGTATTTTCTTAAAATAAAACTAGAAATTCGCGGACAGAAATCTGCTCTCCTTAAATAACAAATAATGCGGCTTATAGAGTTTAATTATAACGTATATCAAAGAAATACACTAGAACACTCCGCGAAACTCTCGGCTTTATTATTAAACCGCCTAAAGGACGTGAAAAGTTTTCCTAAACAATGTTCCTTCTCTACTAAGAAAGTACGAATCAATTTAAATCGTATCAACGAAGTTAAGCAACATTATGCAACATAATAGATTTTTTAAGGACTCTGTGGTGGTATTGGTATTAAAAAAAACTATTTCCTTTATGGCTTATTTATCTACAGATAAAAAAATATCTGTCAGACAAAATCAAACACTACCAAATATCACTAAAATACACTTCGAGCAAATAATTGCCAAAATAACTTGCCTAATAGGATATTTCTGAACTAATTAGGTTCGCACACGATAAATTATTATTAGTTACAAAAATATACTACGCCCTCTAGTTTATACCTTATTGGTGCCCTACCAACTGTTCCACGAGAACCATGTATCTAATCTACCATCCCTAATTCATGCCATGACATATCATACGTGTACCCATCCCTACTCGACTATTACCTATCAAAATATTGGCCGGATAGCCCGGACAATACTTAACAATTAGTTAATAAACGTTGTAATCCTTTGAACGCTACAAACGAGCAAAATTTGAATTTTACATTTTAGAGACCGATCTTCTCGTCAGAAATCGATCCATATCTATTAATACCTACGGCTACTAGGGAGGTAGGTACTCACTGACATACTTTAGGTAGGTACCTACCTATATAGGTATTTTATCACAAAATATTAATATATTACCCCCAATATACATATATACACACATGTTACCAACGTTACCTCTTTATAAAATTATATTATAGATCAGCTTTGCGTTACGAAAGGGCTGGTTTCAACGAATAAACATTGCTGTAATTATAAATGTTTCCTTCTGTTAAGCTCTTTTGCGATTTAGTTTTATTCGCTTTAAACTAGGTAGGTACTAAAACTGTACCTACGTACCTTAAGTTTAAATCGCGGGATCCTAAAACAACATTTGTTAGTCCACGTTTCACTTATTATAGGTAGTAGGATCGTCTTTCCCCACCGAAAAATAATATCAACATTAAAAAGAAATCGAAAAAGAGAGACATCCAATAACTTACTAAATAAATAATTCAATAAAACTAGGGAAGTTCGTGCCTTGTGCCATTGACTACGCGCAGTGTTAGGGTTTCGGAGTGTTTGTGATCAGTTGGTCAACTAATAATAAATATGTAACTACGTTAACTCCTATTTGAAAACCATGTTATGTATCTACCTGGAATTTTCAATGGAGTTAGGGCGAGCGAAATCCCCCACTTTACATGTGAGGCATGTGAGGCATCCTAAAAACGATTTGATTGGAAGATTTTGTCGGCTGATCAGTTTACCTACTCATGCAAAGTAACAGCTGCTTAGTACTGAGCGGTTGTGAGCCAAACCGCGGACAGATGGACATGACGAAACCATAAGGATTTCTTGTTGACTACGAAACCCTAAAAACTAAAATAACCGAGGAAAATTATATCTTTTCCCAAACTTCCATTAAGTAAAGAGGAAAACGGTTGACATGTCGTTATTGAAAGCATTGATACTGTCCAACTGTCCATGCGCTGTCCAATGTCCACGTGTAGGAATACCGTGATTGTATCTATGGATATAAAATAGGTTATATTGTAAGGCCACCACTACACTACTCTAGTATGTAGACGAGATTAGTTGAGATCCGCACTACGCGATTACCAATGCCGACAGTGAAAAGAAGTCAGGCGAGTTGATGTTACTTGAAGTGAATCTTGGTGCACATCCACACTAGCCTAAAGCAACTACGCTACTCGAGAAGTTACGTAGCCGGGATTAGTTGAGGTCCGAAATACGCGATAACGCAAATTGTTCAGTCGCAGTTTAACTAATCGATACTTTAAAATACTGACAGTGAAAGGAAGTCAGGAGAAGCGAAGTAACCCGAAGTGAATCGTAGTGCCACACTAGCCTCACTAGCGAAGTTGATCTAACTAAGTTAACCGAATAGGATAGACGTTTGAAGATTTGATAGAGACTCATAGTAGATTAGGAGGGGGAAGTTGGTTATCTTACCTCATTAGTACCAAGTGGAGACTTTTATGGTGGAAAGAGTAGTAAAAGTTGCCCAGGCAGTAAAAAGGGCCCAGGCTGACTCGAGGCTGACCGAGTTTTTTAGGCATAACTTTTAGTCTACTTTCTACCATATTAGTCCCAACTTGGTACTCGATGAGGTAAGTTCCCAGGCCCGATTGATCCCCTAAAAACGGGCTGAGTTCAGACGGGCCCAGGCTGACTCGAGGCTGACCGACATTTTTTAGCATAACTTTTACTACTCTTTCCACCATATAAGTCTCCACTTGGTACTACTGAGGTAAGATGACCAACTTCCCCCTCCTAGTCTATAGAAGGAACTTTGTTTCACTTCTGACAACATTGTATCGCCTCAGGTGACTTTCGCTCATTGTCGGCATTTGTGTCTGAGCTGTGGTCTGAGTCAAAGAGCGAATAAGACCGAAGTTGTACGATTGCATGTAAAGTCGCGTACTTCGGACTTTGGCTAAGCTTATGAGAAACTTAGTCGGCGTAACTTTGCGAATATTGAAGTAGGTACATGTAGCTGATTATGTTACTCTGTTGCTAACAAATTGCGATTGCAATTGAAGCCAGAGGCTATAACTGTTAAATTGTATATTCGTAATTGCAGAAAATGACGTGAAAGCCACCATTTCATTAATTCCAATCAAAATTTGTTTACAACAAAAGCTAGCTGTTAACTGTTCGTAAAATCGGTTAGCTGAAGGGTTAACTAGCAGGTCTATTCACAGGTTAGTTATTTCCAAGCCAATCCAATAAGCCATTAAATCATTGTTAGAACTGACGTACTTTTTATACTGACCTGTCGGAAGCCAATGAAAAATGGCTGCAACATTTACCATTGGCTTCATAACCTGGAAACGTTAACGTGTAAACAGTCTAAGGTGACTGATCCTAATATGAAATAATATAACATCAAAAATAGATGTTTGGAACTCTGAAGGGTTTGACATCGTATGGTATCGTCATCGTAACCGACACGATAACACAAACGACACAAGTAACATGACATTCACGCTATCGGGTTCGCAGTATCTGGCGGCGCGGCGCGCGGCGTATTTATATTATTACAAAATCATAAGCGTTTTTCTTGATGACCGTACTTGACGTTTAACGACTATTCCATAATATATATTTACAGAATGCTTTCTATTCTGTACCCTTCGGTTCATATGGCTGTTATACCTACTACCTACTCGTATTCAGTTTTAACGCCTCTCACAGTTGTACTAGCTTGTTATGGAGTAGGTTCGTGAAGTACCTAAGTAGGCTACAAATATACATCGTTCTAAGAATGAATATAAAACAATTTATATTTATAACTAGCTGCGCACGGCGGTTTTATTCGCGTAAGTCCCGATCCCTTGAGAATATCAGGATAAAAACCTATGTGTTAATCCAGGGGCCTTATTCTGCTCAGACAGCAGGCGACAAGCAGGTTGATTGCCGGTCTGAAATATACGATTTTACGTTTAATTGGTATTCTGGTACTTTTCCGACTAGTTAAATGCTTGACACATGCTTCTCACCTGCTTCTCGCCTGCTCCTCACAAACTATAGGTCGCCTTGTTTTGACGTTTGTTAATGGTATTACCCACTTCAACAGTATTTGCACCTTATTTTGTAAAATCTTTTTCAGTGGTTAATGTATTGTGGTTATTGTGTAAAATAGATACATAGTTAATCATTTTTTGCCCATTTCTAGAATACAAAGTGATAAACCAACAATAACGATGTGAAAATAACTTTAAAAAGGGATGTCAAATCACTAAAACTATGTTTATTAGTTTAACTACATTATTCTCATGCATATCCATCTTCTCAGCTTTGTAGTAAATATACCTATCCCTGATTTCAAACTGAGGGTCACAAGAGGAACCAAACAGAGGCTGCGAAGATGGTATCTATGTAAGTTTTAGTTATGTATCTCTAACCTTACTTGTTAAATAAATACAATACCTACCTAGGTAGGTACATACATAACTTTACTTTTCCTTTACATGGTAGGTACTTACCTATTAGGTTTATTTATCTCTAAACAAACTCTCCGTTTGTCCCTTAGGTGCTTTATAGGAGCACGCAACAAATTGCTCTGGTTTCCTATGTCTTTAGAATCAGAAATAATTTTCACCTAAGTATATGCAATATCAATAGGTAATGTAAGTACCTACTGGCAAAATAGCCTATTACTCCCAAGGATTCAATGGTAGGTAGGTTAGGTATCTACCTACCTAATAAGTTTCATCAAAATCTATTCAAAAGTTAGGTTACCTACTTCCAGAGATTATTTCCAACAATAATCTAAACCTTACCTACTGCTTATAATATACTGCTAACAACGTACCGCGGTTTCACTCGCGTACGTCCCGATCCCGCGGGATCGTGATAAAAAGTAGTCCATGTTACTCCTTAATAATGTAGCTTTTTATTGGTGAAAGAATTTTTTAAATCGGTCCAGGAATTTGAAGTGTATTTGATACATACAAATAAATCTTTCCTATTTAAAAGTACCCCTAATATTAGTATATATTATAGATACTAATAATTAAGACCTACATGTCAGAGTTCTACATGTTATATACTTGTGGTAAAAATATGTTTTCACATATTCAAGCCCCGGCAAAGTAAACAAATACTCATGCCAAACCAGTGTGGTTCGCTAGTAAAAAATAAAAGTAAGCTATAAGCCATCTTGTCCCCAATAATAAGCTACCAGCTGTAGGCATTTCTTACCTAGGAAAGTACTACATAAATGATATTAGAAAAACTATATACTTCCACATAAATTGTAAATGAACAAAAACATTCTAAAGTGTATAAATATTTTATTTACTAGTCGGCAGGTAAAATACTAACAATTATGCAATAAAACCAATATTTTATTGAATTAATAGTACAGTAAGAAGGTGGATAGCCAGAAAAACGTATATAAAAACACGTCATAGCCTAGATACATCATCTTAACACCAAACATCTAAAATGTCATAACTATGCCTCAGCTCCATGAATATTTGTTTTATCCAACTTTTATTTTTATTTCAACCTTTTTAGAAGTTTCGTTACAGCTTTCGAAGTGCAGATTTATCCAAAAATAAGAACAATCGCCGAGTGGTCATGATTAACCCAAATATCTGGGAATTATAATGATCTGCATTGCCGACTAGTCGGCCGACTAGTCGGCAATTTTGGAACCGACTAGTCGGCTAGTCTGCTAGTCGGCAGAACCCCTAGTCGGCCCATCTCTAGTAGGAACCGATTTTGGCCCTTTGGAAAGTAGCCAGTGTCAAGTATTTAATAAAAATTTCTTGCAAGTTGTTTAATTCATGATTTATTTGTCGTACAAGTCGAGGGAATCATTATTCATTATTATAAATGGTGGCTATTTATATGTGCAGTGCACTTTCACGACACTAAATTGATTAAGTAATATAATACACCTCGTCACACCTCAACGCGTTCCCGCCATAACTCCAATTCCGTAAATATTGTGATCTTTTATAAATTCACCAATGGGCAACACACGTGTCGCGATCAAGCAGTTTTGAAGCAGGTGACGTGCATTTTTCAAGTCGACCTTTAATACCATTTTTATGTTTCAAATGCATCTCACCTGCTCGCCACATGCTCTGCACATGCTCGACTTGTCTCCTGCCTGTATTTAGCGGAATTGCCGCCCAGATCCCCAGCTACCTGTATACAATATTATTATATGTATGTATTAT
This sequence comes from Idaea biselata, assembly GCA_958496205.1. Taxonomy (NCBI): domain Eukaryota; kingdom Metazoa; phylum Arthropoda; class Insecta; order Lepidoptera; family Geometridae; genus Idaea; species Idaea biselata. Next base: position 16,767,166 of record OY292395.1, read on the forward strand.
ATATATGTATATTCATTGCTATCGATTCAGTACCTTTTCCGTGAAGGAGTAACAAACATACATACTTACTTACACACAAATTTTCACCTTTAAATTTATTATTAGTAGGATAAAAATGTCCTGCCCTGCCTGTCTCTTATTTTTTGTAAACTTGAATTTTATGAACCACTAGAGAAATAAAACTACTGTAGGTATTGCAAATACACAAGTTATTAAAAAGTTTTTAATAACTTTAGAATTGAAAATAACCACGTTAGTTTAAAATCATCATAAAATAGCAAAATCCTGAGGCGAATTGTGTAAAACTAATTTGGATGTGTAGCGAACCGGTAACTTTCTACTTTAATCCATCATACTCAGCTAGCTCAGACCAAACCGGACTAGTCAACGTAACTTTCCTTTTATATTTGCCAAACCAACTGTGTTCAAATGTTGGAAGTACTACATTGTGAAGGTTGCGAGTTTGATTATCGGGAACAAGTATACTAGTTATTATGTGTTGCCTTAAAATGTTTGTTACTACCTACCTATGAAACACCAAGAACGGGATTCTTGGTGTTTCATAGGTAGGTAGGTATATAGCCTTATATTTAGAAAAGAAAAAAGAAAAAAAAAATTATAGGTATTATATCCGTTGTCTAGTTACCGTAACACATGCTTAGTAGCTTACCACGGGGCTAGATGGCGCTGTGTGTTGTTCACAGAATTTATTTATTTATATTTGGGGATTCGCAGATTAATCGCAAAACTCAAAATTTTTTTTTTATTCAATAAGATATTGACATCATCGTTAGGTTTTCTCAGGTGAGGAGAAGACACAAGAAATTCGTAGGGTTTTTTGCTGTTATCATGTGAGTCACCGTAAGTGGGTTAAGGAACGGTACCGTAGGGCTCCTAGGCCGTCTATTTAAGCGGCCACCGGCGTTTGGCGGCGAAGTGCGTACGACCATTAGCGATTGCATTATAATGTCAAAAGCGCCTAGCCGCACGGTTAGCCGCCTATGCGGTTAACCGCTACTGCGTATGAGGCCTTAGTTGCGACTTTTAGTGCCGCTGGGCGATGCGTTGTTATAGTTTGTTTATTTAATAAGTGCAGGCTTATATGTTTACAAATTAAAAATAAATTGAGTACCTAAATTATTTTTAATAGTTACTTTCAACGTCTACCATTTGAATTTCGGAACACCCTTTTTTGTGGATACCCAAACATTACAAAGCCTCCAAGTTTCATGTTTCTAGGACCAGCCGTCTAAGCTTTACGTTGATCCGTTCAGTCAATCAGTTAGGACTTTGAATTTTATATCTATCTATGGTTACGTATCATAATAACTACAATTCATCTGCACTATATTAAACTTACCTTCGGTCGATTGGACTACAGTTTAACTCAACTACGGTCGATTCATATATGTTTGTTTAAACTATTGGATGACTAACCTACTGGACGACTCAACTACGGTTTATTAAACTACATTCAATTTACCTACGGTTGACCGAACTACCGAACAATTTAACTACTATCGTTATATTATCGCGCGTTTTACTCTAACTTAACTACGGAAAAAAGCATTCTGTGGACCCCGACTAGGGTAGGTTAGGTTATTATTAGAACATGATTACGCGCAGGTTAGGCGCTTGCTGCGCGTAATCATGTTCTAATAATAACCTAACCTACCCTAGTCGGGGTGCTCTGTTTTTCTTTTTGTGGGCCTAATATTTTAATAAAAAGCGTGATATATAGAAATCGTTTTTTATTTGAAAAACACTTAATTATACAAAAATAATGGGGGAAGGGGAAAGGAATTCAGGGAATTTATTTTTATACTAGCAGCTCCCCGCGGTTTCACCCTTTCACTCCCCCTCTTTGCGTTTTCAATAATTTCACAATATTTTCAGCCATAATTACTATATTTATATCAATTTCTACTGTCACATAAAACGTAAGTAAATATAATGTGAAACAGGATTGACACATGACAATAATATAACATGTACATCATGTCTTGCGCTAACCTCATTTTATTAAACAAAATCGGCGCGCAGTAGTCGAGTCGTCCGTAGTTGAAAAATCCAATAGTTCAAACAACCGTAGTATAATCAAACTTAGGGGAGTTAAACTGTAGTTCAGGCGACCAATATTCGAAATGACCGTAGTCGAGTCGACCGTAGTTCAGTTAAAAATAGTGCAGATGAAAATAGTCATTATGATACGTAACCCTATCTATCTATACTAATATTATAAAGAGGAAAAATTTGTATTTTTGTGTGTGTGTGTGTGTGTGTGTGTGTGTGTGTGTGTGCATCTGTATGTTTGTGATGAATAAACTCAAAAACTATTACTTACACAGATTTCAAAAATTCTTTCACCATTAGAAAACTTTGATCCCCATATTCCCACGGAATCGGGACTTACGCAGGTAAAACCGCGGGACGCAGCTAGTGTATATATATACGGAAACATTCTGAAAAGAAAACAAATATGTATCTAAGTATTACAATCATTTGTGTTATGGCAAACCGGGTGTCGCTACACGTAACGGAGGTCGTCGCGTCGTCGTCTTCGAAATGTTAGGTTATTTTTTTTATTGCGACCAAACCTCAAAGCAGCTAAGGTTTTATGTAGGTATTATATACCTACCAACGGGTAACCTTCGTACTAATGGACGAGTGATACGATGTATTTCGGAGAAACTAATGTAATCCGAAAGGGGTTCTTTCTGGACGTTAAGGTGAACTACTTTTACGTTAGGTACATAGAGATAGGTACAGTTCGTAGAGTATTCGAGGATACTAGTACACTTTCATCAGTTGGTATAGGTGTACAAGATACAGCGCCAAAGCGCACCAACTAGTCATACAATTTTTTTTGGAATATGTGTATATTTGCTAATACGTTTTAGCAGGTGCTACCTGTACCTACATATATGATTTTTTTTGTAATAAATTTTCATTAGAGCTTCCTAGAACTGTGAAAAAATATAGAGATCAAATACGTACGAAATAATGAAAAAATATCGTGGAGCATATTTATGTAATGGCGAATAGGGAAAAATCGAAGGGACCACCTTCGATTTTTCCAACCTGACATCAGAATGGCCGGCCACTTTGGATCGTTAATCCAAGGTACTAAATAGGTACCTACTAAATAATGAGTGTAGTTTGGTTTAAATCTATTGCTTGGTCCGGCCAAGCTGACGCACACAAAAAATAGACTCTGCAAATGTGACTTAATTTGAGAATGCGTTGAATTGTTTGAAGTATCTTAGGATATGTTTAATCACGATATTCAGACTGGATTGGGTCTTATGCGTGTGAAACCACAGGACGCTGCTAGTTGTCTAAATAACTGCGTACTTAGGTTTAAATATTAAGGCAATAATATTGCGTAATTCTTCTTCGCAAAGGAACTCCGGTAAATATTTATTTCGTGGAAAGCTCTACAAAGTCGGAACCAGATGCCGACATTTTTAAACTTTACAATACAACTTAGAATTTCTTTTATAAAATATAGGAACTGGTATTTTGAAATTCGGTTAACTTGCGGTGAGATAGTAAAAGTACCTACATATTCATCGCAGAGTCGTAATAAATTTGCTATTCTTAGGTACATTGTTTTCAAATCGAGCGACTTTCTCGGTGGTTTCGGCTAAGATTTGACCCATCGGTGACAAACCTTAGCAGAAACTAGCGAAAAACAAAGAAGGTACTTACTTATTAGCACAGTACACATAAGGAACAGTACTGAAACTAAGCCTATTTCACAAAATAAATACCATACGTCACCTACGTGTCATTGTAGTGATAGGGTTGTCACTTCATTGTTTTTATTATTAAACATACTGTGTTCTGTATGTAATATTCGATCAATAAATCTCATTAACATAACTCGTTTACAAATAAAATGTAAATATGTAATGGCATGATGTCAGTTAATCTCAACAAAAGACGATAGTTTAATTGTAGATCTTTAACTTGTCATAACGGCGTAACCGTAATGACAAGTTAAAGACTTACATGCCAATTTGGTAAATGTTAAGATGTTTTACAAGTGCGGCGGGATCGTATGCGAGCCGCGAAGCGGTTAGACGAAGACGTTTCGTGCGGACTTTTCGGGGCCGCACGGGCCGCAGGGCCGCCATCTTGGATTAACATTTCGACACCACTATCAGCTTCACCACCCTCTAAAACCATGAAAACGACACCCATGACGAAAAAGTTGACATTTTCGTGCAGCCGCCATCTTGGATTGACATTTTAACACTACTATCAGCTTCACCACCCTTGAAAACCATGAAAAGGACACCCATGACGAAAAAGTTGACATTTTCGTGCATCCGCCATCTTGGATTAGCACCATCGGCGACAGCACCATCGGCTTCACCGAATCACCACCATCGAAAACCATAAAAACGACACCAAGTTGATATTTATCATATCACATTTAAACATTTTGCCAGCAGTTTTTTTTGAGGGGTCCTCAGACAGATTCGTAGACAGGTATGTTTTGCATTCGTTAGAAATATAGGGTCATAGGGTATTCTCGACACAAGTAATTGGTAGGTATTTTCATTTTCTGACCTTTTTTTCTTTTTGAAGCGTAAGTATAATATTATTATACCTACGTCATTTTAATTTTATTGATTGTTTAGATTGGTCTTTCATGATAGGTATCCTCCTAATATTTATAAGGAATGTAAAGCAACACATATTGGGGCCGCCATCGCATTAGATTTACATTTGTAATATAATCATGAATTTGCAAACATCGTTTACACAAACCTTAGACACAAACATAAAATTCAAATATAATAGGTACCTAATATAAGTAAATCATTCTTACCTTCAAAATCACCAGAAAGTTTAAAAACACGATAAATCCGGTTTTCTTGAACCAGAGTTTAAGCAACCGTATACACTACGCAATACATTCCGGGCATTTTTTTAACGAAAATAAAATTATTTATTTATAAATAATGTTTTTCTTTGACGCGACACGCACTAATGTCAGTAATCCCAGGCATACTTAGAGTCTCGTAAACGCGCATGTTTGTTTGAGTGAGCCGTTTTGACCATTTGTAAGGAGTTTCTATACTGTTCCTTATGTGTACTGTGTTATTGGTCCATTTTCTGATATTGTCAATTGACACGCCCCCTTTGTACCCTTTGTTTTACTCGAAGACGGCTTGACCGACCGAGATGATTATTTTTGAAATTGAATGATGGGAGCTCCGAGTTGATCACATAGTTTGGTATGGATCTGATGAGGATCATTGGATTGATGAACGGGATTGCAAAATGCAGTAAATTAACCCACTTCATTTATAATAATAATAATAGCAAATGTTTATACTTTATACATCATTATAATAATAGATAGATAGATGATTCAGTTTTTCTTTCAATTATTTCTTGTAATTTGGATTTTTGGTAATCTATCTATCTATAAATAATTTCAAATATTCATAATCACTTTTATTTCGTAGATAATTGATTCAAAAACTTTTAGCGGAATGATTTTTTAAACTTCGTAGCATTTTTGCTTTGATTTCGTAGCACACTGATTTTAAAGCTTCGTAGCAGTGATATCATTTTCGTAGCAAATTATACTTTGACTGTGTAGGAGTGATTCCGAACCTTTGAAGTAAGTAAAATAGTAGGTAGAGATAAATGATACTATATATTTTAAGGGTTCCGTACCCAAAGGGAAAAAAGGAATCCTATTACTGAGACTTCGCTGTCTGTCTGTGTGTCCGTCTGTCCGTCTGTCACCAGGCTGTATCTCATGAACCGTAATAGCTAGACGGTTGAAATTTTCACAGAAGATGTATTTAGGTAAAAACAAAATAAAACAAATATTTAAGAGGGGCTCCCATACAACAAACGTGTTTAAAAAACAACAAGAAAAATTATTGCAATGTGAGGTCGCTTCTGATTGGTCAGGACAAATCGAGTAGATCATGGAATTCAAAATGGCTGCCCTATCTATATACCAGTCTGCCTTCACTTTACCAAAGATTTTCTTATAAGTTTTAGATTTTCTTTGTGCCAAAGTTTTTTTTTTCTTTTTTTTTTGAGTGGTGTGGTTGTATGTTGGGATTAAGAATCGAAGCTAAATATTTCACATTTTCTTATTAAATTTAAAAATTGGTTGTTGTAAACCATTTTAGGGTTCCGTACCCAAATGTGATAGTGGTACGGAACCCTTCGTGCGCGAGTTTCGCACTTGGCCGGGTTTTTTTACTTTTTTTTCTATTCCGTAGCGTAGCATTTTAAGTTTGAGTGCATGTTTATGTGTGTATGATGGTTGTCCCACCTTCTCACAAAAACCATTGCCCCGATCGCGCCAATACTCGGTATTTGTAAATAGCTACAGACCTGGGGCCCAAGTCTGCGCTCACAATCGTGTTTCGATAGAGTGTCGATAGAAGAGTAATTATCATATTAGACGTGTATTTAACACATTGTCTATCAAATGTGTATGACAAATATGACACGCCAAATATGACAATCACTATACAATCACAATATAGATAGACATTATAATGAGAAACGATTGTGAGAGCAGACTTGGGACCCTGGAATAACATATAGGCTATGTACTTTTCCTATACAATTATTGTTTTAAAACGGGATACCTATGTCCAATGTTTATTAAAGAATTTATTTCGCCAGTAACTGCAACTAGCTTGTTCACGAGCCCGAGCGAAATCGAATATCGGTGTCCATAACTTTATTACGGAGACCGATATTCGATTTCGCCTGGCATTATAAAAAACTTGGCAAATTTACTATTTTTAAATATTATTTGTAGCGAAAACATCCATGTTAGTTTAAAACCGAATATTAGGTTTCTTTCTACCCGACTGCTGAAGGAGGTTTATGTTGCTTTTTGAAAAAATGCTTATTGGTAATCAGAACCAACGCGTTGAACCGCTTCGCCACGGGTAGCCCCACGGGTAGCCCCACGGGGCTACCCGTGGCGAAGCGGTTCAACGCGTTGGTTCTGATTACCAATAGTCGCGGGTTCGAATCCCGCCGGGTACTAAAGTTTTTGAAAGCATTTTTTCAAAAAGCAGTATTCCTAAGTGTGGATTAACACTAAGAAATAATGTTTACGAGGTTTATGTTTTCGAAAGTGTGTATGTATTTCAAGTGTATGTATGTGGGTGGGTATGAATGAATGTTTGTATCCAATTTTCGTTTGTCACTCTCTGTAGCCAGAACGGTTAAATGAATTTTAGCATATGATGTGTCATTAGATTCGTAATGACAACGCGAGTGTTTTTAGCAAAATATGGAAACAAAAATAATACAATATGGCGGTATTTAGACAGGATAATGTAGTTTTTTAATGTAGGATAACCAACTTTTTTTTCTTCGAACTATGTATATAAATATCAAGGTAGGTAGGTATATTTTATTTCACCAAATGCTAAAATAAACAAAAAGTTAATCAAAAAAAAAAAGCGGCAGGAAAAAGTTGGCTGCTAAATAGCTTGAAACAACGCTCGGATGATGAAGCTCAGCTAGACAAGTACCTACTATCCTTAGAAGTCTAAAGCAGGCAGGCGGACGGGACTTATAAATTTTCAAGTTATTTCCCGCCCTCTTTTTTTGCCTGCTTTACTTCTAAAGCTAGTAGGTACTTGTCTAGCTGAGCTTGTTTCATGCTTTTTAGTAACCTGCTTTTTGCAGTCGGCTTTTTTTATTTTTTCTCTGGACATTCCTGCGGACTCGGAACTTACGCCGGTGAAACTGCGTAGCGCTGCTATCCTACTAATATTATAAATGTGAAAGTTTGTATGGATGTTTGGATGTTTGTTACTTTTTCACGCAAAAACTACTGAACCGATTGCGACATTGAGGCTGTAGGTACTTAAATTTTCTCAGCAAAAGTAACACCAAAGACAAGCAAGATAAGAGCGCGCAAGTTACCAGACGTGCTTTATTTCCCGTGGGCTCTCGTAATATGAAACAAATTTTGGCCTGCAATGCTGATTCAATTTATTTCGTACATATACTTAGAAGCTCTTTGTGCCTGTGGTTGTATGCTAACTAATTGGGACATCTCTTTCTTTTTCCTACCTAATTCCTTTGTATAAAAAAATGATGGAACAAAGAAAATACATCTGTGTAACTATTATAAGACTGTGTGTTTTTGACAAAACGTTTGAGAGTTTTGGAGAGATAACGTGTTATCGCATAATAATTGTCTTGGTGCAGTTTTGTTTTTGTTTGAAACCTAGTTAATCTAAGTGAATATATATAATTTTAATATCTTTCCGTGAAAGAGCACAAACACTTAGAACATGAAAATTAATGCCGAATATGGACTTTTCTCATTGCGTCCAAATCTCCTACAAAGATGTATTGTACAGGCCAACGAGTTTGTATTGGTAGTCTGTGTAAGCCCATTTGTCCTTTTGAGAAAGTAGACTCAAAAGTCTAATTTAGACTCAAAAGTCTACTTTCTAAAAAGCTACTTTGTTAATTAACCTACATGAAAGGTTGTGGTTTTCGTGGTCCTCTACCAATAAAGACTATTTTCTGAAATAATAATAATGAAGAAAAAAAATACCAGCATAAAAATCATTGAGACAATACGGTTAAAACATTATTGAGTGAAAGAAAAATCGGCTGTTGTAGGCGTTACGTTTGATATCCGATAAGCGTATATTTACCGTCATTATTTCTGTTCGAAAATTATTCTGTCGAGAAGTTTATTGAGGCTCAAATGTCAAAAGGACAATCTTTGCAAAAATATTTGAACAAATTAACATCGGAAAAATGACAAAGGAAAATCGCAAAAAGAATTTACTATATTATACTTCGGTCGCTTTGTACGAAGAATTTTTTTACATTAATCTCTGTAGCTATCTCTGTCGGTCCTGCATAAATATTACCTACATCTGTCTCACTAACATAAATTGATACGTAAATACGTGCACTGTATGTAACGTTAACAGTTTGGGCATGTTCGCAACGTAAAGTATCGGCTCGCGCGGCCGTCAAGTCGCGATCGCCTGCCGCCGAAGCGGCAGTATTGCGCTTCAGGCGCGTTGTGAGTAAGTTCAAACTATTATCGTTACAGTGCACGTATTTACGTATCAATTTATGTTAGGAGGCAAGCATGACCGGTAAAACTGCTATCAATCACGACGATACGCAGTATAACACCACATTTTTCCTAATGGTTGATACGCTTCGGGCGTAAATATAGGTATATATCGTTATGAGATAAATATTAATAAACAAAACTATATACACGTTTAAAATCTTATAGCTAGGTTATAGTTTAGGTTATCAGAGTAAGATTCTGTACACTAGCGAGACGCTTAGTTGAATTCCTTGGCGAATATATTCAGATACGGGTTCTAAACTATGTCATTGATCGTACCCTGCCAGATATTCGTTTAGATAGTGAGAAGATATATTATGGTAACTACGACGAAAGATTCAACCTCAGAATGCCCCAATTTCACAAAGTCTCAACCTACTCTCAACCTTGTTTACTTATGAACAACAATCTTGTTTCCCGGAATCACCTCCAATATGTATCCCATTTATTTTAACGTTATAAGTAAAAACCTTTCCATTTTGCCGTAGCATCTAATAAGCTGATGTAATCAATTCCGAAGAGACATTTTATATCCAATTTCGAGGAAGTAATGTTCTTTAATGCTTGCTATACCTAGGTAGGTATTAAAACTGATAACATCTTTGGAATATCTTGTTGTACCAAATTCATATTTATTTACAACATTTTCCATAATACGAATTGAGGCTACTGCCATGGTACCTACAATGTGAAACAAATTCTTAACTAGGAACTATAATAAAATTATTAATTAAAACTACAAGTCTGACAAAATTTGGTCAGTATGTTACTTCTCTTCTTCATGTCGTATTATATATTAAAAAATAAAAAGCCTGTTGTTATAAATATGTACTTAATTACAAAATGTCCAAGAACATCGGGCAGTTTGGGAGTGATTAATTGCTTTGTCCAATCCCACGACCCATGGACCATTACATAAATCAAAAAAATAGCCACAACAAAATTGTAACCCTCGCCCTCTTTTGAAGTCGGTTAAAAAATTATATGGATCATTTGATAAATCGAGACAGCCCGCCTCGATTTATCTTTGATTTATTAGTCTAGAAAGTGACAGTACCTGCTCGCATTACTATAGGTATTCCTAACACAGAAAGGTACTTAGGTTATGTTCAAGGTTCTAATGTAGGTAGGTAGGTAGGTCATACATAATGCTCTTCACGCAGTCTCCCTGCCTTAACCCTTTGGCAAAGACTTCCAATAAAGGTTAATAAAAAGTCATAACGTGGCCTATACCATTTTTTAAATTTTACCCAAGTCATGCTGTACGATAAATCACGATTAATCGTCCAGTTTTTGTAACATTGTTGCCACGATTCCCGCGAGCATTATTTTGTGATTAAAGTGAAAAAATATACTGTCTTGAATGTGACAATTTCATTTGCATGTAAAACGTTCCGCCTTAATATTAAAATCTTTCGTCATAGTCTCTCAGCTCGAACGAACAACACATTAGCGACTCATCAAAAAACATCGCCATAATATTTCCTTCGAAACGTCTGCAATGTTTAGCATTCACGGGAAGCTCTCGTAAAATAATATTATCTACACACTCATTCGCATTCATTCTTAGTTTCTTCTTGTAAATATAATTCTCACAATTTGTTATGAGTGTAGGTAGATAGTATACCTACCTTTGTAACGACGAAAACGCGAGGCAAACTTTGATTTTATTTAGTTAAATCTATATTCATATTTTTATCGACTAGATAAAAATATGAATTTACCTAGCTTACTTTGGAACTTACACGATTCGCATTCACAATGAAAATAAACAGGTCATAACCGGTTATTAGGATTTTAGTTTTCCCTTCAGCATTGGAAGCATTGAATTTTAAAAATCATTTTGTAATTCTTAATAGTCCACAGCTTAACACCTTTAAAATATAATCTTGATTGATTAATTTATTAAAATAAAATAACCATTAAAAAAATTTGCAGTGGATTCGCCCTGATTTGTGCGGTCGAGACCCTTTCGCCACCTGCTTCATTAATTATTCAGCATTTGTTTACTCATCTGTTTGATTGTTGCAGATCATAACTCACCGGGGCGGCGACCGCAATGCTCCTCGTCCTAAAGTTCAACTGTTTTTGATATGATATTCGTTTTAAGAGTTTTAACACTTTTAATAACATTACAATTAGTACGTTAATGACAGTGTATGAATGTGTGTGTAAAATGTGCTATTAATACGTCGAGCATCTGTCGCGAGAAGTATAAAATTGTGGATAGTTAATTATAGTGAGAATGTCGTCGCGTACGGGACAGCGCGGGACGTCCGTGGCGACGAGCCAGCGGAAGCACAGGTCCCGGTCCACCACCAGGTATGACCTCGAGAAGAAGCCGAAGAAGAAAGACCTGCGGACCACGGGCACCACCAGCCTCGTGTCCATTCCAAACAGCATCAAACTGACGATGCTGAACAGTGGCCTCATTTCTTTCGGTGAGTTATATTACTGTGCTCCGTATTTTACCCGCGTAAGTCCTGAATTTCGTTGAAAGTTTTTTTTTCGCTAACATCTTAATTGTAAGTGTCAATACAGGACAGACATTCTGAATAATGTAAACCTCCATCTTAAATTTTATTTTTAAAATGTCTGTTCTGTTTTAACAACCCACAAATTATATTATATACCTAGCGATCTTAAAGGTCTGAATGTGGTCATCTACTTTTAATGCTGACCGTACATAGTACATAGAGATGTGTTATAGTTAGACAATCCGGACCACGCAAGCACTTTACAGAACCTACATAGGCATTATTTCCATTAAAAACAGGAGATCAACTGGGTCGAGTTTGTTATGAAAAAGTGGTTCCAGGAACGCTAACAATTTATAGATAGGGCCTATATTCTGTAGGTAAAAGTCGAAAGCTGAACAATTTACTGTATCTAGAAGATGTATTCTGCTCATCACTTCAAAGATCCTTGTCTGATCTTCACCAAATTTTGACGAGACTGATTTAAAGATCAAAACGCCGGTCAAAGAAAACATCCTCCAAAATACATTAAAGTAGTTCAATGAAAGGTTTAAATATCCAATAGTGTTATTGAATTGCTTATTGTTTTGTGGGTACACTGAAACAGGGTATGGATTTATATCACGTACAAGCTACTTAAAATCATGTTGTTCCGCTTAAATATATTTATATTCGGGTTACTGTTTGGAATATTAAACTGCTAACGGAAAACGTAAATACAGGGTTATTTCAAAATTGTATTTCTTTTTGTCTTACTGTGTAAACTAAGGTAAGGCGTTGTTAATCCCGAAAGTTTTTGTAAAAACTTTTTATGATTTAACCGAAAATTAGCTTTTCATTTACCTTACAGTCAATCCTGAAGAAGGGACCCGTAAAGGTCTCGAAACGTTTAGCGTTGAAACAATGCTAAAAGTTATAAACAACACGCGATTAAAACCGAAAAATATCTTTAATTTTCAATACAACATCGCAAAAACAGAAGAAAAATTTAAAGATAGATATAGGATAGTTAAGATAGTTGATAGTTCTAAGATTTTTAGGATAATTTGATACGATAAGATTTAAGGACTTTTCATGGCAGACAGTGCAGTGCACTAAAATGATGAATCAAAAATCTGGAACTTTCTATTAAAATTCCCGACTTCAGATTACACAACACATATGTAAGTCGGTGGCACTATATTATGTAGTTGAGGTTATTTTGTTTTATTTGAGTATTCCCAACTACTACAACTACAAATACCCAACTATTAAATGCCCACCGTTAACATCTATCTTAACTTTATTAGACGGTTAATTGAATAAAATAAAGTTACATTTCGTAACGTCTCGCAGGAAGAAATTTGAGGAACAATTGTACAAAATATTTTACTGCCAATGCCGCCTCGTCAGAGTTCGTTCCATCCATCAGTCAAACCGTATTTCCATTTCGGAAACGAACGGTCGCGATCCAATCACAGTCGCTTCGGATTTGATAAATGTTTGTCGATAATTCTTTGTGTAAAAGTCTTCAGGTAGGTAGGTTCCTTTACTGAGGCGTCTACCCATTTACTTTGTTGGAGGTTTCAGACGAAATCTAATAATGTTCGTCATTTGTTACGGTGGTTATCCTTGATGCCCGCGTTTCTTGTGATACCTATTGAAACATATTTGGGAAGATATTTAATAATACTTTCACAAAAGCACACAATTTTACCAATATCTCACCAAATGGGGAGTCTTAGATGTAGCACACACGTAGGAAAATTGATTTGTAGCGACGATCTCTAGAGTTTCTGTAATTCCTCTTCTTCCGAACCCTTTTCTTCCGTTTTTTACTTCCTAAAAATATGATATTTTTTTTCTATTTTTACAAAGTAAAACTACGCTTTCTGTAAGTGAATTCTGAACTAAACATTTGTGTGTGATTTTCAATCATTGGGAATGTTTATAAATAACCTGACACGGGTGCACCTGGTGGAGAGAAGGCTATGGTGCTCGCTGAGGGGTTTATTAACGATATTTTGGAGCTGAATCGCTTTAGCGCCCGACTTATGTGCTTATTAAGGTGGTTCTACCCACTTGGTAAGTGCCTATTGTCAGGTCGCAAATGACTCTAACACTCTTGTGAGTGACAATCAACGTCAGCCAAAATGTGACAAAAGCCGAGTCCACGCATAGGGTCGTTTGTGAATACGGCTGTTCATCTCATGATGCTGCGCTCTATTGCTCGTTGGCATAGCAGACCCCATGGCTGACCTCTATCTTAGGTAATTTGTAATTCTAACATCTTTGATAATGAATCTACCGATAACACAGTATCTCTTTAAAAAAAACACAATGATTTTGTAGATGCGTCATTCTATGCATTTACCACGTAAACGAAGTCGTAAATGTGCGATAAAATTAACTAATTGCAAAACACAAACATCCCAGAGTAATGGGTATTACGTATTTTAGATCTGAAAATAAATTTGCAATCACGCAACAAGAATGCACGACCAAATATGGTTCCGAACGCTGCGAAAACAATTCCAATTTCTCAAATAACTATGACGTAGGTACGAGTACTATGTAAAAAGTATATAGACGTCAATAGGAATCGAACAGATGAGCGGTGTCAGTCAATAACGTTTGGCGAACTATGATGTCAGTGGAGGATGTGCAAGTACCTACATTGTACGTAGGTTTATCTGAAGCGTTGTATGAAGTACAATTTTAAAATTGGGAATGAAATTGTAAAATGTTTTCCATAAGTTTAGAATTGAATTGGAAGTTGACTAGCGACATGCGACGCTCCAACCACCAAGTGAGTTTTGGAGCGAATTCGTTATGTAAAAAAATGTAGTGCTGAGTTTTCAAACCTAGTTAAAATAATAAGTTACGGAGAAGGCCAGTCGCCGTAGCGTCGCAATTTCCTCCACAGAATAGGCGATAGTCACAAAAAAATCACGACGCTACGGCGGCGCCCCTACTACGTCGCGACATATGAGTGGCCTTAATTGTTTTATTTTGGTGGCATGTTAGTTAATTTAGTTACGTGAAAGTGTTCAAGTGTATTGAAATAATATCAGTACCGAACATGAACTTCTAGTTGCTTCCAAATCTTCTTTAGAATTGTGGTAAAGTTTCTAGCCTATATTACTATGACGCCCCTCGGCTTTACTCATTGTGATAACACTGATAACTAATGGATGACTGATTGTTTTTGTATCTGAATTGATATGCAAATAAATTTTTAATACTTGACACTGGCTGATTCCTAATCATAATAGCCATAATTCGGTATAAGCCCGAGAAGAAAAAAAACACCTGAGCTCGGCGTAAGGTGGGTTTAATCTCCACTACAATATTAGAATAAAAACAAGGCATAAAACATTTTTCAATTTCTAAATTTCCCTAAAGACGATATCACTTTTGCACATTTTATGTGTCAAATAGTGAGAATGCTGTAAAGACCCACCGGTAGATGCATTTAGGTAATCACCTTTTGGTACAGTCCACAAGTAAGTCCGTCATTGAATTGTTTTTGTTGTAGAAACGATGAAGATACAAGACGCGGTCGAAGGCTACCATTATGACAGCATTATAATATTCATTTCGCCTTATTGTCTCATATCATAATAATCCATAATTGGCAACTGATTCATATCAGATAGATCAATCAAGAGCAACCTCGTCCTTTCACGGCTCACTGAACGCTTTACACTTCCCTACCCTAACGTTTAATTTTATGAATATTAGATTTATCCGAGCGGTGTCGGCAAATTGAAACTTTTCTCATTTTTGTGCGTTGGGATCAATTATTTTGGTCCCCTAGCCGAGTTGAATTATTGTTATTGTGTACGTTTAAAATCGGGATGAGTTCATCGTTTCCTAAAGTAGGTTGGTAGGAACGAGTGGGTAAGATTTAGATTATAAGGAAAGTTTAAAATGTATCCCTCGTTTTCTTGATATTTTAAAGACCATTAATTTCAACGGTAATTAAACCACGAGTAAAGTTACTGTTTCTCATGAAATAGTTTAACACAATTTTTGATAGAGGGCACAATGCAATTCTGGGGGATTATCGACTGAAAAAGTATCTCTTCTCGCAGCGAAGACCAGCGAAAATAAATAACTAATAAGCGAATAATACCCGGCAAAAAGTAACTGTGTAAAAGTTAAAAAAATCTACAGAATTTCACTTTTTAGCTTCTTGCAGTTTTTGTTATTTTATTTTCAATTAAATACCTACGTAGTACTTATGATGTTTAAAAAAGAAAGATGAAAAAAATGTCCTGTCATAAAACAGAACTAGCCCCTATCGTTTAACTCAAAATTAAAACAAAGTAAAAACGTAAGCACTCAACCACCTCTTTAACTTACTGGAACGAACGGTAAAACTGACGAAACCTTACCGGTACATTTAGCCGTTGTACCGGTGAGTGTAGGGTAATTGGTGGTCCCGGACCCGGCCGGAACTCGCCGCTCGAGGCTTCCGCCATCCGCCCTCTGCGCCTCGTCGCCCCGTCGCGCCATCTCCCGCCTGTCACGAAAATTGTGCTGCTACGCCATCAACCTAGAAAAAACATGAATACGGCATTTGTACATCAATTTTAATAGTAGTCTACGATTTGACACAAATCTCCCCAAAGATAAAATGTCAAATACAAAAATCAAAACGTAGGCTAGAATACAAAAAAAAAAATCAAGTACAGTACATTTTTTACGCAAAATGTGCACTAAACCCGCCAAAAGAGTATTACTTAGCCCTCTCAGTGAGCAAAATACCCCAGCAATTAAAAATCCAACACAACGAAGAAAATCTGTAAATTCAAAGAACCTATATAGCTATCGAGTTTCGTAAAGATCGGCTAAGAAATACGACCTGTAGAGGAGAAGCAGCACACTGGCAGACGAAAGAATATTTTGTCAGACTTGAAATGGAGCCTTACTCTTCTCTGAGACGCTGCGCTGCGCTCGCTCGGTCTAAAACAAAAACATTTCTTATTACAAAACCAGCGCACATACACAAATTCCGCGTCGAAGTAGAGCTAGAACGATTTCTGAAGAAAACTGTAAGTCCACTTCATAGTACGTCGTCGTTGTTCTATACAGACTGACAGATAATTGGTGTAGTGTAAGCCTTTGTTACTGCTTTACTCTGTTACAAAGTTGGTTTGTTATTGTGTCCCTTAGTTCTTTGTGTTCTGTGCCCGGTAGTAGGCTTCAGAAAATAGGCTGATCGTTCAGTAAGACAAGTATTTGTCAAATAATTAGGTAGCGCTATCTCACCAGTCACTTTTTGATATATAGCTGCGTCCCGCGGTTTTACCCGCGTAAGCCCCGATCACGTGGGAATATCGGGATCAAAAGTAGCCTATGTTCATCAGGGTGAATGTAGATTTCTAATGGTGAAAGAATTTTTGAAATCGGTCCAGTAGTTTTTGAGTTTATTCATTACAAACATACAGACACACGTACACACAAAAATACAAATATTTCCTCATCATATTTGGTAGATTAAATTAGCGATATGGTCTTAGATGTGGCACGCTTATCTTGATGATGCTAGTCATGAGGGAAGATAAGAGGGCAGCTTTGATACATAGTACCAAGAAGTATGGTATTCGATACAGACATAGGCCGGTGCAGCCTCTGGAATATAGGTTGGAACTTGTTCATAGACCATACCGGCATCGTTGGTAATGTTTTGGTGAGATACTAATCAAGCGCTCACCTATCTATATTTTATATATTACCGGTCATCCGGCAATCACCATTTTTTATAAGCATAATCCCCACAAACTAGGATTAACAAGGATAGTGGGGAAAACGCATTTTTTTTTATTATAATCTTCCCTTTTTGGGGACCTTTTAGTAGATTATGCCAATAAACCTGTACCGGATGTTACCATGTATTAGATGTTACCATGTAATCCGTCATTATATAGGAGTCTTAGGAAATGGTGGCCGTACTCAAGGCTTTACTCAGGAAATTTATGAAATAATTTATATTATCCATGTACACGTTTCCGAGGTATAAGACTTTATATTATTTTAGTTTAAATATTTCCTAAACAGCAATAGGAAATCTGTTAAATTCGAACGTTGGTCTCTAACAAAGAACAGGAAGTAACGGGAGGTGTTTTGCGTTCGCGGGAGGTAACGGGGATCTAATTCAAAATAAAATTGTGAAATTTACAGGTTACAATTGAACTTTAGTAGAACTTTTTGATAGAATTTTAATCAGTGCGGGCTCCAGCACTTTAGGAAGTCCCTTAGCCTAGGGAAAGTTGTGTCACACAATGTCCCCTCAGCCCTTGTGTGACAAAACGCAGAACCAACCACGATTACGACCGATAGCTATACAAAGTGCGCCGAGTCAGCTAATCTATCTATAAAAATAATACAAGATAAAATGTTCTATTGTTCATGTGTTTTGAAAGATAAACACCAATATAAAACACATGTTCTTCCGCCACTTACAAAGACGGGCAACAATTTAAAAGTTATTGCATCGAAACAAAGATAAACCCACAAAACCCGCTCGTAACCACTGAATTGCTACGAAGATAGGGTCTACGCTTCTACGACGCCGCTACATGATCGCTACGGGCTACGACTATGCCAGATGTCTTTATGTTATGCCACGAACATTAAACATGATGTCTTTTATACAGTATGAAACATTAAATTACTCGTAATTATCTATATTAAAGTAAATTAATAAAGAAACAGACAGACAGACATAAATGAATTAAATCTACAATGGCACTCTATAATTAAGTAAATTTAATGTAGTCTCCTTTGAAGTATAATACTGCGAAGGAGAGTAGTAGAGGTATAATATTTTACCAATTCCATTCCCTCTTTGTTAGTTTCCACAATTTAAATCCAACAATCGCGATAGATCGGACAGTTCCCTTTACAATAGCTTGTTTTGACACATGCCTCTGTAAGTCGGTATTGTTCCTTAAGCGAGTTTCGGGATCCTTGAGTAGTAAATTAATATGTTAATTGTATGTTAATGAAGGAGAGTTATTGTTCGAAATAACTTCCATTTTGTTGAGGAAATTTCTCATTTAAGAAAGGTCAGTTTTTCGCAACGGGGCTGTTAATTCTAGCGTTGCGTTGTTGTAAGAAATTAATACATATATACAACATTTCTGTTCCTATAGATGTAATATAGCGCATTATCAATACAACTAATTTACCTAATATCATATTCGTAATAAACGTTAAAAAAACAAAATAACTTAAAAAACATATTAATTGAAACGAAATGACAATAAATTATAAATTCATGTGAAAAATTACTAAATTATTAATTTATCTACTAATGTGAGAATATTAAAGACTAGCTGCGTCCCGCGGTTTCACCCGCGTAAGTCCCGATCTCGTGGGAATATCGGGATCAAAAGTAGCTTATGTCAGGGTGAATGTAGCTTTCTAATGTTAAAGGAATTTTTGAAATCGGTCCAGTCGTTTTTGAGTTTATTCATTACAAACATACGACACACAAAAATACAAATCTCTTCTCTTTATAATATTAGTGTAGATTAATGAAAACGTTTCACTAGTAGTATAGGCCTACGCTCAGTAGCTAATTAAAATAGATTGGTCAATTTACTTTGCGACGCTTTAATTGTAGGTATTTTATCTACACTAATGTTTTAAACCTTCAACAATACGTTCGCACAAATCGCACATTACGACCTGCATTAAACTGGATTGATTTGTTAGAACATTTTTACTTTTCTCGGCTTCCGTGCCTCAAAGGTTCAAAAGGATCCTTAATTAGATCACTCGCTTCGCTTATCCGTCTGACTGTCCGTCTGTCTGTCTGTATATGGTAGGTACTTTCCGTTGACCCACAGCCCCTTATTTCGTTTAATTGAAAATTTCGTCTGTACTTACAACAGCCGTCATTACAATGAAACCGTGGCATGCTGCTAGTATACATATCTAATAACAACGTCCTGGCAATATATTTTTAATTTTCCCAAAAGATTAAATGAATCTTTGCGAGTTCGTTAGACTAATATTACCTACTGGGGCAGTTTTATGAAAGATTTTATAAAAGCTTTCGTAATATATTTTCTGAAGATTGGCTCACTGTTGGTTGGCTATTGAAAAATGTTCTGAATTTTGTTACCAAAGTTGTTGCGTGTTTAATAACTTGATTCAAAGTTTTTTGCAATATCTCAAGATTGTGAAACGTTATAAATAGCCCTATAAGGCCGGTTCCTAATTCATCATTTTCTTTGGAAATCCATCGCTTTTGGATTTAATACAAATAAAAATATATTGTAACAACAGACAACAGAAAGTTTACTATAGGATCTCTTAAATAAAAATTATCTATGATTGCCCGAGCGAGCGAAGCGTCTCTGTTTCAAGTCTGGCAAAATCTTATTTTGTCCATGAGTATGTTAAATTGTTTCTCCTCTACACTTCGTATTTCTCATCCGATCTTCACGAAACTTGCTGTTATTTAAATACCTTGAGTTTATAGATTTCTTTGTCTTGTTTATTTTTTGGATTTAACTTCGTGAGAAATTCCGCCACTCCAGAGACGTAAGTGCTCGCGAGGTCTACTGTTTTCAGAACTAAATAAATAATTAAAATAAACAATTACAACTGAAACCCACAAAAACATATTTTCATACACAGACCTAAACTGAAAAGTAAAACGGTGCATCTCCACTTCTATTGCCTGACTGTAAACACATTAACATGGTGCTAAATTCTGCGGTTGCGTTCTCTTAGAGACGATAATTTAGATCTAACCGCAAACTGTGTACCTGCGCAATGAATTATAATTGCGGTTTCGACGTATAATATAACAGGCTGTAGGTACAACAATTAGCAAAGTAAGCGCCTGTAGAATGGCATGTTACTGAGCATATTTCTTGAATAATGGGGGTGCATATTGCTCTCGTAGGGTGTAGCCCTTAGGGAGCGTGCTCACAGAAGAGTCTTGGCAGAGACACGAAGTACCATTGTTACTACTCTCTTTTCTATGAGATAGTGCGTTCTATATACGATTTTAAACTTACATGGTTGTTTTCACTACAAATATTATTATACAACGGGGTATCACCTACCCGCAATCTCCAGTCTCGTGAACAAGCCAGTTGAAATTACTGGCGAAATATCGAGCTCCGTTAAAAAAAAAACAAGTTTAAACATGGTAAATACCCCGTTGTATAATAATATTTGTAGTGCGTTATATACCTTGTTTCTTAATAAAATTGTAGACTACGAGTTGACACATGTTTCTGAATGAAAAATGTCAAATACAAAGAACCAAATCGTCAGATGTAGTCGAGAATTAAAAACGTAGTATACCTTTGTGCGAATTCTCTCAGTCGCTCAGTCATGTTTGATTTGTTATATTCGTTTTCGGAATCATTGTGTAGTTATTACCAGTGTTCAGTTTTATTTTTATATTATCGATGGTCATATAAAGGGCGCCGGGTCAGCTACTAATTAGTCAATAACAAGTGAAATAATAATGTGTAATATGGAATTAATATAACTCAGAATGGGGATGAGCTATTTTAGTTTTGGTGATTTTGTTTTTCTTTGTTTAGTTTTTTTTTTAATTAATATTTGTGAAGTTATTGTTTCTTGTGTACAAAATAAATACCTAACCATTACCATTAAATATACTTCATGTTGTTCATATAACTCAACATTCTCTAGTTAAGGTTGATTAATATTTTATAAATATTAACATAATTTTCCTTTGTTTCATGTGCCGAAATCGAACCTGCTACATAAAGGTAAGAAAAAACAAAGAAGAATCGTCCAAGTTTCCTATAAATCGTAGAGGTATAGTCGTAGAGAAGCCTTTAGTTCTAGCTTTTTGAAAATTCGAGGTGGAGTCTTACAATCAATTTTATATTATTTCAGACCGAGTCACGTTTAAACCAGAGAGTAAGTTGGTTTGAAAAATCTGTATTAGCTGGCTTGATCGGGTTCAATAACACCAATATTCGTGATCGATTTGTTCTGTCGAATACAAGCTCTTAAATGTAATTTTCTTGAGGTTTAGGTAAATCATAAAACCTCCTATGATAAATGTTTTTCTCACTATTGTGGAAGCATAAAGCGAGCGACGCCTAAAAGGAGAAAAAAACTTGTAGTTTTTATTCGTTTATTTGATGCAAATAGGAGGCAAATTGAAGGTTTAAACATGACGAAACTATAAATATATATCGGAATTCTTACCAATCAATATTGTTAACTGTTTTTGTTATTGAATAAATGTAATTTCAGAAACAAAATAAGTACCTGTAGAAGTTTTTAAGTCCTCCATTGAAAATATTTTTTTTGTTCAAAAGTTTTAATAACGGCAAAAGGTCGATCGGCAGAAAATAAATTTATCTATCAAATTATTTTCTATTTTATTTGGCATTTTGTTATAAGTTAATCTGGTTTTTTTTTTAATTTCGTTAGTAAATTAACTAGCGCTATGAAAATTAGCATTGCATAATTAGATCACGAATATTCTTAGAAATAGAGCAAGCCTCAGCTTAAGAACGACTTAGATTAGATAACTAATAATGCTTAGTTTTGTTGCCTTCGTACATTCCTTACGATACGTTATACCAAGTATTAAACTGTACCTTTTAAGGGTACGTTCGACTAAACTAAAATAAGCAATTAATAGGCAATTCTCCGCATAAATCGTCATTTTATTCGATTGAACAGCTCGAGAATCTCTCGAATAAAAGACGATTTATGCGTAGAATTGCTTTTCGTTGCTCAGTCCAGTTTGGTTGAATTGAGCCTTAGTACAATAGATTATCTCTATGTAGATATAAAACAAATAAATGATAAAAAATAATATTGTTAAATGTCATCTTCATTTATATATTGGTATCTCGGTTACTGCGATACAAGCTGTGCTTAGTGTGGAACTGATTTATAATGTAATTTGGAAATATTGTAGATATAAAATAAGTAAAAATATCGTCATTTCGTGCTCTTGACTCGTTATCAATAAAATAATTATTATCAAATAAAAATAAGTTTTATAAATTTGTTAATGTACAAGTATGTATCAGATTAGTTTTCGTACCTAAGAAGTACCTAGACTTCTTAGGTACGAAAACTAATTTGATTATTTAATAATAATCTTAGTTTTTGCTTCTTTAGGAAACAAAACTTTATGTCACTTATTGTTTTTTTTACGAAGGCAACACTAGCGAATTATAGTAGATTTGGCTTAATTAGAAGCGACTAACCGCAACTTACTAGACTGTCTAGACTTATTTACAAATCAAAATTGTCTAAATTCGTTTTTCTTTGGATTTTATCATTTGTTGCTTAAATACGACGCAATTAGAAGGCTCTAGAACCATTTTCTTTGTTCCATTTATATAGATAATCTAGCATTCTTAGGTCCGTGTTAGAGAAGGCATCTTAAGCGCGCTTGAAGCTTAAAATATTTGTTTTTCAACGTTAAGTTGTTTTAGAAATAACGCTTGTAGTTAGAATTTGTGTCGCATAACAAATTTAGCGGGTTTTAGCGAATAACATTGGCTTATAAGGTGTGATCAAAAATAAGTAGGTGCCTACTAAGTTAATGTAGGTAGGTAAATATTTTATTAATGCCCTGCTATTACAGTGCCGTGACTACCTACCTTAGTTAAATCTAATCTAAGTTGAAAAATAGATATAAACACTTTAATAGGGATTACTTATACAACGTTTGTATACCTAGCTTCAAGTGACATGTTATTCTATAAATGAGAAAAAAAAAAAATATTACCAGCATCGCCTTATCGCGATTGAGGGCGATCTCTTCCCGGCAACCAATATAACTCACAACAATTGACGAAAATTTTATTAAGATAATAATAGGTATTAAATATCCTTCAAGGAAACGTAGTTTAGTTTGTAGGAGGGTTATTATAACCCTCCTTCGGCAGTCGAATAAAAAGATAATTCCATAAGCTATCGGTAGTGAAAAAATGCAAAATACAAATTAATTAACTAAATATGAAACAATACACTGGAACAAGCCTGTGCCTCAAGACCCCTTTACCAATTAATGATTAATTAAAATATCAAAATCAGTACGATTAATAATTTGAAGTAGGTAAGTAGGTAGGTACTATCGAAATATTTAAACGTTCTTGACGATGTTATACCTATGCAAAACCGTGTTCAAGAACCCCCAAGAGAACCGCCGCGCTCATAATTCTTTGATTTCACGTAGGCGATATAAAGTTTCTGTCCTTGTGGGCATCTGGGCGTGATCAAAAAAGAATTATTTTGTTATAAAATACCTTAACAGGGCTATTTGACGTGCGAGTCGATGCGTAATATCCCATACGATGAGCGTTAAAAGAAAAATCTCTTTTTGTACAGTTACCTCATAGAGAACTTAGCTGTACCTTTCGTTAGTTTTCAGTGTTTTTACGTGAAAGATAATTAAACACAAAAAAATCACCGGAATCAGGTAATGTTAAAGGGCGGAAAAGCTGTTTTCTTTTTGTATGGAGAGTCACCGTGTCTATGTGTTATGTATTTCTGTTATTGATGTTAGAAAGCGTATTAATAAAAATAAAGTAGGTATGTAGGTAAGTAGGTACGTATTTTCCCGTTGGCTGGCACTAATACTACAGGCTTAGTGGATACATTTTGAGCTACATGCTATACAATATTTATATTACGAAAGCGTTTTTGTTCCTTTTTTTACACCGTAAATGTAAAGTGTAAAATCGCTAATGGAGAGGGGAACCTAATCCTTTTCTGTTATCAAGTTATAATGGGGTCGTTTAGCGCTCGCAAATATCGTGATAATAGATACTAACCTACCATAGCACCCCATTTTGTGGGAGAAGGATGGTTTTCAGGCAAACCGTAGTTAAATACGGGTATACGTTAAGGCGGAGGTAACTTAGTACTTTCCAGATCATTTGTTTGGTAAAGTCCTTGAGCTAATTAAAAAGTAAGATCGGATAAAGTAGGTAAGTATACTGATTAAAATATCGAAATATCCAAAAATATATGTTTTAGATTTCAATTCTAACTAGATGCATCATACGTGTTTATGTCGGGATAAAAAGCCTTAGTGATATTCCAGGCTCCCAGCTATCTACATACCGAAATTAATAGCAATCGGTTCAGCTGTTTTCTCATAAACAAGCAACAAACACGCTTAAAAAACTCACTTCCCACGTTGTCTCCTCGCGACGACGATGTTTCTAACATGCTCGAACCGTCAAGGTAAGGTAATATAAATAAATTAAAATACCTACAAATGTTAGCCACAAGAAACTGGAAAATGAAAATAAATACACTTGAATAAGTATAACTACATTTGTTTTGAACTAAATGATAATATAGATACGAAACAACAACGTCACGCTACTGACTTACCAAAAGATTGTCACGTCTGCAACTGTCACTTGTTTTACTTATTAACATATTAATGGTGTAAGATCAATGTAATCTCACCTTTTACATTTTCGATCTCCCGCCTCGTTCATAATTACAAAAGCAATTCACTCCGCCAAGTTATTATTTATTATATCAACGTCGTGGTTTCCTCTAGCTACCGCGTCCCAGTTTCTGTTCGTAATATCCTTAGTGTGTCAGAGCTTCGAACGTCGGACGTACAATGTCCTCATGTTTGCGCGCCATTTTCTCTGTGGAGACATATATCCCTTGAGTCTACACGGGTTCCATTTTAGAGTTCCAACATTTAATGTAACATGGAACAACGTGACAGTAATATCATATAGTTTTGAAAGTTATGTTTGAATGTTTCGGAACATTGATTATGTTAGGTTTTGGAATTGTAATTAAATATTGTCGTTGGCGTAAATTTTGAATAGGTATGTATATAGTGTGTCGATTAACGACGTGCTCGGTTACATTTTTGTAAAATTCAGTTGCAAAGCAAGTTAAATTGTAAAATTCAAGAAGAATATTATTTAATTTAGTACCACAAAAATGCAATAGTACAAGGATTTACTAGCTTTTTAAAAAATCCATGTTTTATTTTGTGATTTTTAGTAACTATAGACGTCAAAAAATTATCGTTCGTTCACAATTGCGGAAAGAAACAATAAAACGTTTTCGTTGAGATCGATTAATCTGAGTCAAGAAATTATAGCATACTTTCTATTCAGTTTGTCGTCTCTATACATAAGTAATAATAAAATAGCAGCAAGTTAATATCTAAATTGAAGACAATATTCATTTCAATTTCATGTCTTGGAAGTATTCGTAATAATAGACGCACAAACGAACCAATTTAATTAATATTAAGTCACGGGCGTGACAATAAAGCTCGTCTTAGCAATATGGTCACGTATTTTCAATTCATTCTCAATAAGTAAAGTTTAAGCAAAACGTTAATTATTGTGGTAGTCGTTTTCAAAACTGGGGATATGTTTTACATTCGGTTATAGTCTAGCAAATTTTGGTTTTCCTTTCTTGTTGCATCATGTTTTAACACTTTATATACTTTTGTGCACCTTCCTACAAGCCTTCCACCTTTTTACCTACTTCCATACTGCTACAGACCTTAATATTAGTTATTTTAATACTGTTTCCCTTTAGAAAATCTGACGTTTCGGATACTTTACATTTCTCATGATTATTAGAGGCACACTGTGGCATTACTATTATAAATAATTTCAAATATTAAAAACAACAAATATCGTTTCCTCACAAAATCAAACGAAACATTCACTACCTATGAACACTAAATTGGCTGTTTAAAGCCTTTGCAGCTGTTATTGGCCGGGCTTAAGACTCAATCAAAGTAGTTTTGTATAATACTGCATTCAGTGTGCAACGTGCAAAGAACACTTTCCCACCACACTTTCCATACGGGCTATAAAATGCTTTTGTGTAAGGTTTAAATAATCTTAATTTCTCAAAGAACTTCATAAAAACAGTAACACCTAAAGAAAATATATTAAAACTAGGTACTACTTAGTTATCTCTATCTTTGTGTTAGTGTTAGTAACACCTATTTCAAGGGACAAGACAGCCATTATCAAGGGAGTAGAATCTGAGCGACTCTTTTATACTACGAGTCGTAGTATACTGCGTCTCCAGCTAGTGATAATTTCCAACCATATTCTGCATTGGCACTATTCGTTCGTGTCTCTTGAAATTGCTTCACGAAGCATTCTTCGCACGTAAACTCTAGCATAAAGGTTTCATTAGCGTTAAGTCAGCGGAGTGACATTTAAAGGCAATTACCAATAGTGTCACGCGACGTTGTTTAAACTCAATACCTGCGGGATAATCAAAGCACGGTTAATAGAGGATGGTAATTGGAACCTGTCGTATCTACAATCTGGAATATCAGACGGAGGAAGTTGGGACGCTAATTAACTGTCTTCATTATTTCTGATATCGGACTTTGCTTGGTTTTCATTTGAGAAAAGTCTGGGCAGGTGGGCGCGCCATAACTGATTGAATTTTCGTCATATAATACTTAGCAGCAATTGCTCCAAGAGGGGTTTGCAAATTGAACTCCGAGTTAGACACAGTTTTGGCATAATCATTCTAAATCAAATAGGTGATAATTATATCGGTGCATTAATTTTAAAATAGTACTAAAGTAATTATATACCTACATTTCAGTCTTTAAAGCAACGAGAAAACATAATTTTAAAAATAATGAAACCATTTTGTATTACATACGAACAGTCTGACTAGGTCCTAACTTATTTTACCTATTTTCGGTCGATTCACGTATGGTGAATACGCATATTGGTCGGCCAACTACTGCCTAACTTCCCTAATTTTGATGAAACTAAAATCGATCGCACTAATTAACGATTAATCTAATGGTATTTTAGGATATTGGATTTTTGAAATCACTAATGGACGTCTCGCCCACGGTTTATCAATATTGCGCGGTTTACAAAACTTGAAAGATTTGGCTGGAATTTGGACCCCGGCTCCGATGGGTCATAATCTAACCATTTCAGCAAATTATAGCCCCACGATTTGGCATTGCCTACAGGTAGTTTATTACCTGGATTCTATATAGGATACTCGTACTCAGAGGACTTTTATCCCTTTATTCCTATGGGGACATGAAATAGGCGGGTAAACCCGCGGGGCATTTGAAAATAAAAACCGTTATAAATGTTTAAGCTGGTATCATATATTAAAGCGATTAAACTTATTATTTGGTCGGTGGCCAAGTGCGATAAGAATATTTACGGAAAAGCTTTTACATTTTAGTTTAAATCCTTACACATATAGAGGAAGTTTTAACACACATTCACATTTAAATCTCTTTAAGATCCTCAACATTTTCCCTAATTTTGGGCTAATTCATCCCTAATTAAGACCCGTATGAGGAGAGAAGTAACGGATTATGAGGAAGTGTTTTAACGTCAACTCTCAGGAGATATAATATGCGGGCATCACTAAAGGATGCAAATGTTGGGTCACACTTGGGTCACACTTGGGTCACACCCAGATTGTCAATGACGTCCCACAAATGCTGTCGAAACTCAATTATTTTAAAAGCTATAAATTTAACCTTCTTGAAGGTGAAATGAAATATTCACTTCGCTTTCGAGTATGGTTTGATGAACTCGTAAATTCTGTTGAACAAGACAACACATAAATACAAACAATATAACAACCTAGTTTCTCGGAACTGCAGAGTACGAGGATTCTACAATTAAAATGTCTCAAGTATGTCTCGGTTCTGTTATTTTTTTTTCATTTTTCGAAAATGGTGTAACATTTATTTGGATTTTTAACCGACTTCCAAAAAAAGGAGGAGGTTCTCAATTCGTCGGGATATTTTTTTTTTTTATGTATGTTCCCCGATTACTCGAAGATGCCTGGACCGATTTGGATAATTCTTTTTTTGTTTGAAAGGAGATATATCACAGTTGGTCCCATAAAAAATATGTGAAGATCGGATGAGGATCTTCGGAGTGATGAACAGGATTGCACCTCGAGAGTGCTGCAAAGTGCTCAGTTTTGGATTTTCACCAGTGGAATAAGGCCATAAAGAATAGATACCGATGAATAAGAATATTCTCATCACAGAACTCCTCAATGGTTAAAGTTATGGATACAATTTTAATGATTTTAGTGATAGTTGAAAGTAGGTATACTAAAAAGGATGAAATAAAAAAATAATTTAAAAAATTAAAAACCGACTTTAAAAAATCATAAAATAACCTCGCCTACGTACAGTGCCACCGACTTATCTGGTATGTAATCTGAAGTCGGGCAGCCAAACTACTTACAATCCTACTCAACCAACCCAGTAAATCTGCCCGACTTCAGATTACATAACAGATAAGTCGGTGGCACTGTACGTAGGCGAGGTTATTTTATGATTTTTTTAAGTCGGTTTTTAATATCTAAAGCTTAATATAACAGGTACCTCTATTAACCAGCACACATCTAGAAATATAATGCCGAATGCGCAGAAGTCTATTTTTCATAGAAGATGCATGTAAAATGTGCTGCGCGAACTTTCCCCTTCCACATCAACCATTTTCAACTTGTTTACCGGGTACTGTATTGTGATTTTGTGCAAAATAACCAACAGTAGCAGGGACGTTTCAGAAAAAAAAAATGAACAGAGTTGATTTGAGACATTCTAATTGATTCTTTTTGACATTGACATTCTAAATGAGAACAGGGGCGCAGGATTCGATTTCATTCGTGTTTTGGCATTCTTAAACAAACCTGCGTTTTAACATGAGTCGAGCGGGCAGATTCGGCAGACGTACTGAGCAGGCTAATCAGTCATTGACTCGTCATTAATATAAGGCCTCTTGCTCTTTCTCTATATTCACACAGTGTTTTCTCACAGTTTACCTACCTAGTAGTTGACGCGACGGCGAGCGCATGGTTTGAAGTGAGCAAAGTCCATAGATGTACACTTGCGCACCGTTCGTTGACAGAAACATCACAGCAAGCTGAGCAAGACCATCTTGCAAAATAATGTTTATTAATTGGTGAAACTTGGAAGGAATGAATGTGAAAACTACACCCTGGACGGACATGATTCCGTACCTATAATAATATTACAATACGGAGAGAAATAGCAAAACTTGCAGAGTTCTGTGGGGTTTCGTGGATCTTTAAAACTAATGAATGCTTTATAATGTTTAGCATTTTATAAACACCCGACGTTTAGATACCTCCAGCATCTTCTGTGTATGGATAGACTGAGGTGTAAAATGGCTTTAGTTTCATAACAGTACCGTAAAAACTCAAGAAAAAAATACACAAATGACATTTAAAAGCCAACATCTTCCCTTGATTATAGGTGCAAAACGTATGTTTAAAACGGTCAAAATGCCTCAATCAATCTCAAAAATACATACCACCGTGTAAATATTTTAACACCAATTAGAAAGGAAGGACAACTCATTTCTCAATAATATAAGTAGGTTAATACATAAAAATATAACGAAACGATGGTATGATATTTGGATATTATGTGCAACTAGCAAGTTTTTTAAGAAAAGTAGGTACTCATCGGCGCTGCGCAGGCATGCGGCGATGAATGAGATGAATGATGAGAAAAAACATAGGCATTCGTTTTAAAAACAGATTGAAATTTTCGCCTAACATTTCAATGACTAACTTCGGTATGTGCTATGATTCACAGCTGACGAAAACGGATCCATATCAGAGACAATTCCGGACCGGCCAGTGGAACTGAAAAACTTTCCCAAACTATGCGAGCAACGTAGAAAATTTCCAGTACTCTACAAACTCGAGTTTCAAGTAAGTAGTTTTTTATTTGATTTAGTTTATTTGGTTACCTTTAACTGTGGCAGTCAAGATTCGCTTCACTGCACCACATCTCTAACGCGTTTGTTTTCACTTAGGTACCTATGTCAAGACACTTAATTCACAAACGACCTTATGTGGAGACTCAACCTTTTCCACATTTTCGCTGATGTTGATCATTCATCACTCACAAGAGAAAGACAAAGCATTAGCCACGCATAGGGTAGTTTGTGAGAAGCGCTGTAACGCTGGGTTTCGCAGTGACGCGAACTACCTAGTTCGGATTAGCTAGCACGGATTAGCAAATAGCGAGACACAAGCCAGCCTTAATTAATTTTCACTCTTAGGTTGTATGCACGCTGATAAGTCGATGTAGAGGCGCGTCGTCGTAGCGTCGCCAGTTCCTTCTAGTTCTGTGATTATGTCAAAGGAGTTCGTGATGCGACGACGTCGCGCCTACGCCACAACTCTTCATTGACAGGCACTATAGAAGCGCAACATAAATGTGTGCTGTGCAATGTCTGTGCACGTGCTGTATTTTAATAAACGTTTAGCAAATATTTGTATTACTGTTTTCTTTTATTCCAGACTGCCGTCAAAGTGGAAACACATTCGTGTCGACACGCTACGAAGAAGACCAATCTACATAAAAACCAAAATCAAAAAGTGATACCTTGTAAGTATATACGTAGCTAAAACTAATTTTAAGGAACCTCTTTACTCGCCAAGAATCGGTTCTGCGTGAATTATTCGTTAAGATCCTCTCTGAGTATGGCTGTAAGTCATTGATCTCAACCCATTTATGTATTCTGTGTCTCAACCTTAGACAGTCGATAGGACATAAAACGATAGACAGTTCCAATGATGCTCTTGACGTTTTCGTCATTCGTCAACTCTATCTTAGCGCCCGCAGCGATGCTCATTTAATTTTTCCGATAGATGTAGATGTTTATTTATATCGGGTAAAAGGAACATGGTATATGTTTGAGACCCCACTGTACATAATATATCAATGCTTTTTAATCTAAACACGTTTCAAAAATAACAATTGTAAAACTATACTTTTTTGCCGACTTGCCATGAAATAAAATGCCGGTATCTTCTCTTCTTACGTAGGAATTACTTTTTCCTTAACACCGAGTTTGTGTTAATATAGACGGTCGACCGTAATATGGAGGTTTTATGAAATTGTACGAGCTCGTGGCGAGTCGTACAAAATTAAAAAGATCTTATCTCTTTACTTTAAATGTTTAAAGGAGGTAAAAAGGTAAGAATATCACGAAAACACCATGTTAATTTCAACCGAATTCGAGCTAATCCTGCAGCTAAATAATTTGAAAAATATTTTTCTTTAGAAAATTTATTTTAAAGGAAAAATAGCATTCAAAAAATTTCACTTGCGGCGAGGCTTGAACTCGCGTCTTTGTGTCAGTACCCCAACGTCTGTTCCAACTAGACTACGCAAGTCCACGCTGCGTGCCGTGAAAACTTCCAATGCTATATTCTCCTCTGATTGTTGATGCTATTTTTCCTTTAAAATAAATTTTCTAAATAAAATAG
The DNA here is from genome assembly GCA_958496205.1 of Idaea biselata. Lineage (NCBI taxonomy): Eukaryota > Metazoa > Arthropoda > Insecta > Lepidoptera > Geometridae > Idaea > Idaea biselata. The sequence continues at coordinate 16,799,050 of OY292395.1, forward strand.
CCTTGAGCTACATACAAAAATTAAAAAGAAATTTAAATATTTTTCTATCTGGGGTTTTGATATTATTATTCTGAAAGTACATAATGACTGCAGGTGCATACGCCTATTAGGAGGTATTATTAATTTGTCGTCTCAAGAAATTTACGGTTCTAGTCCTCTCACAATTCTACAAAACAAAAATAACTTAGATACATACCTACTAGAGTTTCGTTCTGAAATATTTTACGAGCAGCCGTTTACTTGTACCTGACACCGACCTTTCTCGGGAATTGCGGATGGTTGACCCACCCGACACCGTGCGGCAGACCCGAGGTGCGATGATCAGCACAAGGTCCCCAAATCCCTTAATCGCTTTCGACGATACCCACGGTAGTAGATGGCTGGCCTTCCTTTATGCCGAAGGCTAAACACGACTCAATATATGTACTCAAAAATAAAACAGTACCTACCTACTTTCTTATACAAAATGCCTTCAGAAATATTTAAAAGGAAATACATCTTCAAAAACACAATGCTTGGCCGACACTGAGCGGGATTCGAACCACGCAACTTTTCTGGATCCGGGAGAAATTACCTACTTACGCACAAAATAATAAAGAAATATAAATAAGTCTTCAGGATTTTGGGATTCAATTAACTTTATTTTGCTTTAGATAATATCGTCTTCTATCTTTTATAACCGATTTTGAAATCCAATCTTAAATTGCCGTGCTGTCCACATAATTGATAGTCTACCCCACAGCCTTAATCGGTTCGCAAGAGTCATTGTTGAATCCTTCGAGTCCATTTTTCATAAGTGCAATATCTTGTCCACTTACACTTACGCTCAGTAATCATCTTAACTACATCCCTAAACTTGATTAAGTAAGACCACGGTTAGGGGTATAGTTAAGATCTTATCTAATCCAAATATTTATCCTCCGGTCGCATAAGGAAATTCCTAATTCATTGTATTCTGAGCAACACGGTTTTTCCTCATAATTTGTATTGTTTATATTATAGTGTATACTGACAGTAACTGTTAATAATATCAGTCGGTTCAGTAAGAGCTCATTACTCGACCGTTATTATAGTCATTGCCGTCCTATTGGCGTTTACAGCGGCTATACGATGATAAATTGCAACGATCTCGTAAATACCACCTTTATTACAGAAAAACAGATTGCTTTTTGATGAAATATTGCCTGTGTGTGATACTCTAGGGACGAACAATGAATTTCATTTAGAGATATCATGGGCTTTAGCTACATTACATGGCTTTTGTGGTGTGATGGCCGATGGAAAATGTTGCGGGTTCGATTCCCGCATATTGTAAAAAATACTTGTATCAGTAACAAATGTTTAGGTATGGTTACCTATGTAACATTTTCCGGTTTTTAATCGCTAAAACTAATACGCGATACATAAAGGGAATACTAAATAAATAAAATAATAAATAAATAAATTCTGTGAACAACACACAGCGCCATCTAGCCCCGTGGTAAGCGACTAAGCTTGTGTTACGGTGACTAGACAACGGATATAATACTTATATTTATTTTTCTTTTGTAAATACATACATATTATACATAGAGGGACACCCAGACCAGACACAAATATTTATTTTATAAGCATAAGTACTTGCATCTGGCGGGAATCGAACTCGCAACCTCCTGCATTGCAGTCGCGCTTTCGCACGACGCGCCACAGAGGTCGTCGTCATGCTAAGATAAATACAACTTCTTTTACCTTTATGATCGTAGGTACGTTGAAAATTAAGAGTAAAATAAACAATTTAATCCTTTTTCTCTTCAAAGACTTACCTACCCACAGCATTTAATTTAGAATCAAATTCAATTTGTTAGAATACACGATTGCCCTTTCAGATGTAACAAATAGTACCTATAATACTTCTTCCGAACAAAAGTTCGGAAGCTGTTTCCACGAAAAAGGGTCAACTATTTAATAGGGCAATTGAAAGAAGAAACTCGGAACTTAGCACATTATTTTTTTACGGAATCTTGATTAAATTAGTTGGAATACGTTTAAGATGGCAATACCTTTCTTCTTACTTGTTTTTCCCCATTTTATTTGGAAATTTTGTAATACGATCGCGACCTTACTTATATATAGTACCTAACTAACTGGATCTATACCTAATCTATTTATCTTACCTACTAAGTCACTGTCACTATGTGTCACCAGCATCGGTTGAAATGAAGGAAAGCTTTCTGGTTATTTTACCTACGATGTAGACTCATGTCGGAGGGCGTAGGTTCAAACTGCATCGAATTAAAGTATCTACTGTACTGATCGATCTTTGTGTTGTCACTCTGGCACGAGGCAGCTCTCCTTTATGAGAACCGAATACTAGTGTTTGGGGACATGATCTGTCTATAACTCTCTGACAGCGCTTTACCGCGTGTACACCTGACGGTACAAAGCGGCCACTGCCGTTAACCCTATACCTACCTATCTTAAGGGAAAGTCTACCTACTCTTTCTCGATACAAACTTTACAAACGTAGTCAACTGTTTCCTCCCTGGATAAAGATATTAGAGAAAATATAGTTATGCCATAAAACCTTTATCAGCCACGAGCATGACCAACTACAACTACGGACGTTTTAATTTTTATCATATTCTAATTTTTCAAAATTGTATTTCTATTCTAATAAAAAAAAGCAAATATAGGGGCATGGTTATAGCTGGTATAGGTTTTATAGCATAAATTAATTTGATTGATCTTTATGTTTTTATCCAGAGACGAAACAGTCGACTACGTTTGGTATCTTAAAGAAGCCGAAGGCGACGATTTCCCATATCTCTGGTTTGTATAGAAAGAGTAGGTACTGAGGGTTGATCGATCTCGGAAAAGCATATCTTTCAATTGTAAAAAAGAACAAAGGTAACAAAGACTAAAGACTCGTCCTAGCAATTAACATAGTTCCGACTCGCAGAGAACATATTTTAGAGCCGGCTTATTCAAATAATGTAAATTTATTCTACCCGAGTTGTCGAGTCTCATGGCGGGACAGAATAGCAGTTTCCGGACAAGTTCCGTTTTTTATTAAATACCAAACATAACGCCTTTATTCAGAAACTTCAATTAAACCCACTTTAAACATTGTTTCTAAAAGTGTTAACCCACTACACTATTGTATTTTTTTAAATGCTTTCGGTAATTCGTACTCGGTGGGATCCGAATCCACGACTACCTACTGGTAATCCGTACCAGCGCGTTAGACCACTTCGCCACGAGTACTAGTACCCGCTAAGTGCGAAATTAAGAAAGCATTTCCTCGTGTTTTTGCGTAACGACCTCGTAACGACATCTACCAAGTAAACTTAACAGTTCAACTCGTAAGAAAAAAAATTCGTACTCGTCTTTATAAGCCGAGTACGAATTTTTAGAACATTTTTTTCAAAAACAAATAATTAATTCAAGGTTATGCCATGTTCTTTTCACACTTTTTTTCATAACAGTCGTCCGATGGTGCAAAAAAAATGTTAAGTAAAGTAGGTTTAATAATCGTTTATGAATAAAACTCGTGTTCTATTCACAGATGACTACAACAGAGTGGTGCTAGACACAGTAGATCGGGAACCAGATTCAGATTATATTAACGCTTCGTACATAGATGTGAGTATTTTTGTTTTAACCTAATAATAAAATCATAAATATTAAAGCTCGGTATTTTGGTTGTGTATTCGTTTATAATGACAGCGAAAAGAAGAGACAACCAGGTCATACTTCACCAACATAATAATGCATAACCATTGAAGCTAGTGTTCATACATAATGTTAGTTTTAAAACGCAAATCATTTCGAAATCGAAACATTTTAAACAACATCCATAAGTACTTTAAAATTAGACATTTAGTATTACAAAAGTTGATTCAACCACAGATATCGACTTGAGACCGGATTTATAGGCCGTCTGTAAAATCGACATACTTAAGTTACATAAACTCGATGTTTTTTTAGTGTGAATTGTTACTACACTTCAGAGAAAAATTGTATTTATCATAACCCTTCTTTGTGTCGCGCTAAAATGATTTTTGTTCCTAAATTAAACGCTCATTTTCTAATAATATGAACTCTTAATCGTGTCTCAAGGCGAGATCTCTGCTTAAGCCACGTTCAATAATACGGGTCTTGGAGTCAAACGTTTTTACATTACGCCAAAGTAGATATACATAAAACTCTGACTATTGAAGAAATTCTTTCTCACCCTGTTAAAGGGTTCACTGAATTCTGTAACGGGCTCACGTACAACCGTGATCATTGTAAGAAATACCCCTTCTGTGAGAAGTCCTTGATTGTCAAATCAAAGACTGCGAGGGTTGTTAGGTTGTATACAATGGACAAACATTTTGGCAGTCAGCTCGATTTTTCAATTATTGAATTACGAGTAGCCGCGGCGCGCTTGCACTCACCAGCGCGAGCGTATTGATACCCTGGAAGAGATCGTTTTTATTTTTCTATCTTTCTAAAGTCGCGATCCTGTGGGAATATCGGGATTAAAAGTAGCCTGAGTGTTATTCCAGGTCTCCAGCTAGTAGCTTAGACGTCATAATATTCAGTAGGATCATTTTTAATACAATTCGCTAGGACGTTATTGTATTTACCAATGTTCAGTTGTTTTGAATTTATAACACCATTTTTTAAACTGTAAATTAGTTCTTTACAGCTTCAACATATTAGTGGGTATAGTATTGTAAATGTAAGGGAACTCGCTCACAGAAGATTAGTGAGCGAAAGCGCGGCGCAAAATATCTTTGTAACTATTTAATTGTCTGTAAAACATTTCCACAATATAGACAATCCTAAAGTCAGAAAAATAAGATCGCGTCGGGCCTCCGCTCCGACTCTTGTGTGAGCGAGCTCCCTAATAATCTCCCTCTGTATAAATATGAAAATAAAATAAAGATACGTAATATACTCCCTTCGAAATAAAACGTAATTTTATTACGCACACGTAGGGCAGCTGCTTATAGACATTTAATTAATTATTAATGAAATATTTTATACCTACGCCCACAAACGTCTGAGGTCGTGAATTCAATCTGTTTGCTCCATACAAGCTGGAGGTCATTAAATTTTACAACCCTATAAAGGAGTATATAATGTCGTCAACTACTGTTCATCTTTATTGCCGTGGCCAGATATCTTCTGGTATTTACTGCGTCTTCCGATTTAATGTTTCCTATTATTTCCCTACATTTTAAGGACATGTTCGTTTAGGTACTCACAGCATACAAAAATTATATACTCTCACATGTGCTGCTTTCTATTAAGCTGCGGTTCGATTGGGCAAGTCTTGCATGCAATTTGCGCGGAAATACGTATGTTCGTCGGCCTGTGTTCGCGAGTCGAAAGCGAACGATCGGGACGTCCTCTAACCCATCCAAACGAAGGCTTCCATTGGCGTTCGTTGGCTCAGTATATACGCACAGTCACACAATTCTTTAATGCTATCGTATTGTTGTTGTCTACAGAGTATATTAAAACCAAACGCGTACATAGTAACCCAGGGTCCAACCGAGGAGACTGTGAACAGTTTCTGGCGAATGATATGGCAGGAGCGAGCCGCTGCCATCGTGATGCTCACCAAAACTTTTGACTTTATTAAGGTAAATAAAAAAACAGCGATACTGCTATGAAGTGAAACTCACTACCCGCGGCGCTATTCTTCCAAAACGACTTGTAGTTATCAAGTCGAGTACTTCGAGTGATATAAATAGATATGTCTTCTAGGCAAGAACTCTACATTGTTGACCTCTACGTCTCTTCCCATCAGGTCAGGTAAGGTCAAGTGTATGTAGGGCTATCTCGCGTATATTAACCAAAAAACTCATTTTATGTTGGGACACAAATCGGGCTATGTACAGTTCGGTTCGGTCAGCCCTACAAACGTAGATACAGCTACCTAACTACAGGCAGGTCCTTGTAATTTTAGTTCTGTGCCTGCTGCAGTAATATTTTTTGGGCTTGTTTACTCCAGTAATTTCTCAATAACAACTGTCAATCTCCATTTTTGTGTAATTTTCTTTTTCGTGCTATTTTTTTCCTGTCCATTTAAAAAATAGGTTAGGATTAATATTTACAGGAAAATTCTAAAAGTTATCACAAATTCAATTTCGTAAAAACATCAAACTTAATCGTTAGGTTTTTAATAACCATGTAATTACTTTAGTAGGTAGCTAATTCGTTTTCTTTAGAAAATACGTCACGTTTCGCATTTAAATTTACAAGACTTTATATATAAATTGTTAAGCATTCGTTGCAATACGCTCCAAGCAAGCTCAAGGACGAATTATGGTATCCTAGAGAAACTAAAAATTTACTTTTAAAGCGCGAATAAAGAGGATTTTAAATGAGACCTTTCCAGCTCCTATTTTGTTGTTTTCATTATGGAATGCACCTACATTATTGCATAACGAAAATTGTACTTAAACGTATTTTAATGAACACGTTTTAATTAAAATATGTTTCAGTACAATTTTATGCAAGCCAATTAGTATTATACAATTTTATATACCTAAGCAACTCAATAAAGAGAAAATTAAAGATGATGAATGAATAAATAATTTAATTATTTATGGAAGAGCTATAGAGCTTTTCGATAAACGAAATTGACATCTAGGTAGAGTAAACTGAATTCCCTAGAGAACTCATCAAGTTTCGTGAAACAATATCTTCGCTCAGCTAGAATACACGTTCAACTTGAATGGGTAGAAATATGGACCATATGTTTACGTTGGCTTTTACGCTTTTACGGGTGTACTAAAATGCTATGTTGTTTTGTTATGTTTCAAGGTAATGTGTGTCCAGTACTGGCCTCCAAATAAAGAGAAAGATGAAACATACGGCGATATAAGCGTCGGTATTGTACAAGAAGAAGAGCTCGCCAATTTCCACATACGAACATTCAGACTTTACAAGACTGAGAAGGACGTAAGTATGGACGATTTAGAAATATGGGTTGAGCTTAAATATTTGCATTTCTAAATGACAAATATAATGTTTAATTAATCTGTATAATCTTCTTTTTTCTGTGTTTATGGGTTATGTTATGACATTCTAATACTGGGTGCTACGAATTGCTACGAAAACGTAATTTATTTATTATTTATATTTATAATTATCTAGAACACATGGTCATATCAAAAGGTAATTAAATATGAAAGGGAATAACATACATAATCAGAACAAAAATAATCAACGGATAAAATAAAATGAGTTATTTGGTTTCTGCTCTATAAGGGCATTGTTCAAGTATACTATTTCCATTTGAATACTTATAGAAAAAGAACATTTTCAAAGAGTAAAGTTACGATTATAATTTTATGGAATCCTTTTATCTTGTCTAGGTGGTAGTAGAAGAAAGGTTCCTCCTACAGTTCCATTACACACAGTGGCACTCCCACACGTGCCCGTTCAGTAACGCGCTGTTGGAGTTCCGAAGACGGGTGCGAGCAGTGGTGGGAAGACGGTTAGCCACCAACCCTGCAGCTGGACCCATGGTCGTGCATTGCAAGTAAGTAATAAAATAAAGAAAGAAAACATTAATGTGGACAAGTACACGGTAAAACAATGAGATAATAATAAACTTAAAAAAAAATACATCAGGATTGAAATACTTTTTTGAAAGTCAGAGTAAAATCACAACGCAGTTAAGAACTCCCAACCTAGACTGAGGGTTACTTAATGAAATGAGACTAATGTAATGAAACAGACTCGTCCATGTCCCGATTCGTAACCAATTTATTATTATGAAAAAGTTAAAGGAGTCTTCGATATTTTTTAAAGGTGGTTTTATATTTTAGTGATGGAGGAGGTCGATCAGGAGTTTACTTATCAATTGACGCAAATCTCGAACTGGCTGAAGAAGAAGACTGCTTTGACGTATTTGGATTTATGAAGAAACTCAGACAATCTAGAAAAGGCCTTATAGAGAATGAGGTGGGTGCATGGACATCTAAATACAATACCCAAAACAATTCTATAAATCTAGACCTACACTTTGCTAGTCAAAACGACTTCTTCTGATAGAAAAAAGAACAAAAACCTAAGTGGCTATACCTTATTTGTTACAGGAACAATACAAATTCGTATACGACACGTTAGAAGAACACGTGGTGTGCGGAGTATCATGGTTTCCAGTGTCTGAACTGTCGCAAAGACTGAAACAGAAATCCCAGAGGGATCCCGTGTCCAAACTGAACGAGTACCAAAAAGAATACCAGCAGATCTGCAAGCAGACGCCGAGGTTTACGATAGGAGACTGTGCGGGAGGCCATAGAGGGGATAACAGAGAAAAGAATAGAGACGTTTTAGTTGTACCACGTGAGTATGAGGCATTTATTCTGGCATATTCCTGTTGGCCAGACTGTTTTGCCAAACTAGTCTGGTCGAATTTGATTCCGCGTAGCCTAGCGTCTCACCCCTCAGTTTTAAGTGCTATGTCAAATGTGACTGCAAGTCTGTCCAGACTTCTCCAGACGATGATTTTATTACTGACTTACCGAATTGGATTAGTAGAGTGACTCAGAAATATTACCTACATAATATTTTAGAACACAGTTTTATACAATCTTGCTATTGTAACTTTAAAACTTATTTTTGTTTTAGCGGATAACTTTCGACCCTATCTGACGTCGTTTCAGGGAAATAGTTTTACTGATTACATAAATGCTGTGTTCGTTGATGTAAGTAGTTTATTTGTAGTAGTAAATTTGCACATCAATTCAATTATAAACTAAACACAGACTTTAAATACACTTTCAAAATATGTAAGTTCCTTGCTAAGTTCATTGTATAATGTGCACATTTTCGAAATACAAAGATTGTACTGTAGCTTTCTGAAGCTCTATAATATATAACAGTTAATTAGTTCACCATTTTCTAAGCTAAGCTACAGGCCGTAGCTTAGCTTAGAAAACAGTGAACTTAGGCATTCAAAGGTGTGGCATTATTCCTTAAATCACCCTAATACGATTTATATTATGACGTGTAATAAAATGATTACCAATAAATTATATGAATATGAATAAGATGACTAAATTTTACTATTATGTATAGGGTTATACGAAACCACGGGAGTACATCGTGACAGAATGGCCTCTCGTGAAGACTCAGGGCGAATTTTGGTCTCTTGTATACGACTACGAATGCGCCGCTGTTGTTGTGTTGTGCGTGCCGCCCAAAAACTCGGTAAGTATCAGCGCCGCGTCAGTATTATTCCGTTGAAATTTCCAAAAATACTTTATAGCGTAAGTAGATGTAAACTTTTGAAAGTCACATAATTTCCCAATAGTAAAAAAACAGTTTAAGTCGTTTTAATATTCCAATTTATAATACAATTTCGACGATGATGTTACAAAAGGTATTCGAAACATGGAAACGAAATAGGTCATATTCCGAGAAAAAATATTGTATTGAGCTATGATGTATGCAATTCATTTAGCCGATTGGTATTCGTTTCAGCAGTGATCGATAATCAATCAATCAGAGAAAACGTTTTAATAATGCGTATAAATAAAAAATAAAGAACTTTATTATTTTTTGTTCTAGCAACAATTTCCACCATTCTGGCCTGAAGGTCGACACTCCAAGAAGTACGGTCCAGTGTTCACGATCGACCACGTCTCGCATAATCATTACACTAATATCAAAACGTGGATCTTCAGAATCAATAAAAAGGTCAGTTTTATTTGTTTAAAATGTTGATCTCGCAAGACATGCACTGTCCTTAGCACCCACTATCCTCATGCATTATCCTGTACAGGCCCTCTGCTGATATTTGTAGTTTAATGGTTAATGGTATCAGGCGCATCTCAGTAATCGTAAAATTTTGCTAAAACTTTTGTACTAACCTACTCCGCAGAATAGGTAATCTCTAATCTGCAGAATATGGCTCTAAATCTTATTCTACAGATACTGTAAATCTAAACTATCGTATCTTGTAGCTGCACGTACTACACCTAAACCCGCATTGTGTTATTTAGAACACTGGAAAAGGATCTATAATCCCTATTATAAAATTGTCGACAGATCATTTCCCTTACGGAGCTAATGGCTGGAGTAAAAGCACCAACAAAGACAGTCCAACTGTTCCAGCTAACGTGTTGGCCGATGGGCCATAAGGTGCCGTCGTCGACCAATTCGTTAGTCGAACTAATGAACATGGTTGAGAGGTGGCGGCAACGGACCGACTACGGACCAGTGTGTGTTGTGTCACCGTAAGTAACAATTACAACCAGTTTAAAAAATAAGCCCCTAACTTATAAACGATTATAAACACATGAGTAAACTTTTACCTTTTACCGCGACTTGAAGTTCAAAATTGATATACAAAAACTTTTCAAGGGGTAAAACACAGAACAATCTTCATGAATTCCTTGTTCTTCTATTTATCTTTTCCACAACACATTGTAACTTAGATCATTTATAAGTGCTTCTGGTGTAAAATTTTCGTATTCAGTTAAACAATAATAATTTAGATATTTGATGTATAAGCATATGCGATAAGCAACAATGAAGTATGATTATCTTTTACCTGTAAAAAAGGAATATCAACACAGTATCAACAACTAAGCGTACATCGCTTGGTGAGACTTATAACGATGCAACAAACATCAGCTCTAAGTGACATATAATCTGTCCCTTAACGTTCGAATGATGCGTACGTGTACGTTTGCTTATCATTGACATGTAGTGACGGTCGGAGTCGAGCCGGCGTGTACTGCGCAGCGAACGCGTGCATCGAGCAGGTGATCCAGCACGGGGAGGTGGACGTCTTCC
>OY292395.1:16810037-16888012 GCA_958496205.1 Idaea biselata
GACTACGTGGATAGAGCGTAGAGCGTAGATTCTAAATTACTTAGATAGAAATTGATACCGGGGCGCGCGCCCGCGGTCAGTACTGACACAGGGTCAACGTAAGCTAAGTGTCAAAATTTCGGATTCCCTTCCCTTTCAGAGCCCTCCGAATGTTGAATTTAAACTCAACCGGAACACTTACTTGATATTATTCATTGTAGCTGCCTTCACACTTGTATTTTTTTTTCATTGTAGAACCTCAGGCAGGACTGGACCACGGATAATTCAAATTGCTCGTGAACCACAGAGACTACCCGGGATTGTTCTATTGGGTTTACGTAACCCCAAGATCACAAAATTTCATCTCATTGTACCTATGGGATATTCGACCGTATGAATTTTTTAGTAAGGTTTCTGATTAGGTCATTCGCTAAGATATTTTTCCAAATTTTGTGCGTGATTCCTTTTAAATGAATTGAATCTTAATGAACGGTTTATAATGATTGAGTAACAATAACCCTTTCATTTTCGTACAGAAAATCCAACATCCGGAGGCCTCTTAAATTACTAGATTTATTAGGTAGAAGAAGTTATGTCGTTCGTTTTTGTACTTATTATAATGTGCTAATCAAATATGTTATTATTGGAATTAAAGAAAGCGTTTAACGTGAAATTAAATCGTATTTGTGTATTTTAATTTACATAGATAAATTGAAAAATGGCGTTTATATTCATAGCTAATACAGTGTATATTCATAGCTAAAACAATTGAAGTCAGAAACCAGTGCTGTGCTAATTTAATGTAGGTAATTTTTGTGCTACGACACTGACTGACTGCTATAGAAAAAGTTCCATATTATTTATAATTAAAACCGTGGTTTAAATAATTAGTTTATATACAAAAATATACATTATTACTTATACAAAACACTGTATAATTTATACAAAATATGGAAGACAAATTATTGTAAATTTTATAAAACCATAGAGACCGATATAATAAGTAAGCAAAGGGGCTTGGCCCGAGTTAGCAATTTTGCCTTCTGAGTTTGATCCAAAACTAATCCTACCGTCCAAAAAGAGCCTCAAGAGGTATCGGCTCTTTGCTATCAATCCATTTGAAGATACGACTATATAGGAACAATACTCGCCGCAATTCATGTCCAATGGTCAACAGGCATATGTCCCATGATGGCTATTGTCCATGAGTGTATAAACGTGGGCCAAGTCTAGCAATTCTGCCACAATCTTCACTTTATAACGTAGTTTGGTTCTATCAAGTAACTTTACCCATTACAGAAACAACAGGACATAGCGCATTATTATTATAAAAAAATATGTTACCTAATAATTGGTGTTGTAATCGATGTAATACGTACCTACGTGTAATTCACATAATGAATTATTTATTCACGTTTGTTGTCTTTACACGATAGTTTTTGCTTAAGACTGTTATTGGAGCATGTTCAATTATTCACGCTAGCAATATTGGCCAATTGAAATAGACCTCCGGCAACAAAAGTGCACTACCAATAGTCTTCAAACTCCTGTTTAGCCATGTAAATATTATATTCGCCTTGCTTCTGCCTGCGGCTTAGCCCGCGTGTCCTACAGGAACCATCAAAAAAGTTAAATACAAATTGGACTTTCCCCATTCCCCTCTTAGGGATAGAGTTTCAAAGTGGATACCTACACACCACAAACAACACGCTCTCCAAGTTGCATGTCTCTCTTGATTCAGTGGATCAACCAGGATTTGAAATTTTATATGTATAGATATTGATATTTTTTTAAGTTATTGAAATTTCTAATTATGTATTAATTATGTGCCAATTATACCGCCGAAGGAAACACAAAATATAAATTTTATTATATTAAGTAAAAACTTATTGTAAAATAATATTATATCATGAACATAATTTGTTTGGATTTTTATTATTTATTAAATAGCAAAAAAAGGAATTTAAAATATTTACTTATTAATTCTATTTTATTATGTCTATTATGAATTTATAATATTTATACAAATAGTTTGGGCTTAAAGCTCGATTATTTTTTGGTAAGTAAATAAGTAATTACTTATACAGGGTGTTGATATTTATGGTTGTTGTTCACCTGGACGTGTAGAACAACGTATAAAAGCAGCTGCTCCATAAACTTCTACACCCTGTATACGAAACTTCCATAATGTACGTACCATGATTTGAAGTACTTACATTAAAAGTCCTGTATCTAAATGTTAAGACTTAGCAAATGTACTTTATTATGTACAGAAAGAATCAAAAGTTCATTAAAATAATATCTCTATTCTAAAGATGCTATTATTAAAACATTATAACAGAATAAATATAAAACTAAGTGCTATGTAGTCGGACGTATCCTACTTAAGTGACAGACGTTCTAATAGTGCCTAGAAAGGTCCTTTAAAATAGACCCCCTTATTCGTGAAAAGTAATATTAAACTTAGTGTCAATAATCCAAAACTTTATTTTGAAATCCATCAAAATCTGTCCTGCTCACCGACCAGGTCTTTTTGATAGGATCTCAAGGTAGTAAATAGTAGTAAAACGTAAGTCAGATTACGTGCAAGTTAAAAACTATAAAGAATACAGTGAAATCCGTTGCCCAACCACCGAAATGAGGAAATTCACAGCTTATTTTGGTTAATTATATAACAACATTGTTTAAATTTCATTCTTTTTTTGCCTTCTTAAGAAAAAAATAAGTCGAAAAACCTCATGTCGCATATGTATGACCAAATTTTTAAGTATAGTGTGATTTCTGAAAAAAAACATGATAACCTACGTCATAGTTTTGTTTCTTTGAATATGCTTTGTATGACGTCCGCTTAATATGGCGTGTTTGTTACGTCCCTCAGATGTTACCTAATTAAAAACTGATTCTACTGTAGTACCTAATGCGGGCTCCAGTCTAAACAGTTTGAATTTATATATTTAAACCTATATGTTGCTTAAAAATATGTTGATATTTTTTTGGGATTAGTAAGTTTTAAATTGTGGAGAACGAAACAAAGTATTTGTATTTGTAATGCACTTCTGATCTCTGACTGTACCTACTTAGTATCCTTCCAAAATGCTGTGGTTAATTAATGATTGTATTGCCAACTTGTGCTATTTTCTCTATTTTAACCCATAAGTTATTTATTTTATTTATTTATTTGAGTCATGTCAACAATGGGGTTAAATATAGGTCTATGCACTAGCTATGTACTTGCGTACTAGTGTAGATTGAATTCATCTTACATAAGATGTAGGTACACGTAATTTAGGTAAGTATTCAATAAGTACTTACTTACTAAGATATTGTACTTATGTAAAATGAAATACAGTGTGCTTAGGGAACGGTAATGTAAGCCGAAAGGGGATACAGCTTTTGAAAATTCAACTTTTTTGTTTTAAATAATTTGGATATATTTAAAATATTTACTTAGTTGCTAATCAAGCAGGCCAGTACGTCTCAGTAAAAATTGATTGTCCGTTCACACGATGCATTTTTCACTGGTGGTGAAATCAGCACCGTGTAAAAGGGTAATTTTTACCGAATAAGTTTATCGCTGTTTGATATAAGGAAAAGACATTTGAAATTTGAGTTTTTCATGATTTAATAAATATATTGCTGCGCCCCACGGTTTCACCCGCGTAAGTCAAGATTTTGGGCGAATATCGGAATAAAATAACCTTTGTGTAAATCTAGATATCTAGCTTTCTGCATACCAAGTTTAATAGCAAACGGTTCAGCAGTTTTTGCGTGAACACATTTAGTCCTAACATTACACACAAACTTTCTCATTTATAATATTAGTAGGATTTTACTTAAATCTAATATTATTTTGATGCTTCCTTAGATAGGATTATAGAAATCTTATATTTCTTGTAATTAATAGGGATTGTGAAGGCTGGAAACTCATTACTTCATTTAGCCGCCGGGTTGTATATTAATAATGTTAAATTACTGGATATTTATTAACAATTTAATGCTTAAACGAGGGGAGATTCTAAGGTTCAAACGAGATAATGAAACGGAGGCGACTAATAGGGACTACGAGCTTTCGTAGAGGGCAGAGTTCGTAGGTACACTTCTACGAATATCTCTAGAGGTACGAGCTTTCGTAGAGGGCAGAGTTCGTAGGTACACTTCTACGAATATCTCTAAAGGTACGAGCTTTCGTAGAGGGCAGAGTTCGTAGGTACACTTCTACGAATATCTCTAGAGGGCTTGGAATGTAATTTTGATAGGGCCGAAGTATCGTACGCAACCTATTTACCAAAGAAACATTAGTCATAAAGGGCATCAGACTAACACAACATCACATCGAATACGTTCTATTAGCGCCATTGTCTTGTCAGTTAATAAATAATTAACTACCGTTTTAAAGGCGAACTAAGTAACTTTTAACGGTTATTTTATTAATATCTCTCTCATCTGAGTGATATTCCCGGTTGCATCCCTCTCGGTAGCCCGGAGTCCGCTAAACCCCAAATTATTTGGGGTCGACCTAGGGCAAATAGATTTGGCTATTCTCTTACGGTCGGCTCCTGCCTGACCCACTTTGAGACTCCAGGTTCGCTAGTTTCTTTAGTCGCCTTTTACAACATACACAGGAATAGATGGGGTAGCCATATTCTATGCCGGGGCTACACGGCATTTTATTACATCTCTTCGTGCCATGTTAAGAAGTTTTCTATTTTTTTTAAATAAACAAATCAAATTTTGGTAAACAATTAATACGATGTGAAAGATGAAATACTATGTTCACATTGTCCACTTGCGAAGTAATGAGTTTTGAGCCGAAATTCTTCGTACCTTTTTAAAAATATAAATGTGTCTCTTACGTGTATAGTTTACTTTTATAAAGTCTAATAATGCTTTGTTCTGGAGGTCTTCGTCTACTTCACCGGAGATAGGTATATGCTGAACAAATACTGTACCCCTACCATGAGTTGATACATAAATACGTGAACAGATTGGGTATGTCCGCAACGCAAAATATCGGCTCGCGCGGCTAACAAGTCGCTACCGGTGGTGTGGCAGGGACTGGGAACAAGCAGAGCAGGGGCGCTGTGCACAAGGTCAAACTGTTAACATTACAGTGCAGTGCACGTATTGACGTAGTAACTCATGGTAGGGGCATGCATTCGCAAAGAAGCTAGAGCAATGACCACGCAAAAGAGGTTTGCATACAATTGTATGAAGGTTTATTTTCGATTTTTTTCGCGCGTAGGTGGAGGAAATGGACGAGGGAGAGTTTTGGCAGGAGCGCATTGGGGAAATGTGTTGCTCTTTTTGTTATCTATCGGCAAATAAAGTCGTCTTCATTATAAAAATAATTCATGAGCTTTGTAAGATGTAAGAGATGTACGTCTTGCGCCGGCGCAACAAGTATTGCTCTAATTATAGTATCGAAGCTCCGGTAAAATGGACAAAGACCTTTAGGGTCAATTCTTACTACTCTACAAAGTCGAAGCACATCGAAGCTTCAATAAGAAAGTTAATAAAGAAAATTCACCTTTATCTGCACAAGCAACGTTAAAACACAGTTACTGGGCTCGAACACGCACCTATTCTGTATTTATAGAAGAATCTGGGTGATTACTTTGGTTAAGCAATGCCCTGTCTCTCTCTTATTAGTGATTTTAACGTCAACGAACACAACGATGTGACAGACAGACACATTACTTAGACAAGTAATTACTTTGAAGTATCTATACCTTCGAGTGTTAGAGTTCCTTAGCTCAAAAGTTTAAATAAACCGTCTGTGTGTCCTTCTGTTTTTTATCGCAATTTATGTAGATAAGTCCGAAGTAGAGATCATAAGTGTGAATTTGCTATGTTAATATTTAGATTGACGCTTCGATTTTCCGGAGTATGAATTGACCCTTGTATGAAATTTCACGTGGACCATTATTCAGTGTTTATTTAGTAAGTATAGGTATAGGTATAAATATATTGTTCAATTTTATAATTAATTTTATTTAAATGTTTACCTGTATAAAAAGGGAAACCGTATTGACCATTTTTATGTAAGAAATTACTAATGTTTAAAAATATTGATTAGATAATATATCTATAAAATAATCTACGTAAATATTTAGTCGAATGTACCTCTCCTTCCGGTTGCTTTCATGTAAAAAGCGGAAATTGGTAATTTACTCATTATTACAATACATTAAAAAATAACCTTTTTATGCAATGTAAATGAGTTAAAGAGTTAAAGCACCCGTAATATCTATATAGTTGATAACTGAGTTTGATAGACACTCCGTAGTACATTGCTGTTTTAACGTAATGTGGTAATCACCAGTGATTACCTTAAAGCAGCAATGTACTGCACAGTTCCTGAGTAAATAAGAAATCAATTAGATAGATAATAATGGTGCTGGTGCCTCATTCATAAATAAATAAAACTTTTATCTTTTTAACTCGGTCGCGGTGGCTCGACCCGCGTGGCGTAGTTATTTACAGTAGGTACCCGTATTATCTATCCAGTGGATAACTCAGTTTCATAATCACTAATTACAGCAGTATTGTATTGCTGCTTTGACGTAACGTGGTAGTCACCAGTGAGGGTCCATATTGGCTCACATAAAATTCTAAGTAATATTCTTTGTCTTACTATCGATTTGTGTTCATAATAATCACTCTTCATAATTTTACTTTTCATACTTTTTTTATTCAGACATTTTTATTATATAACAGTTAGTGATCATATTTTTTTTATTCATACTGTTACTACCAAGAACATTTTGAAATCATAATTTTATTTTTCAGATGTTTTTTTCTTCATGACATTCATTCATGATCATATTGCTATAATTCATAATGTGTTACTAAGATTATTTATATTAATAAAGGCAACTGTAACAAAACTTCTTTTATGAACTACCCCATTATCAAACTCTAACGGAAATTTTCGATTGTTTTTGACTTGTGTTCTGTCGATCTTCATAAAAACACTTATGATTAAGATACATCACGCTTTTTTTATGTATAGTATTAGGCGCTTTGGCGAGCGAGCATAGCGAGCGTGCCGCGGCTGCGTATAATCATGTTCTTACATAAACCTAACCTATCCGAGTCGGTGTGCTCCGTGTATTTTTTTCCAAGTTCGAGTACAACGTGCGTTAAGATAACAATAGTAGGCGAAACAAATGTATGAATTTAGACATTATAATATTCAATA
The DNA here is from genome assembly GCA_958496205.1 of Idaea biselata. Lineage (NCBI taxonomy): Eukaryota > Metazoa > Arthropoda > Insecta > Lepidoptera > Geometridae > Idaea > Idaea biselata. Next base: position 16,817,218 of record OY292395.1, read on the forward strand.
ATTATGGATGAAAAACTTATGATTAAGAAATTTATTAAAACAAATTTTAGTAAAAACGAAATTCATAATAGTGATATTATGAATTTCAATGATTATGTATTTTAAATTTTATGTTTTAAAAAATTATGAAGAATGATCATTATGATTTAAAATGGTATGTGAAACATTTTCGGACCTCCGATGTTAGGAGTTAAAAATGTATGTAAGACGATCCGCCAGTGATTACCGAAAAGCAGCAATGTACACGTGCCAATGAAACTGAGTTATCCACTAGATCTTATGGGTCTTATATTGAACTTAGATCGGGGCCATTGAATTACGGCAAAAAACACCGATCGGCTCATACCAGCTTTCTACATGAAGGCGACTTTAATGATCAATGATTTAACAAAAACATTGATTACTTATAAATTGGTTTAGATATTGCTAATCGGCGTTAAAATAAAGAGGTTAATATTGAAATTATTGTATACCGTAAATGTAAAAGAATTTAAACTTATATTATGTAAATTAAATAGAGAACTGTAATTTCGGTATGATGAATTTTATGAACATTGTGATTTCCAGTTTTTCACCTGTAAAACTACATAATTATTATACTTAAATGTAAATTACTTAAATACAATTGTCATAAATGTTATTTAAAATGTAATTTTAAAATTTATACATGGAACTTAATGGGAAATTATATATATTATATTTGTTGTATAAAATGATTGTTTTATTTGTTTAGTAAAAATATTTTGTTTTATAACCCGTAGTATCGCTAATTGAGCTCGGAGCCCGCGCCTTACAACCTCTTGTGTACAATATTCAGGCAAAAGTGATAGTTACCGCTTGCTATATACAAAATACTAATACTAAAAAACAAATAGGTTTATTCACATTCATTTTTGTTTAAAAACTATTGTCCTAATTTTACTTAGATGTTCATTTATGCATATATTATTATTCATTAAAAGTACATGTAGCTTTATTAAATAAACATAATCTACAATCAAACAACGTTGTCTAATACCCATAGTACAAGCCTAGTGCTTAGTTTGGGGCTAGATTGCGCTGTGTGCAACGCAATATTTATTTATTTATAGTCAACAAAACTTAGTCAAGTCAATGCAATTGTGACTAGAAAGCTATAGGTAATTCAGATGTGTTTTTTTTTTAAACGAGCATTATGATACCCTGTGTTGCGGGTGACTACTTCTGTTGTATAGGTAGGCACAAACAAAAAACGTGAAGTAGGAGAAAGAACAAAACAATAAAAAACAAATTTAAATTACCACTCCTAGAAAGTAGGTTCGGCACATTGTACAAACAGCAAACATAAAAGATATAGCCAATTCATAATACCATACCATAATCAGATAGGTAATCTGTTAAATTTAAAGAGCCCCGCAGACTATAGATTTTTAGCGGCCGATAGTTTAATCATGCTGTTTATTCATATAGTAAAGTCGTGTATATCTCGAGTTTCGTGGTTACGGGTCTATGCTTACGAAAGGCAGTTATCGTTAGATTCCCCGTGATCTTTAGATGACAAATGATCCTGATCTTCACTTCAATTAAACCGGGAGCCTGGTGGCGACTTCCCGGCAAAATGCCATTGACGAATTCCTCAAAGTTTTGTTGATCCAAAATGGATGTTTGAAACAGCCCAAATAACCTATCGGCTGATAAAAAATCAGTAGTCTGCAGGGGCTTTGAGGCATGTTTGCGTGTTCGGATGAGTAAGTTTACATAACAAATATTCGAAGTTTTACAAATTCGACCAATCGCAATTTTCAATGGAAATTAAAAGAGATTGTTATAAAAAGCAATCGATTGTTGTTGTAGTGCAAACACATACCTTACATAATCTACCTGCTTGTTTTACAAGAATTGATGTAATCCCAAATAGGCGAGGTTTAAAGCCACACCCTCACGGTGTAGGAAGGGCGTAAGTTCAAAACACACATTTGCATAGCATTGAATTTTGGAATAATTAGCTTTTCAATTCGAAATAAGTAGGTATAGGTACATAACATACATGGTAGGTAAAATCAAAATATGTGTATTCAATCGGATATTCAGAACACTTTGGAACGTCAGTAATCTAATGTACCTTCGGAAAGCGACCTCCAATGAGAAGAAGACACAAGAAACTCATTGGGTTTTTTGGCAGTGATCATGTGATTAACATTGTCTCATACTATGATAGTATATATTCGATGTTTTTTACTAACTTCTTAAGAGTAAAATCGACCAAACTGGAATAAGAAGCAACCTTCCTAAAGCAATTCTACGTATACCTACATATACTAGATTGATAGATTGGTTTTTGAAACAGCTGGCGTAATATTTTGAAAAAAAAAGGTCGATTTTCCAAGTAAATTGTGTAAATGTACCTACCGAGCTGTAGCTTTCTGTTCAAAGGAAAGAATAGCAATTTGTTCGCTTTCTTCAAAGAGCTTACAAGTTTCCTTTTCCCTTCGCTTAATCTCTATTATCTTAGCAGGATAAGATCTGTTGTACCTAAGTACAAAAGTCAATTTAGTTACCGCCACTCTAGCCCGGAATAAGAATAATTTCCTAAGGGATATTGTAAAAGTAATTAGGCTACGATGCTGGGTAAAAAAGGAGAAAAAATCCTTGGCAATTTGTGTTTTTTCTTTCTTTGAATTATTCCTTCTCACGGCTTATGTAGGTACATAAGCGGCGCGGCCCACAGCTTAGTTAGAGCATTTACCGCTAGGAGTATTTGTATAGGAGAATATTCTGTGATTTAGCTTCTTAATGGTCGCCTTCCACCGCGAGCGGAGCGGGGTCATTAATGTGACAGTTTAACATACAACGATCGTTTTCATACACATACGGCGCTTTCGGACTCGATCGGGTCGATCGGAGTCATTAATGTGTCAGTTCAACATACAACGGTTATTTTCATAGTCATACAACTTTTTCGCGCTATGGAAACAATCGTTGGATGTTAAACTGACACATTTTTAACTCCGCTCCGCTCGCAGTGGAAGGCAGGCATTAGTCTTGTCAGATTACACGTCATTGCTTCGCACACCCTTTGTGCTAAATATTTAACCGACTTCAAAAAAAAGACACACAATATTTGTTTAAAACATCAAGATATTTTATAATACACCTATCAAAGAGTAGAGATACTGGTAGAATATATTATAAATATAATATATATACATTACAAATACAATTTATTATATCATTTGTGTGACGTTTTGTCGTGACCAAATTGGACTAACAAATGTTTTCTACATTCCGAAAGTAAACACTTTAAGATCTAGAGAAGTGACCTTTGAGGTTCTTTAATAAATTAAGTTACTTTATTTTAAAAAAATGTTCGAGTATATTTTAAATGTTAATGCTGTTGTAATTTAATCCTTAGTGAACTTAATTGTGATTTATCTTAATAATGTTCTTAATTAATTACGTTAATTATTTTAAAACATTATTTGCCTAAACATCACATTAAAATTAAATTACTTATTAAAGTTAACTAATAACTGTAATAAATTACATACTTACCTAGTTATTTTCATATCAACTACTAAAAACGGAAAAAAATAATTATTTCGCACTTGGCCGATTTTATTAATTATTTGTGCCTAAATACAAATGTTTATTATAAGTGTAAAAAAAAGATTTCGCTCCCCTCAGCCTTTCCTAATTTAACCCTTTGTCGGTATTATACGTACCTAAGTATAAAACCTAGGTACCTAACTATAAAGTTTCATATTTTATCTAAATTTTTCTGCGTTAAGGCTAAACAAAATCACGATTAGTACCGACTCAGTCACACCTTAAAACCTTATAATAACCGCCCGATGCTATAAATAAAAATTCTCATTTTCCTCAAAGTCTTTGCCATGTATTTTCCTCAATTGTGTTGTCAACATTATCGAAAAGTACCTTCGTGTTACAATCTACATCTCAATGGTATCAGATTACAGAGCTCGTCTTCCCGCCAAATACCTACCTACCTATCTCTGAATTACTCTGTCGCGTGTCGTACGACATTCAAAGAGTCCTTGTGTGAGAATCTGTTCAAATACACATGATTACAAGTCATCTTAATGTGTAATCTCTTCTGACGAAGCACCGAATAAATCACTTCGATAAGTAAGTGCTTCGAGTAACATCTTAAACTTCCCGCGGATTGTCCCATCAACGTAATGGAAATCCATTATTTCTCGTCTAATCTTCTAATTATCTCTAAGATCAGTATTCGACTTTTCTCCTTTCAAACGGCTGTAAATATTATAGATTGGGAGGGGGCAGTCGGTCATCTTACCTCATTAGTACCAACTGGAGACTTATATGGTGGAAAGAGTAGTAAAAGTTATGCCTAAAAAACTCGGCCAGCCGCGATTCGGCCTGGGCCCGTCCGAGCTCAGCCCGTTTTTAGGGGAGCAATTATTTTAGGGACCACCGCTAACTAACCTAAGTTAGCTTAGCTTGAGCATAGCTCTGGCATAGATTGCAGTTGATGCACATGTGCGATCTTGTTGTTGACTGTATAAATACCAAATCAATCCCAAAACATTAAAATAAATCGCGCTAAAAAAATAAATAAATCAAATAAATAGCGCTATGATATTACCACAGTACAACTTGTGGTATTACTGTATTCTTAGGGTTTCGTAGTCAACAAGAAAGCCTCATAGTTCCGTCATGTCTGTCTGTCTGTCCGCGGCTTAGCTGGGAGACGCTCAGTACTCAGTAACTGACAAGGCACACACTTGCCTAATTTTATTTATTCATACATATCACCTACCGAGATTCATAGCAATGGGTTTAGTCTTAGAGTGCTTTATCAGTGGAAGAAAAATACACCTAAATCAACTTATTAAGATTTTTATGTGCGTTTGAATATTTTAATTACTCACGAGACCTTCAAGAAGGCTTGTAAATCAATTTGATACTAGTGAATAAACCTGTTGTAATATTTATTATTTTAAGTTAAAATTTAGTTACCGGATTATATGCAAAACAAATTTAAAAAATTATTCGCCTTTGGTCAAAAAATTGTAAAGGCTCATAGAATCTGTATATCAAGTTTCATCAATGTCGATTAAAAAATACTCTGTAGAGGAGAAGTAACAAATTAACCAACTGTAACAGAAAACAAATATTTCCGGACTTGAAGCAGAGACGCTTCGCTCGCTGGCTTAATCACAGACAATGCAAGAATTATCCAAAGTTGACAATTATTGCAATTCATTAGTATTTTAGTTTTTAGTTATTTTATCGGTGTCGTGTATCCATTTCTTTCGAAAATCCACTTTAATATATCCATTCATTTTCTTCTTCTGGTGCCAACCCACCTCTGGAGGTTGGCCGTCAGCTTAGCGAACTTGTTCCGGTTTGTGCCAAGCGAAAAAGTTGTTTCACGCTGGAAATGTTTGGCCACTCTCGGATGTTTCTCAACCACGACTTCTTTCTTCGTCTAACAGGTCTCTTGCCTGCGACTTTGCCCATCATTATTATTTGGCGAAGCTCGTATTTCTCGTGTCGCAAAACTTGACCCAAGTATACCACTCGCGTCTCTGGCCGACACGTTGGAGTACCCGCACGTTGGAGACTTTCTGTGTCCAGCTAATACCTACGTAGCATTCTACAGTAGCACCACATCTCGAAAGCTTCGAGGAACCCTTGTGTATTGACTTTCGCAGTCCAGGCTTCACTACCGTAGATGGCTACTGATTCACAACTGGCCACACATAACACTGGCGTATTCTAACTCTGAGCTTTATGGATAGTTGGCGACTGCATAACTGACTGGGTGGCTTGGGCAATTCCAATCCGAGTACGAATTTCTTGTTCGCTATCCCATTTTTTATTAACCCATGCAAAAGTACCTCTAATTTAACCATTGGAACCCGCACTATATCTGAACCTGCGACAGTGATTCTGGGATTGAAGTAGCTCCTTGATACTACCAGAAATTTAGTTCATACTCAACCCTGCTTTCAACCTGTACTCATTAACTCTGTCTAATAATATCTGCAGGTCCAGATGATGAGGCTACAAGTGCAGTGTCATCGGCATATCATAAATTGTTCACGATTTTTCTGTTTACTTTAACATCGGTTTCATATTCTTCTAGCGCTTTCGATATTATCGCCTCCGAGTACAAATTGAACAACAGGGGAGATAAGATGCAGCCCTGTCTGACTCCACGCCGTATTTTCAATAGTTCTGTTTATGAGTCCTTGACTCGGACCGCAGCCCTTTGGTTCCAATACAAGGTCTTAATGAATCTTAGTCTGTCTTTGCCATCCAAACCAACGTAGATCAAGTGCTGCAACAGGATATCATGTTTGACGCGATCAAACGCTTTCTCGTAATTTTTACGTTATAATACCTGACCGGAACAGACAAAATTCAACTAAGAGTCCTGGATTAAGAACCCAGTTGAAAAATAGCAATGTTCTTAGTGGTACAAAGACAACATCTTATTGACTTTCCGACTAAAAACGGTTGAACCGATAGAAGTACCCAAAACATTTGTCAAATAGATACAGAATTTCTTACAACCTGGTAACTGGCTAGTAAAAAATAGATCTGGCTCAAGAATAGGTCAACGTGACGTGAATGTAAATTAATGAATAGTGTAAATTGTCACCAATATGGTATCACAGATTTAGAAGTTTCGAATTACTTTTTTCTACTATTGCTTGTGCTCCAAGATTCTTTAGCATGATTAATTTTCTCACCCAAAAAGCTATAACACACATTATATAAGGATCATTGTATCGACTTCCTTTTGGCGATCCTAAGCAGGAGCATATGCTCATATTCAATAAATCCTGCAAAAATTTGCTGCACTTCAGATATTCTTAAAGAATAACAATAATATTTTTAAGATTTATGCAATATTGAGGGTGCCTACAAGAATCATACTGAGTTCTCGAGAGAAGCTTCAGCAGCTTCGATACAGCGGCTACCGCAAAGGAAAGCACTTATTTTTCGAGAGTTTCAGCAAATGCTTCAACAGCTTAATACGAAATAAAAATCAAAATTGCCGACCGAGATCTCTCAACTATCGATATGTGCGTATATAAACTTTGTAAATTCACACGATTTCTTAACATAGTTACATTTTCTCGGGTCTTAATCGCGTATTATTATTTATTTTCTTACCTTGACGTTTCAACCATGTTACAATGGTCTTGGTCGCGAGGGTCGCGTGGTTGAAACGTCGAGGTAAGAAAATAAATAATAATATGCGTATATATCTATTAAAAACCTTCGTTTTTATTAATTAAAACTTTGTAGTAACGTTTTTTTCTTAATTTTATTAAATTTCAAAAATTATCCGAATTATCCGGATATCCGGATAATGAAATTTTAATATTCCGATTATCCGGATAGCAAAAATTAACGGATAATGCAAGCCCTAGTTGTATGGCAATAGTTAACCTTTGCACCAGGTACGAGCCGGAGCAGGGCGGGGCGGGGGTCGCCTGTCCTTTTTGATGCAAATGCATAAAGTCCGATCACTCGTGTTTGTTTACCTACAACTAGTTAAGTTATTAACAACAAACCGGTCTTCGATTAGTCTCACGAGTGCACAACCTAGAACTAAGTTATATAACGCTCAATAACACGCACAGTCGCACAATGTTGTACAATCACGCAACAAAAGTTCATATCCACCGTAGTGGTCTAACGTGCTACAATTGTATTAGAATTTTAAAGGATTTTTTAAGGACTGCTAAGTATTTCTAGTTTTTATAGCTCACAAGCGTAACCTTAGCTTATTGGTAGGAACACTCGCTCGGCAAGCGAAGGGCACGGTTTCAATCAAACCCTGTCACGGGAGAATTTTTCAAGATGCATTTATTCCTTGATAATAGTTTGACTGCTTTGTAGTGCAAAAGTCTGTATACCTAAATTCTGTTTAAATTATAACAATGTTTTGAAAATAATTTCATTGTAATTTTATTAGGATTTCGGTTGTCAAAAACCAGTGGTACAAACTGAAGTCAGTATTTTGCCATAATAAATCCTTTACTTTGACACTAGCGCCTTTTGTATGGGATTACCTGCGCTAAAACCGCAACGTCGAAATAACGTTCACCGATTCGGTAATAATTAATCTGTACCTACTGATAATATGTAGCAAGGTATCAGAGCACGTATTCTATAAATTCGTCTCAACATCGCTTCAGTATCGTTAGATTTTTCTCGAAAACGGTTTAATAATATTTCGTAATTATGTATAGCTAGGCTCTAATATTTAATTGTAAAAAAACAGCGACATCTCTTGGCGATGTGTTAGCTGTAAAGTTAATCACACGTACAGGCTAAGTAATCCTAAACAATTGCTGAACCGTTTTCGAGAAAAATCGAACGATGCTGAAGCTATGTTGGGACAATTTCGTTATAGAATAGATGCCCAGGGTTAAATCAAGGGCATCAACAAAATGTTTTTTTTTAACTCTGAACAACACACAGCGCCTTCTAGCCCCATGGTAAGCGACTAAGCTTGTGTTACGGTGACTAGACAACGGATATAATACTTATATTTATTTTTCTTTTGTAAATACATACATATACATATTATACATAGAGGGACACCCAGACCAGACACAAATATTTCTTTTTTAAGCATAAATACTTGCACCCGGCGGGGATCGAACCCGCAACCTTCTGCATTGCAGTCGCGCTTTCGCACGACGCGCCACAGAGGTCGTGTTTAGTCAACGTTATGGAGAGGTACCTTACTTATTCCTTCGTACCTGCTTGCATTGACTTTTATGGACTAGAATTCATAAGAGCTATCGAGCTTAAGGTCTTTTGACTGGTAGACATTTAATTATTCAGTTAACATTGAGACTGTTTATTATACCTACTCTGCGCCCCGCGGTTTCACTCGCGTAAGTCCAGGAGGGTTCTGCAGTTCTTTTCGATACGACATCGATACGATAATACGATGATTCTACTGTCACATTCTGATGGGGGCGGATCGTCTTACATAATTTTTTAACTCCTAACATCGGAGGTCCGAAAATGTTTCACATACCATTTTAAATCATAATGATCATTCTTCATAATTTTTTTAAAACATAAAATTTAAAATACATAATCATTGAAATTCATAATATCACTATTATGAATTTCGTTTTTACTAAAATTTGTTTTAATAAATTTCTTAATCATTCGTTTTTTATCCATAATTATTGAAAATTATAATGTCTAAATTCATACATTTGTTTCGCCTACTATTGTTATCTTAACGCACGTTGTACTCGAACTTGGAAAAAAATACACGGAGCACACCGACTCGGATAGGTTAGGTTTATGTTAGAACATGATTACACGCGCCTAATACTATACATAAAAAAGCGTGATGTATCTTAATCATAAGTGTTTTTATGAAGATCGACAGAACACAAGTCAAAAACAATCGAAAATTTCCGTTAGAGTTGATAATGGGGTAGTTCATAAAAGAAGTTTTGTTACAGTTGCTTTTATTAATATAAATAATCTTAGTAGCACATTATGAATTATAGCAATATTATCATGAATGTTATGACGAAAAAAAAATCTGAAAAATAAAATAATGATTTTAAAATGTTCTTGGTAGTAACAGTATGAATAAAAAAATTAAGATCACTAACTGTTATGAGCACCGATGGTAGTAATAAAAATGTCTGAATAAAAATAGTATGAAAAGTAAAATTATGAAGAGTGATTATTATGAACACAAATCGATAGTAAGACAAAGAATATGACTTAGAATTTTATGTGAGCCAATATGGACCCCATTCTGATAGTAGGGTGACAGTAGAACCATCGTATTATCGTATCGTTGTCGTATCGAAACGAACCGAAGTAACCCTCCAGGAGGGGTACTTTAATTATTCTACGAAAGAACGACAATTTGTCATCCAATCCGACCGAAATTTTTATGGATGACATATTTTCTTTCTTTCGTTCGTATGTTCGTAGAATTAAGTACCCTTCCATAACCCGCGGGATTATCGGGATCAATAGTCATCCAAATCGGTCGAGCCGTTTGACCGTGAAGAGGGATTCAAACAAACAAACAAACTTTCGAAAATATTGTTTTGCTAATTTAATTACTCTATCGTTATTATGCACTATTAAAAACCCCTTAAACAACTGATCTAACAATACATGTTATAGCGTCCCCAATGACAGTCAACCTTCAGACATCCAGGAGGGGTCTGCTGACCGTCAGGCCACTCCCAGGAGTAACTGTCCGGGATCAGTTAAGCTCCTTAAATACCCGCTACTAGACTAACATAATGCGAACTAGTCTTTATAGATCGGTCGGTCGGTCAGTCGGTTTGGCTGATGCAGTGAATCTCTTAATCCTATTCCACTAATATTTGAGGCGAAAGTTTGTCTGTATGTGTATTTGTGTTTGTTGCTCTTTCACGCAAAACCGCTGAACGGATTGCAATGAAACTCTATATGTAGATAGCTGAAGACCTGGAATAATACACCGATCTACGTATCCGAACAAATCGGTTTGGTAATTTGACTTGGGCTTTGAATTGAAAGAAACCACAGGGTGCAATTAGTTTAAAATATTGCCTAAAGTACCTATGCCTTAGTCGTGGAACTTTTGAGTAAGGTCATTTTTTGCACTGATTTTGTTGTTTAAGTTCCGTGGGTAAAATTAAAGTTCACACGTACCTACTAAGTATATCTAATTATCAATATATATCTAATCATCATTTACATGATTGTAGATGTTAACATGGACATGCTTTCGGAATACCAAAACTTTATTACAATCTTTCGGAATTTTATCAGAGTAGGTCGATTGCTTCCGATTAAATGATCTAAAACCTGTATGTTAATAAAGACATGCCGCCGCAGCGGTATTCCGAAATTTTAAAAAATCCCGACAAAATTGCTACGTAACATGATTTATTTTCTCAACTCTTTTGACTTGAAATAAACGTTTAATATTTAATAATATTAACAATAACTAGCCAGATAACGTAAATAAAATAAAATCAAATACGTTATGGAACGCAACCCAGATTTGGACCTAATTCGTGAGTATAGCGAAAAAATTGAAAAAAATGAAATAATGAACAAATAATGTATTTTAAATATGCACCACTTACGTCTACTGACGTGGAAAGGTCATTTTCGACCTACAAATGGATATTAGATGTAAAGAAATTCATTAAAAATAGAAAATATGGAAAAACTGATGGTTATTTTAATTGTACAGCCTACAATGCTGAAATTGTAACAGATGACGATGAAGATTGAGTGACATTAACTGCGCCCCGCACTTAAATCATATACACCTATTGCGATCCGTGTATACTGCGATTCGAGTATACTTTTTATAAAGATATCCGTGGAAACATCTTTATAAAAAGTAGTCAAAATTAATTTCGGTTTATAGCTACATATCAGTTTCTTTATATATTTAAGTGGTTAGAATGGTCATTAAAGACTTGTGTACCTACTGTGTCGATTCCCAAACAATTTCGAAAAAGGGCAAGATGAAGATCTCTTCAAGATTTGAAGTGCTTATTTCCCTAGTACATATTTTCAATCTAGTGGATAGTGGATTTATGTACGTACCCACACAGTGCGCGGTACTGTCAATTTTTGCCTTACAGATATACCTACCTAAAAATTGTTTAATATAAATGTGATTGAAACTTAAAAATTATGAAGTATTGAAAACAATAAACGTCTGTGTTTTACTTGTGCTCATTTCATTTTAGAAAAGTAATTCACATAAAATTAATTTATCGTTCTCGTTTTTTTTTGGTCGGTTAAAAAAAATAAAGGGCGTCCCTATATTGTGCATTGTACCTACATGAAACTTAACAGAAAACTTAAATTTCACATGTCAAGTTAGAAATCACCTACGTAAAAGTGTGAATTGAACCCTCGTTGCGTGAACCCAATTCGTACTTAACCGGTTTTTCCTGTCATTGTAGACGATGTAAACTTTGTTTTTTAATCATATTTTATATGTATTTGATGCAATTCCGGAATTCCGAAATGATTTCCATATTTCTTGAAGACAAGGCATATCCATGTTATGCTATCATGATGCAAGTACATAAAATGACTCTACCTATTCCGACCCCTGCTAATTATAATTAACAACAAACATAAAAAAATAAAATTAAAAAACCCATTATTTTTTGTGGTGCAAGTGCTATTTGGTATGTATAGGTACCATATATTTTTGTCATAAATTATATTAGCAAGGTAATCACCAACGCTGCCTCGTAGTCCCGGCATTAAGCAGTGTAGCCCCGGCATAGAATAGGGTTACCCCATCTTTTCCCGTGGGTGTCGTAAAAGGCGACTAAGGGATCTTAGGACGATACCAGCAAACCTTAACCCGCGCGGTGGCGGAAAAATTGCTTGGTCCCTAGGACAGGCCGTAAAATATTACCAAATCTATTTGCAAAAGGTATGTTCAATGATGTTAATGACTTACCTATACTGGGCAGACCCCAAATATCTTGGGGTTTAGCGTAGTGGACCCCAGGTACCGAGACGAGAAGGGGATAAAGAGTGCAGCTCTTTTAAAAATTTAGATTGCTCGTACCTTCACTTGTTTACACAAAGGAGATCTAAAATATTTTTTTTTAGTTTAAAAAAAATCAAAATATCTACCCCGGACTATGCCAAAGGCTGTATGGAACCTTTATAAGACTATCATGTAAAATCCATTTAAATTGTGTTTCGTTTATTTTTATTAAACACGTGTAGGTACCTACCTATGTAAGTAATGAATACATAATAAATTTAATTAAGTACGTAGACACGCTGTGATAGACGATCTAACACTTCTATTCTATTCAAGATTATATTTTTGCGTGTTATTATAAGAACGTTTCATTTTTATACACATATACATAGCTCATGGTGTTTTGTTTTTGTTTCGATCGTCTGTTGCCTCTACTTCAGGAATATTGGGATAAAAGTAGCCTTGTTTGTTTCTAACGAATGGGAACCGAACCCACTGGACCCATTTTAAAAATTATTTTACCAATAGAAAGCTACATCATCGAGAAGTATCATAGGCTACTTTTGATCTCGATATTCCCACGGGATCGGGGCTTACGCGGGTGAAACCGCGGGACCCAGCTAGTAGAACATAATCTACTTGTTCCGTCGTCCGTCGTCGGCGGTTCACACCAAGACACCAACATACCTATTCTAATGACGCATTAATTATCACGCCAACTAGTTTAATATGTAGTTGCTGCAAGCAGTTGAGTTGATGAGTTATAGATACGTCGGTATATATAGGTAGTATAGTAGGTACTCAACTACTTACTCGAATAAGGTCCTTGTTTTAAAGTTTTGTAACTTATATACCTACACTATGTTTCTCCAATATCCTATCCTACTAATATTATAAAGGTGAAAGTTGTTGGTTGATTCCAATGAAACTGTACATACATTGCAGGAGATCTAGGAATAACACATATGCTATTTTTCATCCTGTAATTCCCAAGGAAATATGGTTAGGTACCTATATAATTATTGATGTCTGTATGGAAAATTCCCACATTACTACCTGTCACCACAGAATAGCTAATAACCTAATTATAGTTTCTGTGCACCTAGATAGGTAATACCTAATAACCTAACCAACAATTACGGCATTTCCTTCGTAACACCTGCATAACAAGAATTTCTTTTCCTGCCACCAGTCTGTAGTAAACAGGCGTATGAATTACCGTTATAGACCCGCTACTTTCCGCTATTATCTAACTAATACGTTATCAACTTATCATATCAACCAAGTGGATAATTGCTAATTAGTGAGTTTGAATCCAAGATAGTAAAGGCACGTAATAGGTAAGCAACTAATTTATGTGTTAGATTGGCGAAAAACTATTTTTCTTCGCAATCTCAAAAAATCTCATACAAATTTAAAATTTAAAAGCTGCACAATTATTTAAGTGCCCCCTCAAGTTTTAAGTGGCGTTTCTGTATTCGGTTGTAAGAGTAAATGTTATAATCTAACCCAACATAACGCAACAAAGGAATCTATTCCATCGATTACGTATTAAGTTGAGCACGAACCTTCTAAAAATAACATTGAAAAAATTCCGAAACTTGTTTCTGGAAGTTTTTGCACACAAATTATAGTCAGTTCGATCACTGGTTTGACAACTTTTACTAAAAAAATAAATAAAAAACGCTTGCCCGATCTTTAACATTGACACAAAATCTTTGTTTTAACTTATTTATATAGGTACATGGGAAGCCGTGTAATTAAATAATTAAATTAAATAATCTTAATGACTTTAATTTACCAATAATACTCACACTAGCTAGGTAGGTTAGGTACTTATTGACAGGTGAACTATCGTTTGACCGCTATATCCCACCAAATTAGGTGTATTGTATCGTCTAAAATATCTTAGGTAGGAACTCACCTACCTAGAAGACAGGAAGGCAGACGGAAATAGAAAGGAACCATTTCCGTTTGTCTATGGGACATACTTTGCCTCGACTTCCTTTAATGGCTGCACCAGCTTACGTACCGGACAGGCAAATCAACTTGAGAAAATGGTAGGTGTGCCTATACTTCATTAAGTATCTAGTAGAAATAATTTAAAAGGAAACGGTAGCGGAGATATTTAGTAACGTATGAGTATGAGTGACATAGTGAAAATATCTTTAAATGTCTAATTTATTTCCCGACTACCGAAAGAGGGTTATGTTTTTTTTTAATAAATTACCGCGATATAATAATAAAAATATAACGCACGTATACTACCTACCCATAATAACGCGCCATATATTATAGTAAAGTATAATTAGGTACTATTATTTTGAAGCCAGGCACAGAGATATTAACCGTGAAATGCGTACGTACAGCTGCATTGGGAACCTTTTTGTTTTATATCGGTTAATAAGGTTTTGTTATTTTTAAACTTTTGCTCTACATGAGAACACGTTACGTTCAAACCGGCGACAGAGAATCGAGTTCTTCAAATATTTTGTTATGATCTCACAGTTGAAATGCCATCGCCGACCGGACAGCACGCGAGTGATTCGAATAATAGTGATGTGCACGTAATCGATATTGACATAGATATCGATACTGTTATCGATAGCTTGGATAAGGAACCGGTGAAAATTCACATTGAAAAGAATATGGCGACTATGAATGGAAACGGTAAGTTTCATGTTTGTTTATAAATACATGTCTACAAAAATTAATAAGGTACAATCCTTTTTACTAGGCGATTGATTTTTAAAATTAAATACGTACAAGGTAGCTAAGTTTAGATATCCATCAAGCAAGACCTACCCGCATGTGCCTATATCGTGATCATTTAGTTAGAATCTCAACCTCGTCGAAAAGTCTGAATAATTTTTACTTCTTATAGCGGTGTTGGTGTAGATATGATACCCCGACTTCCCGTCTTGGGTACGAATCCTGTTCAACCACGCATCAATGTTGTTATTTATGAAAAAAATATGTCTAAATGAAAACGTCGGCGTCTCGTGAGTAACCTGACATGTCCTAGTACGAGGGCATGGGACATTCGCCAATGAAGTTTGGGTAAACAGACTCGGTTGCCGATTGCCGACGCGAGCCTCCCATTAATACCCAAAGTGGTCATAGTTCGGAACGCAATAACATAATATATGCAAAGAGTCGTCAGGGGTCCAGTGCCGACGCGGGTCAGTAAAGCAAATGCAAAATGGCTGAATCTGTCAATGGTCATTTCGCATTTGTAAAGAAAAGCAAGCAAAAAAAATCAACCGTCAGTTCGATAAAAGTCACTAGGCGTATTACCTATTAGTTGTACGCATTAGCGTGTAAATAAACCCTCACCTAAGCCATGCTCCGGGCTCGGTAATAGGCAACGTATGCAGTGGCTCATTTTTCTGAACTATATAGTTCAGAGATGGTACCGATTTCCGAGCCATTTCATAAAGACACCTGAGGTGCTTTGTTCGCTTTCTTTGAAATAAAAATTTCGAGCGTTCGAAAAAAGAAGACATCAAAAAACGACTAGGGGCCCTGCACAAACGCAGTAGACAATCTCTTTACACTTGGTTCGGCTATCACCACTATTCACCACCTTCTACTAAAGTGAATGCTCTATTCACTCATTTAGTCGTGTATCAAAGCATATTGCCGTGTGATTCTATTTGATAGTGATGGTGAGTCAGTAAACGTGCAGTTTTGATTTGTGTTGTTCATATTATAGTAATTAAGTATAGGTACGTAGTACCGATCCCACGCGAATTTCAGGATGAAAAGTCTTCAGCTAGCTGGATACCCCCAGTTTCATCGCAATCAAGGTGCTTCCTAGTAAAAAACACATTTACATAGGTAAGTAGTTATTAATTTAATTACACACAAATTTTCATCTTTATAATTACAGATATATTCACAAAAAAACTTTCACGATTGAAATATTAATAGGATTATTACTATTAGGCTAGGATTAGATAGATGGAATATTTTACTGTTCACCTACACACCAAAATTATAACTTTTTTACATTGAAAATCAACACACCTAGAATGGCACAATAGATGAACTTACCACTGAAACCGGGCCGTCTCTTCCAGGGTACCTAGCATTGACTGAGGAAGGGAGGGACTGAGGAGCATTCATAATTATATCTACTTACTAGTTGTGATCCGCGGTTTCACCTGCGTAATCCCTCCTGATCCCGTGGGATTTTCGATTAACCCTTTCTTATCAGGTGCCTACGTCATATGAAGAACTGAAATTTGGAGATGGCAGTAGGGCATGAATCCCGGGATCCCGGGATATCGTAATCCCGGGATCTCGGACGCAAAAGTTCGATATTATAATCCCGGGATTGAGTGATCCGATATCGAGATTTGAGCAATTTACTATTTGGGTATAAATTAAGGTTTTTAGCCATATTTTTCCTCATGCAATGATTGAATGGAACTATTAAAATTAAACTCAAATTTGTCTACCCCTGAGGAAGAGATCTGTAAAGATTTAGAAGCGTAGGGAATTGGTAAAATGTTTAAAACAATAAAAGTAACGTGATTCATTGCAATTTTTAAGACAAGTATTTTTTATACAAGCTCGCATGCAAAATTTTTCTGTTAACATCATTTTAGTGGTGTGCCTAGAATTTAGCGCGAAAGTTTAGACACTTTCGGGATTAGGCTATTTGTCCGCCATATTTCCAAAATGATGGGGTGGACGGCCCTCGGGGTAACTTTTTACGTAATGAAACCACTAGAGTCTTAAATATATTAAATATTTTATATTTAACACATTTTTATTGTTTTAAATTCGCTTTTTTAACGATATCTAAAATCCCAGTATCAATCCCGGGATCCCGGGATTGAGCTCTTAATATCGATATCGCCCCGGGATTGAAAACCTTCCGATATTGCATGCCCTAGATGGCAGTCTCCAAATTTCAGCTACTGTCGGCGGATTAGGCACTGTGTTGATCAGTCAGTCAGTCAGGACATAACATTTTATAGGCGTTTAGTCTCTAAGTACCTAAACCGCAGTCTGTCGATTTCGCGTTGTGCCTAGACCTAATGAGAAATGGGTTATAGACTTTCAAGTTCTAAAAGAATAAAAAATAAAAATTAATCTTTTGTTCTGCTATTTGCTACTGACTTTCTATGGAGTTTGGCAGTGTTGCGACCGCCTAAATGAAATGATTCTTTCGCCTCGTTCGCGCTTCCAATGAAGATAAAACGGTGGTCGACCCCCTGGAGCCTTACTAAAATAATATAGCTACAGTTTTCCTCTGCCCGTCGTAAAAAGCGATCAAAATGTGTTTCTTCCGTACCGCCAAGTAAACTCGTCCGTGTTCCGGTTCGTAGACTGGTGCAGCCACTAAGGTAGTCGAACCGTCTTTCTAGATCAGCGTGCTACATATTAGACCATACATAATATACATACCAGAGAATGCCAGAGATGTGGTAAAACACTCATCTATCTAAAAAAGGCTTTGTCCTGACTGACCTATATGTATATCAACGCAGACCATGAAAATTAGAGACTGTATTCTTTGTGGTATGTAACTAGGTATCTACTAAGAAAGGGTTTTTGCCGCGGCATATGGGAATAAAAAGTAATGTGTTATTCCAGGGTTACAGCTATCTGCTAACCAAGTTTCATCAAAATCGGTTCAGTAGTTTTTGAGTGAAGGGGTAACTAACATAATCATTTACTTACACACTTTCACATCTATCATATTAGTAGGATAGTGGGGTGGTTGCTGTATAAAGTATAAAGTTTGAATCAATCATAAAATGTTTAAATTTAGGTTAATCAATAAAAATATATCCATTGATGGCCAAACTTTTAGAAGCTCTATTGAACTCCAAGTAAGTACCTTTGCCCCATTAGGAAGCTATTAGGGGCGGTTGTTTGACTTTAGAGTTCTTCTCTCAAAAGAAGAACGCAGCGCTGTTGTCGCCAGACAATGTCTGAAAATGCTAATCTATTATCTATTTACTATTATAAAGCGGAAGAGTTTGTTTTTTTGTTTGTTTGAACGCGCTAATCTCAGGAACCACTGGTCCGATTTGAAAAATTCTTTCGGTGTTGGATAGTCCATTTATTGAGGAAGGCTATAGGCTACTTTTGATCCCGATATTCCCACGGGATCGGGACTTATGCGGGTGAAACCGCGGGGAGCTACTAGTACACTTATATAAGTTTTGACCTATAAGAAAAAAAGTTAAAAACTAACGAACTAACCTAAGTTTTTCTACTTTGTTTTTGAAACAAACAATTTGTCATTTTGTATTTGTAAAGAATAGCCAGTAAAAACGAACAAAAAAAACTACAATTTACCTAGTTAGTGAGTAAATTAATGATAGGAAGGGATTTTGAAAAATAGTCAATTACTTCAATTAGTGTATTCATTGAAAATATTCTCAATGAATACAAAACAAACGCACGATCATTTTGAAAATGGATGTTATGTTATGATGATGAATGATTTCGAAACGGTCCGTGCCCTCCGATGAGGGACGTCCTCGATGATGAAACCACAAGAAACTCATAAGGGTTTACTAACTAAAACTAACTTTAGTTCTTGTTCGATCAGCGGGACTCCTTTCATGAAAAGCACTCTACACCTCAACAAAAAAGGCTTGGGCTTACAACAGTCTCAATACTACTATAATATACTAGCTGCGCCCCGCGTAAGTCCCGATCCCGCGGGAATTGCGGGATAAAAAGTGTAGGTAAAAATTCTAGGTGTCCAGCTATCTATATTCCAAGTTTCATCACAATCGGTTCAGTAGTTTTTTCGTTTTATCGTAGAGGCCCTGGATTTGGGTAACAGTTATAAGTATTAAACGTATTTTATTTAATAATTTCCTTCTAATATCGGTCTATTTAAATGCTATTCGAATTTAAGTAATATTAATGGAACTCATCTAATCTAAGTACCTAAATTAGGATAATATCAATTTCACGGTATCCTAGTAATTAAATAAATGTGAGAGTTTTGTGTAAGTAAATGAATGAGTAAGTAAGTGGTTCTTTCACGCAAAAACTACTGAACCGATTGCAATGAAACTTTGGTATGCAGGTAGAAGGCTGGAGATAGTTTTATCCCTTAAGTTAGGTATTCCTGCTTAATCGAGATTCACTCGGGCAAAACCGCGGAGCGCAGCTAGTTTGAAATATTAGGCTATACGCGCATTGATAAGTCGCAGCGGAAGCGTGTCGCCCGTAGTATCGTAAAATGAAATCCTTGTCTGCAGGGCTCGGTCACAACACGCGGATATGCTCATAATATGTTACCAATGTTACAAGAGATTAAAAGCAGAACTTGGAAGTAAATGGTCGTAATGCGAGAGGGAGACCAAAAAAAGGTGTCGGGACGGTCGGTCGTTAGGCACGATTTTCTCATTCGAACGATGTTCCCGTATTGAAACTTAGTTAAGGGTGCAGTCTTCGAGTTTTTTTTCGTTTTCCTTTGAGAATGGTTCAATCATAGAACTGGACTTACTGGACTGGACTATTAGGTAGAGACTAGAAGGAGAAAGGTCGCCTGATAGTGACCCATTTCAAACTCGTCTTTAACGGACGAGCTTCACCAGTTCCATCCAACGTCGAAGGGCTATCTAATCTAAGGGTTAAATTTTATTAAGAGGATAGTCTCATTTCTCTTTCTCCATACAAACGTAGTTTACATTTTCCTCACTGGATAAAGACATTAGAGTAAATATGTTTATGCCATAAAACCTATATCTGTCATGACAATGCACCTTTTTATTTTTTTTATTTTCTAATTAAAATAATAATAAAAAATAAAAAAATAATAAAATGAAATAAATAAAAAGGTAGATGCATAGTCATCATGACAGATATAAAGTTTTATGGCATAAACATATTTGCTCTAATGTCTTTATCCAGGGAGAAAAATTTAAACTAAGTTTGTATGGAGAAAGAGAACGGAGACTATCCTCTTAAATCAAAAAAAACTTGAGGACTGGGTTTTATTTCGTGTTGTGTTTTGTTTATAGGTATAAACAAAACACAATAGGTAGGTTAGGTAGGTACATAGGAAGTAAGTACATAATAATACGTACATGTACCTAATGATGGCAAGGTTATACAACCGGTTATTTTAACTCGGTTGTTGATGGCTTGTCATTCTATCAATAATAATTTACAGTAGGTACCTAGTTCATAACGTATCTACACTTACCGCTCGCGCTCTACAGTCGTTCGCCCCTCTGTGACCTACCTTTGCTGGTAGAACATCCATCATAGAGTCTGTGGCTAGTAGAAAGGTAGAAATCCTACATAATATTATAAAGATGACCGTTTATGTTTGTTACTACTAAACCGATTGCGATAAAACTTGACCAATTACTCTACCGACGCCGATAGATTAATTGGTCAAGTCGTGCTCCCGGATTGGGTAAGATGCGGGTAATATTTCTAATACTCGTATACTTAGTAGAAATTAACCGAAAACAACATTACAAGGTACCATCTTACCTATAATATATAATGTACTTTGTGGTACCGTCTACCTACCTTCTGTAACGCAAAGAATTCAATCACGTTCACGCAAGTCATCTATAGTAAAGCTATAGGTAATATATGCACAATAAGTTATACTTATGTTTGGGTACCATCACGGTACCATAAACCAACATGATAGAGGTCAATGAATTTATAATTACGTAAAACAATAAAACAATGGATGATTAAGTATCCGGCTGATTCTTATACCTAAGGTAGAGAGTAGGTACCACTTACCCACTAAATTGGCATTCACTTATCCATCACCATCAGCTACAAAGGTACTCTGCCTGTTGTTTGTTATATTATGTATGTATATGTTGTACAAATAAAGATTTCAATCTATCTATCTGCCCTGACCTATATTATAAACATATTATACCATCGCCACCATCACAGAAACTGGTGATGGTGACCAAAGATTCAATCACCATTCGAAAACTCGTACAGTCCCAACACCTAATGCAGTCACTTCACCATCCGGTGAATACCAGGGTCGGGCCCTACTAATCGGGTGTCGATTCGATATTCGTTATGTTATGTATTCATTTTTTTGCTGCTATATGAATAGCCGCACGAAACCATTCCTCTATACAAAGTAACATGTCAGTGTCAAACGTCAGCGAAATGGGCTGGCTTCGTCAGTCAGTCACACAGCTGATTTGGTGAATAACGTTAAAGATTTTGTGAAATTAAATCATTAATTTTGTAGTACTTTCACTTATTTTTCTTGTTTACAAGTTAGTGCTAAGCGCCTTTGAAACATTTCAGTAGATAACTATATAACAGTGGTAGAAATACTAACAGAGTTCTTAGTTTGTTTCATGTTTACGTGATTTCATCATTGTTTTTCTGTAATAACGAGTTTCCAAGTTATACCTACGTCTTTCTTTTGGTTATTGCCGTATCCGTGTAACTAGGAAGATGACGCTTGGTAAGTAAACATGTTAAATAAAATATGATAGAGAATTCAACTACCCAAGAACTCAGTGTAAAATAAATAAGTATGCGGATATAGAGTTCCATGAACTTTAATTGAATACCCAATAACTTACGTTGTTGGTGTGGTACGTTACTTGCGACTCTTGCGAGAACCTTACGTAAGGGAGAATTTTCTATGTTGACTATATGATCTAATATAATCTTATTTGACTCTACTATGAATGGGTGCCTGGGAATTATACACAAGGCATGCTACCCCAATACTTTATGTATGAAAGCTTAGAGTATGCTTCTGTATGCTACTCTATTTCTGTGGCAGTTAATCTGTGGGCAGATGACTCATTTAAAGAATGTTTCTCAAAATAAAATAAATAAATAATAAATTAAAATATTAATTAGTGATAACTTTTTCCACTTGACCATAGTACTAAATCATAAAACAAGTGGATGTTAACAAAAAATATCCACTTTTCATTGGTAAAAGTTGTTTCTCCATTTTCTTAGTTACTACTAACAGTAGTACTACTACTACTACTACAGGCTACAGGGCCTACTACTGTTGGCTCTGTAGCCTGTAGCCCAGATCTTTAAAGTATATGGCTATGGTATCCTCTGCCCGTTGTAAAGGCATCCAAAAGTGGTTTCTTGGTGGGAGGCTTTGGCTGTCACATGTTACCACCCACCAGCCCAAGCGGACTCATCCGTGTTCCGAAATGTAGACTTCCTATATTGTTTGTTTATATAAGAATGGGATGATATGTGTGTTATGTATCCATTTCATTTTATTATATCATGATGATGAATGATGAACTGATGAAGTCACTTGTGGCCAAAACAGACTTAGCTGCCACCATCATCATCATTCATGTACATATAGAGACAGATAAACACCTTATTTATTTGAAACAGCATTCATGAAAAGCATATAAAGTACAGATATTGAAAATTCTAAAATCGTATTTTTTATGTACCTACCTATTTAACTTAATTTGTTATAATAATATTATGTGAGTTTTAAACACTTTTAAAATGCAACCTAAAGTATATTCTAGAATCTATATTATTGTATTTTAATAATTAATGTGCATGTCAATCAGTATGAACTCTGTCCCTGTTATTATTGTGTCATTAAAATACAATAAAATAACTTGATAATTTTCTAGTTGCTATAAATTAATTAGACTAAAGAGGCTTTTGTTTGTTGAAAGTAATAAGTAGGTAACTTTTTTATTTATTTATAAATGATTTAGTTAGGTACTTAATACAATGGCTCAATAAAAGTTTAATAGTACTAAAAAGTACTATTAAAGGTTTGTATTAGTGCCTGACTATCAAACCACTTACCTTCTAAACATACATCTATTGATCATGATAGACTATATTATCCCACTACGCTTGTGCGCATTGGACATCATAACTCCTAGCATACCAGTTTAGGTTTGAATTGCAGTTGAGTGACGATTCAAACCCAGAAGATAGTGCAACTAAAATAAACATTAAATAAAAAAAATAAAAATCTCTGAACAACACACAGCGCCATCTAGCCCCGTGATAAGCGACTAAGCTTGTGTTACGGTGTCTAGACAACGGATACAATACTTATATTATTACATTACATTATCCTAGAAACTGAATGTTCCTAGTTATTTATTAAGTACTTTTAATAACAATGGCTGTTATTTTTCTAGTTTTAGTTTCAATGATAAGGAATGTAGAGTAAGTCCCAATCTCGCAAGAATATCGGAATTAAAAGTGGTTAATGCTAGGTGTTAATCCAGATCTTCAGCTATCTGCATACCAAGTTTCATCGCAATTGGTTTAGTAGTTTTTGCGTGATTGAAACAGAAACATCCAAGCAAACATCTAATATTTCGCATTTATAATATGACTGTGATCTACCAATACAAAATTCTAGCAATTAAATATAGTTCTCCCAATACATCACTGTTGCGACATGACTACATATTATCGAATTTATTATCCATTTCTATCATATTAAGTAGATACATTATTATCTTACTTGAGTTTTGGCCCTTATCTTTATAAATTGTTTGTTATTTGACTTTCGGTTACACTTGGATTAATAAAAATAATCAGAATGAACTTTGTTATTTAAGAGTTATAGAATAAAATTCCCGCAGTTACACCAGCGTAAGTCTCAATCCCATGGGAATATCGGGATCAAAAGTAGCCTAACTCCCTGATGATAACGTAGCTTTCTATTGGTAAAAGAATTTTTGAAATTGTTCCAATAGTTTCGGAAATTACCCCCAATATACAAAAAAAAACATACATACATACATACACGTTACCAACGTTACCTCTTTATAATATTAGTTCCTATAGAAGAGACTCGAAGAGAGATGCAATCGCCATTTTTCCGGTTGCATCACTCTCGAAAGCCGGGGATTCGGTAAACCTTTAAATTATTTAAGTTCAAGTTAATTTATTGGTAAATAATAGATTTACAAGGTAGATTTATAGGTGAGCCTATAGGTAAGGGCTCATTGACCACAACTACTGCATATAGATTCGGCTATATCTTTAAGGCCAGTCGGCCTGTAATATTTCGAACTCATTTTTAAGTATCAAAGCAATTAATTAACTTGTAGGTAGGTGTACCTATGTTATTTACTTGATTTTATGAGAGAGCACAAATTGAGACGTCAATTATTTATTTACACCCCAGATAAAAAATATGCACCGTCATATACCATAAACAGGTGAAACCATGGCCTTTTAAATATGTTTCTTCACAACTGTAAATAAATTATTGTATTCTCTGTTACAGGAGCTATGACAAACACAAAGCCAAAATCAACAAATATTGTTGAGGTAAGAAAAATATACCTACCTAATTTATACCACACCTATTTTACCATATCTACATAGTTATCATATCTACATAGTTATTACCATATCTACATAGTTATCTTACCTTATATTATACATCTAGTTGTCCCGCCCGAAAATATTGGGATAAAAAGTAGTTTATGTGTTATTCCAAAAGTCCGAAGAAGTTTCATCAAAATCGGTTTAGTACTTTTCACATGAAAGAGTAACTTTCGCGTTAGTTATATTAGTAGAATTCTAAAAATTAAGGTGTTTGACCCATATGGCATATTTCACTCGGTGGAAAGCTTTGGCCACCGGACTTTGCCGTTTCGTAAGCGGACTCGTCCGTGTTCAGGATCCGCTGAACACAATGAAAGACAAGTCGGACGTTCGGAACGTGTTGATCTGGTAATAGTTGTAAAATCCACTACTGTCAATTAAACAATATTAAATGTTTTAGTTCCCATAATAAATGCTTATATACAAAGGTAAAGATTTAATTGTATTGTTGTGCGCAACACATTATTAATGTATACTTTTGTAATTATATTGTCTTATCTCCACTACACTGTCCTAACTAATGTAGGTAGATATATACACGTACCTACTTACATGCCTGTATTTATTATCTGGCCTTCAACTTTGGACTTGAATTTCACTGTGCTCGGCTACCGTGCTCCTACCACGAGTTGTGATATCCTCTTTACATCATACAGATAGACGTAACAATATCATCAACGCTGTAGCGGCTTTTTATATTTATTTCGCGTAAAAGGAACATGGTATAAGATTGAAACATCACCTCTTAAGTAGTAGGTACTTACATAATAATCTCAATGACAACGCAATCTTCGCATCGCAGTCTGCAATATTTACTACCATTATTCACTAAAAACTAGGCGATTGAGTCATCCTTATCGATTAAAAGTGCTTGTCTATCCAATGCTCTTTCCCAGGAAACCTTTGGATAGACAAGTCACACTATATTTACCAATTTAATATTTTAGGCGGTACAAAAAGCTCGCGAAACCTTCAACCGGGGCGTAACAAAACCAATAGAATGGCGTCGCAAACAGTTGAAGAGCCTCCTTCGGATGTACGAAGAGAACAACAATGCTATGGTAGAGGCCCTGAACAAGGATCTAAACAGGAGCAAGACGGAGGCGCTGTTGCTCGAGACCGACTACTTGATCAATGACCTTAAGAATACGCTGCATCATCTCGATGATTGGGTGAAGCCGGAACATGTAAGAAATTACAGTTGTTTACTATTTATAATTACTTTGCCGACCTTTGAGACTCGGTAGGCGTATAGTATACTCCCCTGCGACAATGAAGGTTGCGGGTTAGATTACCGCTCACAATTTTTTTTTTGTTGATTTGATATAATTATTTTCTTCGTCGCTGCATAATAACTGGGACCCAATGTCAATTCCCCATGTCAAGTTTTATCAAATTCGGGCTAGTTACTATTGATTTTCCGACACCAAATTAATACAATAAATTATACACAATCATTAATCAACCAACCATTGGAATCCTGAGGGCGCCAGAATCATCCTAGCTTCTACATTATTGACCCCAACATGTTTATTGGGAGGATTTGTGAGGAGGATATAAGACTTCGCATGTAGGAGACTGACGACGGCCGAATGACACACTACTCAAAATTTAAGGGTACTTAAACAAATAAACAGCTCCTAAACTTAACATTTCACATACTCATTTTGAATTTAACTTAAACTTAGCCCTGATATGAGTTGAAGTTTTAAACGGTGTTTTAGTATTCGGCCGTAATAGGCTTATATCTGCCAGCAAATGTTAAATATGCCATTTGCCGGGCATATTAACCATTTGCCGGCAAAGGGGCATGAGGGCACCCTTAAAATTAACGTTTCTAAAACAGCCACCGAAAGGCTTCGTGAACATGCTCGACGAAGTAGTAATCTACAATGACCCCTACGGAGTGGCGCTGATCATCGGGGCTTGGAACTACCCGCTGCAGCTACTGCTGCTGCCGCTGGCCGGGGCGCTCGCTGCTGGCAACACCGTCATCCTCAAGCCGAGCGAGCTCTCTGTGGCTTGCGCGAGGTTCGTCGCCGATGTCTTGCCCAAATATGTCGATAATGTAAGTTCATATGAAATCAAAATAAGCAAATATTTGTAAGGTTTTTCTTCGGTTTCTTAAACTCATTAGCGCCTTGAAACCTCGGGCGTTGAAAAATGTTAATATACTTACCTAATAAAACCAACGTCATTTCAACATCGCGAAACCCGACGAAAAATCTATTTCCCTATTTTATTTCGGAAAATGTATGAAATCGATACCTACAATCAGAGCCCTACCTAAAAAAAAGTGAAAAAAGTTGCAGTTGCATCACATGTCTGACGACAGCACAGACAACTTCCGTTGAATTAAGTCGGTATTTGGTGACTAAAATAAACAAATCGAATACAGCTGATAATGCAAAGAGTCAAGTTAAAATAATACTTTGACTGTCACGTAAATAGGCAGTATTTACATGTTAGTTCACAAAGGTCACTCCGTTTGTTGGTATGACGTATACGAGTAAATTAACACCTACTTAAAGTGTCTAGAGTACCTACCTACCTACTGAGTTTTTATGATACTCATAACCAAGGTTTATTAGTTTTACTAGTATTCAGAAAAGTCTACTAAAGTTCTTGGATACAATTTGGATCAGGGTTTGATTTTTTCATACAAACGTTATTTAGGTACAAAATGTAATATAAGTATTTTTTTAAACTTACACGATTTCTGTCCATTATTATTTTTAAAACTACGGGTCTAGATCGCGTTGTAGATAATATTAGATTTAAATGTGGTTCTAATAATAATATAAGACTTTTCAATTAAAATTTTAATTGAAACAGTCTACGTGATGGCTTAAGTAAGACCCTAGCACGACTTCCGAAGGTCCAGGGGTCCATAACCCCGTAAAACGTTGACTTTACAAACAATAGTAATCATATATTGTAAATAAAGCCGTTTGCTAAGCCAATATAATTCTTATTGTTTAACAGGATGCAGTGATAGTAGTAGAAGGAGGTCCTAGTGAAACACAGGAGCTTCTGAAACAGAAGTTCGACTATATCTTCTACACGGGAGGTACTAACGTTGGCAAGATTGTTTACGAGGCTGCTACCAAACACCTCACGCCTGTCACTTTGGAGTTGGGAGGTAAAAGGTAAAGTAAAAACAATACTTACCTTACTAATGTTGGAAAAATGTGCGCTTAAATATGTAAGGATGTTTGTCGTGGTTTGTGAGAATGTTTCTTTTACGGAAAATTGGCGAACCGATTACGATGAAGTTTGAAATGTAAATAGCCAAAGTTCTGGAATAAAACATATAATTTATTCCATTTTTAGGGTTCCGTACCCAAAGGGTAAAAACGGGACCCTATTACTGAGACTTCGCTGTCTGTCTGTCCGTCTGTCCGTCAGTCTGTCACCAGGCTGTATTTCATGAACCGTAATAACTAGACGTTTTCACAGAAGATGTATTTCGGTTGCCGCTACAACAACAAATACTAAAAACAAAATAAAACAAATATTTAAGAGGGGTTCCCATACAACAAACGTGTTTCAAAAACTACAAGGGAATTTTATTGCAATCTGTGGTCGCTTCTGATTGGTCAGAGGCAAATCGAGTAGGTCGTGGAATTCAAAATGGCCGCCCTGTCTGTCAAATATACCAGTCTGCCTTCACTTACCAAAGAGTTTCTTATAAGTTTCAGATTTTCTTTGTGCCAAAGTTTTTTTTTTCTTTTTTTTTTGAGTGGTGTGGTCGTATGAAGGGAGTAAGGATCGAAGCTAAATATTTCACATTTTCCTATCAAATTTAAAAATTGGATGTAAATCATTTTAGGGTTCCGTACCCAAATGTCATAGTGGTACGGAACCCTTCGTGTGCGAGTGTCGCACTTGCCCGGTTTTTATTTGAGGTAAGCGTGCACTTAACTTCACTAGGATGAAGCTATTCGATCTAGATTTGAAGACTCCACAGTTGTAGTTAGCGAGAATATCGACGCGCGCAGTGAGTTCCGACCGCTTTTGGGTTTTGACTACAACATAATAATGTATTTAACTTAAAAAAATGCACGTTTTAATTTCAATGTTAAATAGTTCTTATCGGAGCGAGGCTGAAGTTTTAATCTCGTCACGGCTACAATTTTTATAAGTGAATTTTACCTTTAAAATATTTGTATTTTCTTTTCGAGTCAATTCCGCGTCCTATGGACCTTAAAATATTGTATCCCGCCCAGTATGAAGCGACCTCTACAGCGTTATCTGATGCGTCCTACGGATGCGTCACAATATTTGTATGAAAAACTTAATAGGTAAGTACTTAACTTAAAAATAATTTAAATCTATTTTCATTTCACAGTCCAGTATACATCGACAGCACGGCCAACATAGAAGTGACAACTAAACGCATACTTTGGGGTAAATTCATCAACGTAGGCCAGACGTGTATAGCACCAGACTACATTCTATGCACCAAGGAGATACAGAACAAATTCGTTGAAATAGCAAAGAAAGTACTGAACGAATGGTACGGACAAGACCCGCAGAAATCGCCTGATCTGTGCCGTATTGTTAACCAAAGGCATTTTAGGTAAGGACTTGATGAAGTTAAACTTCTTTTTTTGGTTTCAATCGGTTTTTACAGGATGTCTGGTAAAAAGTCGTCTCAATGTCGGGCGTTGGAAAATTCTCAATATAATAAAACTAACGCGAATAGAACCGAAACGTGAGTTTAATAGGGCCCTATTCTGAAAAACTGAAAATCCATGTCCGGCGCATCGAAAATTGTTGATTATTTCATGACGGAATGTCGTAGAACTTTTTTTTGTGTACAGATTGTAGGCGACATTGTTTCCGATATTTTAGTGCAGTTTCTATACAAATATGTCGAAACGTATTGAAGCCTATCGACATTTTAGCCAAATCAGACATTTTTTGTCTAAAATTTGGATAGGCTTTGCACCAATAGGAGGTTCTTGTCTTAAAACTACACCAAAATGTAGGAAACAATGTCACCTACAATCTGTGCACAAAAAAAAAGTTCTACGACATTCCGTCATGAAATAATCAACAATTTTCGATGAGCCCGACAGGGATTTTCAGTTTCAAGGTCGTTGGCGTATATACTCCTCTTAATATCATATCATGGTAACAATAAACTACCTACTTTACTAAAGGATAGGTAAATAAGAGCATTTCTCAGTTTTACAAATTGCTTATAAATATCAATATAATTTTATCTCTTTACAACTGCCAGTACTAAACTAAACACAATGTAGATTTTCACACATAATAAAGTGCTAAGTTTGTCACTCTTTGTGACAAAGTCTAAGTAAGTTCAGATTGCTTAGCTTAGATTAACAAACAGTGCCTCACGGGATGGTACAGTTGACGCGGCATTCTTGTACGACCAGAGCGTTCCTTGGTCATGCCTCTGATGCTGCAGGTACTGCCGTTGCCAACAATTTGCATCCCGAATAACCAAAGAAAATTCTATATTTATTTTAAAAACATGAAAAAAATAAAAATTCCAAATTACTTAAAGTCAAATTTTGATTTAAATCTAAATTACACAAATCCCTGAACTAGGAAAATCCTGTATCTCAGGCGAGAATGGCAATCAATAGAAACTAAAATTATCACTTTATAATAAGAATCAAATTGAAACTTATTAAATACTATAGGTATGTCTAAGTAAAGGTAAACAGCCATCAATAATTACTATTTAGTTAACAATAACCGATCATAATATGACCTACTAACCTTAAATTCTAAATACCTAAACCAATACATACAACACATACATACATTACATACATTTATCTGCAATATGTATTTATTTCCAATTCCAGCCGCCTCCAAGCAATAATAGAAGGTAGCAAAGATAAAGTAGCGATTGGTGGCAAATACGACGCCAACGACCGTTTCATTGAGCCTACTATATTGACGAATGTGGCGCCCAACGACAAGGCTATGGAGGATGAGATATTCGGGCCCATACTGCCTATTGTGACGGTTGATAACGCTTATGATGCTATTAAGTTCATCAATGAGAGGTAATGTTAACTTTTTTTATTTCTGAATAATGTTAAGATAGAGACTTTGACGACATATTCGATTACTACTTGAACAACTTTAAAAAAAATGTTGACTGACAAAATAAGCTTTGTCAAAAATTCAGACTATACTTTGACAACAAATGGCATACGGACGGACGGACAGACAGACAGACATGACGAATCTATAAGGGTTCCGTTATTTTGCCATGAGGCTACGGAACCCTAAAAACACCTTTCTCATTGGATACCTACCTGCACAACAAACACAACCTCCAACTTTGACTTCTTTGACAAACTGTGCTACGACTTGACAAAGTTTTTACTACTTTGACAATTTGACAACTTGTATTAAATATTGTGTGTGTGTGTGTGTGTGTGTGTGTGTTCTTTTAGTTTGATTTTATCTTTGTGTGTGTTTTTGGTTGTGTGTGAAATTACGTCTTTATTTTAGTTAGTTCATAAATTATATTTTGGATAAAATTGTATAGGTAGTGTTTATTTTATTATTCATAAAAAAATGCGTAACAACATAAACTATTACGCTAATTTTTGTGAGTGTTACAGACGAATGTGTATTTTTTACCACGTAATAATTACTTAATTGTTATATTTTATTTATACATTTTTTTGCTTTGGTTGATCACGACAAGATTGTGTGAACACAATTATAAGAAATTAAGTTTCGGATGAGGATACCACATCTTATATTTGCACTTTAAAAGATTTTGCACTTATAGTTATTATTACATCATCATTCCATTGGTTACATAAAAATATGAATGCAACCCAATTTAAAAAAAAAGTGGAGAACTGGGCACATTTATCTTTTGTTAAGGACATCGCACTTTTTGTACCCATCTTAATTATATATTTTTCTTATTAATAAACCTCAAGGTTCGAGGTTATCAAATTAAGTGGGCAATCAGTTAGTGCATTTCCTTTGTGAACATATTACTGGGGCACTGAACTGTTTGTCATATTTTTTATTAAATCCCGCGTATCGAATGCGGTCATCAAGTTGAGTGGTACATAAATAAACTTTTCCAGGAAGACATTGTTATTGGTTACTGCTTGTTACATTAGGGTCATTGAACATTTTTGAAGTTTG
Source organism: Idaea biselata (assembly GCA_958496205.1). NCBI lineage: Eukaryota > Metazoa > Arthropoda > Insecta > Lepidoptera > Geometridae > Idaea > Idaea biselata. The sequence continues at coordinate 16,849,223 of OY292395.1, forward strand.
TATTCAGTTTTTTGTTCCAAAATTCAAATTCAATGCTGTTTTGAGGCTTGAACCCACGACCTCCCCTTTGATTTTTGTAGTATCTTTTTCATTACATTTTGGAGCACTAAACATTTTCGAAATCACGCGTATCAGGCGAGGTTATCAGAACGTGTGGAACATAAAATGCAGGATCATCCGTTGTGTTGCTCCTTTGTTGTCGATCAGATTAATTAAAAAAGGCGTAGAATTTGCCGGAATATGTAAAAGTTTCATTAAATTTTTTAGGGCATTGAGCATTCTGAAAATATTTTGTGTTACCTTGATTATCGCGTGAGGCCATCAAATTCAGTGGTTGATACATAGTGCTGTTCCTTTGGTACCACGCCACATTCAGGAGGCTTAGGAGTTTTATTTAAAATTGAATCGGTACCTACTGTGCGAGGTTATCAAATTGAGTAGCACATAAACGATTCTCGGGAACATTCGTTGGTGCTGTTTCTGTGATATCACATTACATTCAGGGGCATTGGACATTTGTAGTATCACGTCATCAAGTTAAATGGTATATTACATAGGGGTTTCCAAGAAGCATTTGTCGGTGCTGTATCACATCACATTCTAAGGCATTGGACATGTTTGTGGTATCGAGGTCATCGAGTTGAGTGGGACATAAACAATACCAAAGGGCCTTTATTAGTGTTATCTCATATTAAATCAAGTGCCATTGTACATTTTTGTAATATGTTTTACAAAATTGGGCGAGGACATCAAATTGAGTGGTACATAAATTCCAGGGAGCATCCGTTAGTGCTATACATGTTCAGCACGCAAAGCAACATACAAAAGTTGTTCATTGAACAGACTCGGTCTGGCAGTATGTGTGTCAACGATACTATCATGTTTTATGCCGGTAAGACGCCTGCATTAAGACGGTTGTTCGGTGCAAAAACAAAATGGATTATTTGTTATAGTATGATAGATACAACTGAATTGTTTAATTGCAGTATGTAATCATATAAATATTTTAAAGGAAAAGTACACTGACAAACACATCGAAACACGACGGCGCAAGGCGGCGTGGTGTCTCCTATAAAATATTCCTATGATAGCAAAGTGCAGGTTTAAACACTTAAAAAATGAATAGTAAACCCTGTTTTAAAAGTAGGTAAAAAGTATACCATTATGCGGTCCTTACGCCATCTGATTTTACTTGTCCACACCTACAGCATACATACGGAATATAATGTCGATTTCCTATCACGTATTATTCCATTATTTTAATTTTGTTCTTGCAACCGTCAACCTCGTGGGGGTGGTACATTGGCTCGTTCTCATTCCTAATTATATATTCTAAATTTTGTCTTGAAAAGCCTTTCACTGTCACTTGTATTCTATTTACTTATCTGTAGGGTGGTGGGTTACGGTGAGGGAATTATAATAATACATTATGTAAATAAATTATATTTTAAGCATTATCTAAATAGTACCTACATTATGTATATAATATTTATGTATAGGGTTCTCTGGAAGTAAGTATACAAACAGTATGTGTTAAGTATAAATCAAAAAGCATGGTTTTAGGGTCCTTTTACAGTCTTAAATTAAAAATTACGTTATTTTAAGGTAAGTAGAATTAAGGAATGTTTAACACTTAAACTCAAAATGCTATTTGGGTAAAGTTAAATACATACATAAAGTATTTCATGAGGGCGCGAGGGAAAGTTGTATTATACATTCTATGTTTTTAGTTAAAGCATTTTTAGGTGACTTTGTTTCTTATATTTCACTGTAGTTTTAATACAAAAATATCCATAGAGTGGGTACTGAAGCCTATCCATATTTAAGCCAAAAAAAGAAAAAAATGACTAAAATTTGAAAAGGTTTCAAAACGATAAGAAGTTTTTGTCCTAAACCTACACTAAAATTATATGAAAGAAAGTCTCCTGCTTATATTATGGCTCGATACTTTGAGAAGACAATTCTACTTACCTAGTTTTTTGACCAGAGTAACGTGTTTTTATTTTATTTTGTATACGGACTCTTAAATAAGCTAAGCGAATATTTCCTAGCTTATAGCAAACTATGCTTAATTTATGTAAATAGTTCTATGTTAACATGTCTCATTAAAACTTAAAGATTCGTATGAATTTTAATCTGACTTTTTTCTGATGAAACGTATCAATTTCGTTTACATTTTTATTTATGAGAAAAGTGGTCGTCGTTACTTGAATTTTGTTGGCTATTGGCTGTATGAGAAGAAGATCCAAAACCAAATCACAAATTGTGATTTGAAAAAAACTTGAGGTTCTTGTACTTCAAAAAATTCTTCTTCTTTTTGTGTAGTGGTGTGGCTCACCTAGTGTTAGAGTTTTCAGGTCGCCTACTGCGCCCGTTGATCTAGAAAGGTCGTACGGGTTAGGCAACGCTTGGCGCGGTCATTAATTGGATGGATGACCGATAAAAAAAAAATATTTTTTTTCTTGGACTCCTCTGTGCGTCGGAAGGCACGTTAAGCAGTTAATCCCGGTTGTTATCTCAGATCGCAATCGTTAGGTCAAGTTAGAGGCCTTAAGGCGACCTGAAAACTCTAACGCTAGATGAGCCACACCACTATATGTAACTAAGAAGAACCTTGCGTCTACACAACGCTATCTACATCTGACAAACGGCAAACGTTACACTCACATCGATACCTGAATCGCGCTAACGAAATAACTCCGAACTTGACACGTTTCTCATACTAGTAGCCGCATGAAAGATAGTAACTAAAGTATGGTGGTGGTCTTTTTACCGTATAGAGAGAAGCCGTTGACGATGTACATCTTCACGACGAGCGACAAACTAAAACGGAGCTTTGTCGAGAACACTAGCAGCGGCGGCATGTGCATTAACGATGTTATGTTACAGATGGGAGGTACTTACTGTAGTTTATTTTAGATTTATTTTATAGTCTATGCCCAAAGACAGCGCCGAAATGGTCTTTAGTTTGAGTGCTTACTAAACTGTAATAATTAGACTGCTTGAGATATTAATCTAATATATAAAATTTCCATGTCCCAATGTTACCGTACTCCTCCGAAACGGCGCGACCGATTTTTACCAAATTTTATATGCGTATTCAATAGGTCTGAGAATCGGCTACTATCTATAATTTATAAGGCAAAACAACGTTTGCCGGGTCAGCTAGTAATAATATAATAATGATGATGTCTCACCTCTAGTACTAAATATACCTCTAGTACTAAATATACCATGTACCTTTTACGCCAAATCTGTCCGCGGCTTAACTCAAAATACTAAAAAATAGGCATATATTTGTTAAGGTCACATAATAACAAAAAAAAAATTGTGCTAGACTTTTATAAAGCGAATGCCTTTTATTTCCTACTTACACAGGACTCTAAAAAACTATAAAAGTCAATGTCCTATTTTCGCGCTACTTTTGGAATAGACTATAGGTACTAACTAATCTTAGAACTCTCTTAAAAATCCTCTCATCAGAGTTTTCTTTTAATATAACATTTCCACTTTTTCAAACTTCAATTAATTTTATTTTAAAATTTATTTAACGAATGCTTAGAGCTTACGAGTTAACATTAGTACTTTAAGGTTTATTGTTAAATTATTTAGAACAACCTAAAAACTATTACAGATGGCCTATTCGCGTAATAAAATTATCTAAAACATTGTTCTTATATTATTGTAGTAAATCTTTAATTTCTTTAATTTAACGGTTTTGAAATAACATTTTTTCCGACTTCCAATAAATGAGGAGGTTTTCAATTCATGGGGATATTTTTTTAATTTAATATGCTTTTTTGTGTATGTTCCCCGATTACTGAAAGATGCCTCGACCGACTTCATATTACATAAGTAACAGATAAGTCGGTGGCACTGTATGTAGGCGAGGTTATTTTAAGCTTTTTTTTGAAGTCGGATTGTTTTAAAATATGAAAGTACCTAATTAGGGCCGGCGCAGACCTGACGGAGCGCAGCGCATAGTATGCCCGCGAAGTTTTGTAGTAGCCGAATTTCTACCGGAAAATACGCGCGAGGCCCGAGTATGCGCGCGAATTATTTGTTGTGTTAACTGATTTTGATAATTATTTTAATGAGAACAATGTCGATAATATTATGACAATCAAAAATTCTCTGCGCTGCGCTCCGTCAGGTCTGCGCCGGCCCTTAGATTGATTTTAGAAACACAATTCAGGCCGAAGGTAGGTAGGACAATAAGGACGGTAATGACGCTCTGAATATTCCAGTTGAGACATTGCCGTTCGGTGGAGTGGGCAACAGTGGTATAGGAGCGTACCACGGGAAGTCCAGCTTCGATACATTCACTCACAAGAAGAGCTGTCTCATCAGGAACTTCGCTGCTATCGGAGAGAAGCTCGCTTCGTAAGTATACCTCTGCACTTACAAAACAACAGGGCCCGTATTCTACAATTATATTTATCAACTATGCCTCGGTTCTGTTGATTTTTTTTTTAAACTGGCCAAAAGTAATTAAAAGATGCGGTATCGATTCTCGCCGGGAACAAGTATTTATGCTGACCATAAAAATTTGTTTCTGGTTTTAACTGGCTGCGTCCCGCGGGAATATCGGGATTAAAAGTATAGCCTATGTGTTAATCCAGATCTCCAACTATCTGGTTTCATTCATCGTTTCAGTAGTTTTATAGTGAAGGAGTTTCAAACTATAGCACAAGTCAATTTGCTTAGTTTGGAACTAGATCTACCTATAGTCGGATTTTTTATTTATTTTGACCTTTGTATTTTGTGACATTAATAACTTTTATTTATTTATCTGTACAGAGGGCGCTACCCACCGTACTCGGATGGCAAGCTGGCGACCATCAGAGCTCTGATGCAGAAGCGACACGGACCCTCGCTCAAGTTCTTGCCTTACCTACTAGCGTTCGCACTCGGCGCCGGTCTTTCTTACGGAATCTTCGCTTGGCAAAAGGTAAAGAAATAATGATAATCACCGATCAAAATATCTATGAATAGCATCCTATTCAATGCCATCTTTGAATTTTTCGAGATATTCTATTCGACCTTTTGCAAAGCATGCTTCGGCCGTGATTTGAGGGATGAAATTAACTAGTTTTTATGTGTAGATTTTTTTTTATTAGATCAATAATCGAACGTCTATATGTATATGTTACTTCTGCGCTTCTATTTATGAACAAAATCGATTCTATGTCGGTTAAGTACGCATTGAAAAATATAACCTAATCTAGGTTTAAGTACTTCTAAATCTGAATCGCAAAATTTTGCCAGCTACTTTCGATTTCATCACATGTGAAATTGCATGCGTCAAAATGTTTGACAGCTGACATTTCTGACATATTTTCCAGTGCTTATCAAACCGATAGCGAGTCGAAATAGGGGAGTTCTGTTTGAGACGCCATGGTGGACGCGAGGTCCTGATTTTTATTTTCGTGAAACCTCGTTATATTGCGTGTAAATCAATTTAGTTTCGTGAAAGATAACGAGTGTAGTCAATATAAAAAACAGTGCCGAACACGGAATTATCGCGTTACAAACAGATGCTCACGTGGAGTTGCAATAAAATTCACCACCATTTTTGTTGTACTCGCCTACCCACATTCAAAAATTAAATACCACCTAACACGTGATATTGGCCCAAATTGCCCTTAAATGCTGGCAGAAAGGCCATAAACAAAGAACTGAACTGAGTCGAAATAGTTGGCCTGAAAAACCCAAAATCAAATCAAATAAAAACCTTTTAATTTTATGGGGTTTGATTAAGACCACGCCACAATGGTGATTAAGATCATACAGAAGTCGTGATTTCAAACCTCGGTGATTAAGATCATACAGAAGTCGTGATTTCAAACCTCGGTAGGTTTGAAATCACGACTTCTGTATGATCTTAATCACCATTGTGGCGTGGCTTTATGGCGCACCCCGTCGTACAGGGCACCTATTCTACAATTAAAATGTCTCAAACATGCATCAGTCCTGTTAATATCCTTCGAAACGGTTTGACATTTTTTGTAATCTTTGAGCGACATTACCGTTTATTTGGTAAAGTTCTTTAATTGATTGATTAAAAAAACACTTACTAAACGCTATAAAGCTTTTGAAGTGCGTTATTCTTGCAAATGACAAAGTATTCCTGAACCGTTTTCGAAAAGACTTAAACAGAACTGAGGCATTATAATTGTAGAACAGGTGACCATAGTTATTGTGATAGAATATTTAAGGATATAATTAGGTACTTATTTTAAAAGTATTAATGAACCATATAACTTTGTGTATCCTTACTAAACTGATTTATAAAAGGCTAACCAAATATCCATGAGTTTCATTTAAAATATGTAGGTACCGTTTTTAAACCGATTTCCAAAACCGAAAGAGGTTCTTCAACTGAATTGTCATTCGTTTTGTCATTTCTTATATTTGTCTATATTGCAGCTTTTTTTCCTTTTTGAAGTCGGTTTTTAAATGATTATCAATTTCCCGATTGCGATCAAACTCCGTACTGGTAGCTGTAGTGAAAATAATCATTAGAATATGTATTAAACTCAAGTTAAATTCCAGACATTACTTTTAACCCAATCCGTGAAAACTTTAAAACTTATCTAGTTGTTCAGTTTTAATAGTATCGATTTTCCCCGAAACCAGATCAACTATTGTTTAATATTTTAGTATTTTTTTGCAAAAATAGGTACCAACTGCTGAACCATTTTCGAGAAAAATCGTTATTAAGACGATTTAGTTATACAATACATGTAATTCTGGTTCTTAACGGTAACAATTATTGTGCACCTGTGTGGGTATTCACAGTTCAAAGCTCGTAATCCGACACCGATATGGAAATGAAAGTGGCTGCTGTCTCTTTCATATTGAATCCCGCACAGAACCGATAGTATTATTCGAAAGCAATCGAAACGATGCCGACGATGGGGTGGACTTAGTAGTACCTAGACCTAAATTATACCACTAAATTTTGCGCCTTGCAAAAATGTAAGAGAATCTTACTTGCAGCGCATTACAAACACATAAGTGATATTTTCCCTATCCGGCTAGGTCCCTGAGAAATCCATGGACATTATTGTTTGTATTAAGAAGCTATATAACAAACTATATAAGATAATACTACAGTTTACCACCACAGTTGGCGCCTCGGCAATTGTTTTCTACTATGGTAGCTGTGTTAAGAAAAGGGATGTCTGTGAAGGGAAAAATCTTTCTTAGGGGCTATTTGGCCTGTGACTCTCCATACAATAAAACGAATAACCACAATTGAAATATTATATACTATAGTACTAGCACAGAGTACATTATATACAGGGTGAACCATTGAAACGGGCCTTCAGGGGGATATCCTAAACTACAAGAGATAGCGAATAATGCTGAAAGGAGTTGCGTCCCCGATTTTGACAAAAACTAAAATGGTATAGGTATTTAGATTTTTGAAAAATTAATTACCCTAGCCAGGAAAATAACCTTGGTCGTTTTGCAAAAATATAAACATTCTATGTTATTGTACCGATCGACAGAGTTGCTGATAAAGATCAAATCCTGGAAACAAACGGGGTTATAGATATAGATCACTAGCTGATCCGGTGCACTGTCAACGGAAAGTAGGTCTGTACCTTATAGGTTTTCGACCCAAAACCTATAGACTAACCGGAAATCCGGTTCACCAAGAATGGCCAATTTTGGTGAAATGCATGGTCTCACAGCATAAGTAAAGGAAAAAATACAGTAAAATAGTTGATTTAGGAATATTTTGGTAGGTACCTAGGTAGTAAGGGTTCTTTTTTAGGGTTCCGTACCCAAGGGGTAGAAACGGGACCCTTTTACGTCACTGTCCGTCTGTCTGTTCGCTGTATCTCATGAACCGTGATAGCTAGACTTACCTGGTCCAATTATGAGGCTTCGAACGGAAAACGCCCAGCGAGGTAACAATAATTTCATTATCTTTCTGTTTCAGGCGGCTTCTCAAGATGGATAAACAGAAAATGTACCTTGGATTCCCTTTTATTTAAAATACGATACTGACAGCACTACATTTAAATATAGTTACCGACATGTGATATCATACCCCTTTCTTTGCCCGTCAGTCACGTGACTTGGCCAAGAGTTGTTCGCCCTTTTTAGGGTTCCGTGCCCCAAAGTGTAGCCATCAATGTTATAAACATAAATTTTAAGTCCGTCTGTCTGTCAGTTGTTAATGGAAGATAATTGGCAACTCAAGTTGCGAGGCGGAATTTGCCATTCAAAGAGATCTAAGATTCTGAGACAGAGTATAGTTGCAATGCATGGACAAAGGAAGGGGTATAGCAATAGTGTGAAGGGGACAAAGGGTTATAATACTTATAATATTCGCATTTGTCCCGTTCCGATTAGTTTTTAAGTATTTCTATTCTAGAACAAACAACAAAGAGATTGACTGTCACAAACTCGTAGCGGGCGAGGATTTCTAATACTACAAATACACCACGACATTTACACTTTACCTAAAACAGACCACACCTACACGTACATTCACGAATTTATTTATATGTGTGCTGTAGGTGTGGTCTGTTTTACGTGAACTGTTGTCGTGTATTTGAACCTTTATAGATATCTAGGTAATGTAAATATCTATCGGGGTTAAAATTCTTGTATTAGTCGAAGTAGGTTTGTACTCATTTAACTATACATTTCATTTTATCTGCATTTATTTCAATGTATTTTTTTGTATTGGTGATTGTTATGTTTTACAATGGGTATTAGATATTTTATACTCTTTTAGTGTAAAAATACGTATATAGGGTGAGTAATTTAGACCGGCCTTCAGGGGGATTTCCTAGGAGTTGCGTCCTCAATATAGACAAAAACTAAAATGGCATTTTTTTAGACCTCTTAGGTATACTTAAGGAAATTCTCCTGGCCTCCTGAATACCGGTCTAATTGGCTTTCCCTGTATATACTTATGTTATTTTCATTTTGTTAATTGAATTGGGTAAGGTGACTTCGCTGTTATCGCAGAGTTGTTAAATTGGCAATCTATCAGATAAAAAAATAGTGACACAATATGTAACAAATAAATACCAATTTTAAAATTAATTTTATGGTAATTTAATAACAGTAGATAATGATTTAATTTAAAAAAACACTACGTTTTTAAGTTTAACTAAATGAAGAGATGTCAAAAAAATGTAAAAAGACGCAAGCAGAACTTAAAGATTATCTTCAACTATCATTTTTAGAACTCTACAGTGGTTATCCACTTTTGTTGCTGACTGTGCCTACCCAGACCAATCTATATTATATAAATACCTATATTAAATGTTATGTTTTGTATTTTTGTTAACGTGATGGACCAATAATATATTTGTAAGCCTCAAGTTATATAGACTTAATAATGTGAGTTTTTATCATTGAAATTAATAAATAATAATATTTACAATTACTCTGTATTTTTATTTATTTTATTCCACATTGAATTATTCAACTCTGGTATTTAATTGAAGATTAGACTGACTGGAAAAAAATGATTCACCTTCAGTAACGAACACTGGAGCTATCCCCGAATCACAATTTGGTTAGGTAAGCAATTTGTACCTAATTACAAAATAAAAAAACGTGTGGCACTCGGGGACTGCCGCGGTAAAGCTATTACATAGCATTTTTATCAACTTATGGAATTCTAATTATTTATTTATTTGGACCACGTTGCCATGGTTACGCTCGGCCGAGCTACATGGTAAGGTAACCATGGCAGGTTTTTTTCGTTACGAAATTTCTCCATTCAAAGCTCAAAGCCCGCGATAAAATCTATGCAAAAGCTTAATAAATTCTGTGAACAACGCACAGCGTCATCTAGCCCCTTGGTAAACTACATAAGCTTGTGTTACGATGGCTAGGCAACATTTATAATAGGTATCTACTAAATTTTTCTTTTGTAAAAACATACAGAGACACCCAGACCAAACACTTAACATTTTTTTAAGCATACCTACTGCTCAAATACTTGTAGTACCGCCGGGAATTGAACCAGCAACCTTCTGCATTGCAGTCGGGCATTCGCACGACGCGCCACAGGGGTCGTTAAAAGATTAATATAAATGCCAGTCTGTCTTTCTCTTACGAATTTTAATATAAAGATAGATAAGGATAAAGGGAGAAGGAGAGAGAATAATGGAGACGGACAAAGGCTACTTTGATCCTGTAAATACCGTGGGATCAGGGCACGTATTCTATAACTAAATCGTCTCAACGTTGCTTCATCATTATTAGATTTTTCTAGAAAACGATTCAACAAGCTTTTGAATAATTAGTAAAATCTTACAAAATTACCTAAAATTGCTGAATAGATTTCGAGAAAAATATAACAATGCTCAAGCGATGTTGAGCCGATTTAGTTCTAGAATACGTACCCAGGACTTAAGCGGGTGAAGCCGTGGAGCGCAGCTAGTATAAAATAGGGTAGGTAATGATTTAAAAATACATCGTAACTATCCGAACCTTACACAAGGTCAGCGTACCAAGTAATGGTGTGTGTGTGTAAATAATAAAATATTGCAGGACGTTTTAAACAGCCCAATCTAGCCATAAACTAAGAAACTAGGCTTGTACTATAGGTACCTACTATAAACAACACGAATATATGTAGGTACTCTTATTCTCTTATTATACTTTTAAAACCTGTCCCGGGCGAGATTCGAACCCAAACTTCTTCAATGTACGTATGTGCTGCTATACATGCACATTTCTTGATTCTTAATTCTTGCAACGCAGTCGGCGGATGTTCGCCCGACGCGCCACAGAGGTTGTCGAAAGTACTTTTCTAGGTCTGTATCAGCTAACACCTTTGCACCTTACAATAATAGCCGTCATTTGGATATCGTAGCAACTTCACTTAACTTTACTAGTCAGTAGGAAGGAGATTTGGAACCAACATTAATCTCAACCTACAACATTTACCTAATATCATCTCGATTCTCAAGGGAAGCAACGAGAAAAGTCCATGTTGGAAATGCTTTTCATTTTAACTCCACTGTACACCTTTACGGAATTAAGTAAATTGAATAGTAAATTACTGTAATTTATCAATTTGCACGGGCAAGAAGAATATAATCACTACGTTTTAGATTTGAGTTTGAAAAGGAGGAAAATGGAAATTGAAGTGAATTCACATTTCATTTCTCTCGTTCCCGCTTAAACTCAAAAGTTCAAGTATTTTTTTTTCTCGATTCGATTATGGCCTTTTGGAAATTAGCCAGTGTCAAGTATTTCATAATGTGTATTTTATTTGCTAGAAACCATTTAGAAAAACAGTCAAGTCGTGGTCGTCATCTCGATATTATCAACCAATAGAATGCATCAATCATTGGTGCGAATGTACAATGTGGGAGAACCAGGGTGGGATATTCCATTTTGGATAGGTAATTAAAAACTTTCTAAGAAGTTTTATTTTTAGTCAATACGTTCCCGCCGAAACTCTGCACCTTATTCTGTGCATTTTGTTCAATCAATTATTCAGTGTTACCAGACCTAATTTTATTAATATTCCTCTGTCTGTCACTGCCCTCATTCCGCATCATTTTTTATAAACTTAGCGAAAATTGGCAAATACCTCAGGCTTATAACTCATTATCATTATCTTTAAATATTCCTTTTTACCGCAACCACTAAAAGCTTGTCTTAAAAACACAAAAGTCAAACACTTTTATTTTCAATTTACATGATGCCAAAAAAAATAATTTAGTGTTGGCAACACTGTGCGTCAGCTAAACTCAATAGTCTGTGGCACAAAACCAAAGACGAATAAAATAGTGTCGATAGGCCAATAAATCTGCTGAAATTAGCCAGAATCTTCAGGTAGCTACAAAATATAATAAATAACACCCTCGCATGAGAGGGTAGTATGTGGTGGTGCTGTTCTTCTTCCGCTAGTTCAGGTGCTTATTCACATTTGTGGGCTTCTTGTCTGACTACTCCCTACCCATATTCCTATACGGCGGCCATATTTATTATAAGTCATCATGAAAGGCGTTGACGCTCAACAATCGTAATCATTTGCGTTGTATCGTTTCACAGGACCGATGGCTGCGATACGCAAGAAATTAGTGATCGTCGGTGACGGTGCCTGTGGTAAAACATGTCTGTTAATCGTGTTCAGCAAGGATCAGTTTCCGGAAGTGTACGTGCCGACTGTGTTCGAGAATTACGTCGCCGATATCGAGGTTGATGGGAAGCAGGTGGAGCTCGCGCTGTGGGACACGGCCGGGCAGGAGGACTACGACCGGCTGCGGCCGCTCTCCTACCCCGACACGGATGTGATCCTGATGTGCTTCTCTGTTGACTCGCCAGATTCGCTAGAGAACATACCGGAGAAGTGGACGCCAGAGGTGAAGCACTTCTGTCCGAACGTGCCGATCATCCTGGTGGGCAACAAGAAGGACCTGCGCAATGATCCGGCGACGATCAATGAGCTCCGCAAGATGAAGCAGGAGCCGGTGAAGCCACAGGAAGGGCGCGCTATGGCCGAAAAGATCAACGCGTTTGCTTACCTCGAGTGCTCAGCCAAAAGCAAAGAGGGTGTACGCGAGGTGTTCGAGACGGCCACGCGCGCCGCGCTGCAGGTCAAGAAGAAGAAGAAGACTAGGTGTTCTCTGCTCTAACCGCTCGCCGTTGGTCGCTCGCTCAGACATACTGCCTGATTACTTAGCGACTGCAGCAGTCCTCCCGCAGTCGCACTCTCGGCCACACAGTGCTTCCTCCAGCTGACGCGACAACGCACGCACACTACAGTATTTGTGTGGCTACACTTCACCATTGGTACTTGTATATTTTATAGTATATCTATTACGAGTAAGCGTAAATGCCTTAACAGTATATAGTCGGGGGCAACGAGCGGGCCTCCATCTCCCGCTGGCCCGCTCATTTTTGTGCTATCATGTTTATACTTATAGCATTTCTTCAACTTTATAGTTATAAAGATAATCCTCGACCGGTGTCACCTCACCGAGACTTGTTTAGTTTGGTATTTTGTATTTTAATTTTTTCAATAAAATAGTGATGTTTATATTGTGTAGGATGTGTTATTTGACATGGAGCGCAAGCCCCATTCACAGCTAAGTGCCTGTCAGCACGCGCATCTCGTCGAGATGCCATCATGCTGGACTGATTCTCTAGGCAGTCTCATATTATCTATTATTTCTGTAAAATTTAACTTCCCTAATATAATTTATTAGTAATTAAATTAACTCCATGTTTTATCATTCTTATCTAGATTCTGACTTATAGATAAATAACAAACAGCATTTAAGCAAAAGTGTTTAAGGATGGGGAAAATATTTAAGTTAAAAAAACAACAATAATATTATGTTATGTTTTATTAGTATTGTAAGTACAAAATTATCTTTTCAAATATACCTAAATGAATTAAAATTATATTAGACTTCCTTTTATAATTTAAGATAATTATTTTGGATCTATTCCAATTACAAGTTTATAACTAATAATCGAAAGTTTCAATTCAGGTGTTCCTTGTGATATCTTGACTCTCGAGTAGATGCAACTGGTGTTGTGGTAAACAAAACATAGCTGGGTCACTGTTAACTTACCAATCTGCAAAATTAATAAGACATTTTTAGGAGAGAGATTTTAACAATATGAGGATACTGTTGATTAAGAATTTCCTGTAAAGTTTATGATTACCTAATTATTAAAACATTGATGACCTCTTCTTCAGATGTAGTAAATAAAACAACATATTGCAATCTGCTTACATACTAGATGACTTTGTTGCGAATGATGTCATAGCACTAGTAGTACCCAGTCAGTAATGACTTAGGCAATAGGTACATTTAAAATTAATTTGTTTTCAAAATCAATCACTTTAGATTTATACATAACAGATATTTTTAATTAGGTTCTTATAAACTATTTTCTTTTATGTAGTTATACCATTTTTGCCATCCCACTATTTCAGCTATCTATGTATCAGTATCATCGTAATCTGTTCAGTACTTTAATAATAGAAGTGTACATCAATCAATAGTTCAGTAGGTAGATTTTTTGCGTGAAAGCTTATTGTCATACATATCACCTCAAGACCTTTACTGTTTACATTACTTTGCAAGGACAGGCCTTTAGGTAGCAGGGTATAAAAACCCATGAAATGGTCGGCGCATTGCCTCCCAATAAGAATGGTAACGGCAAGGATGGGTACCAATGAAAAGTCTATCCAAATCGGTTGGTGCTTTCGACGAAAGACGACGACGAAAAACGACGAGAAAAATAATAATCAAGCTATCGTTCCCCGCAATCTTAAAGCCTTATTAATAAACGTCGAGTAAGGTCTGAGTAATTTTACTACTTTTTGTTGCTGTCTGCCAACTTTGTAAGTTCTTGTCACAGAAAAAGACAAAGCGTAATGTTCTCACTACTCTGACATTACTTCACGGATATTAGGGTATTGCTAGGCAGATGTCACACTTAAGTAGGCTGACATGCGCGCAAGAGCACCGACACAAAACCTGCATTGGTCGACATGACTGCAACAGGTGTGGTGTAGACATACTTGTAATTATGCGTTTCTATTATGCAGCAATAAAAAATGCAATGAGCTTCAATGAAACTGCTCTAACAGTAATAATAAGTTTCCTACACTGCACTGCTCGGAAGACCTGTCCTGACGAAGTCACAATCTTTTCACATTTAAAATATTAGTAACTTGCCACTACGTATGTCGGTCTACTTCACGTATCGCCAACTCCCGTGTTCCGTAACGTAGGCCGGTACGGCTGTAACACTGGCTGGGGTCTGTGGCACATGTTCCACTCCTCTTTCGTGAAACACATTTAGCCCTATTAATAAACGTGGAGTAAGGTCGAAGTAATTTTACCACTTTTTGTTTCTGTCTGTCAACTTTTGAAAGTTCTTGTCACAGAAAAATAAAAAGTATGTCCTCACTGCTCCGACCTTACGACCGACGACGCTCCACGTTTGTGCTGTAGGTATGGACAAAGGAAGCCTGCAAATGAAGGAAGATGGTGTAACGACCGCTTATCTTTTACTCTACACATAAATAAATAAGTTCTGTCAACAACACACAGCGCCATCTAGCCCCGTGGTAAGCGACTAAGCTTGTGTTACGGTGACTAGATAACGGATATAATACATATATTTATTTTTCTTTTGTAAATACATCCATATTATAGACAGAGTGATACCCAGACCGGACACAAATATTTATTTTTTAAGAATAAATACTTGCACCCGGCGGGAATCGAACCCGCAACCTTCTGCATTGCAGGCAGATTGCAGGTTACTTATTCATTTCAACAAAACTTAGGTTGCAAGACTCCGCGGTTTAGACTGTCGGTTGTCACCACCAGGATCTAGTAGTGTTCTGGTGGACACCCCTTATCTCTTAAACGTAATCTCAGGACAGGTTAGTAAGGCCACTAACTTTCAAACTTTGTAGTCAAACAAAACATGGTCTAACAAGTTCACCGTTAGACCACGTTTATTAATAAAGGGGGAGACTCAATAATAGGAATCGTATGATATTGAAAACCTTTTAAGACTCATTCATAGATAAATAAATTCAAGTTTTCCTTTAGGATTACGCATACTATACCTATTGGAGTGACGTCATCTTTAAAGACGATGACAGAATTACTGATGACGAATCACTTGCTTGACTCGCACCCGCTATCGGGGCCTTCTTGCGTGTGACTTCACTGGGTAAAAACAAAAGTGATAGGGCCGGTTACGGTTCTCGGAAGGTCTTTGACGGCCTCTGTGGCGCGCCGGGCAAAACCAGCTGCGACGCAGGTTGCTGGTTTGATTCTCGCCGGGAAGAAATATTTAAGCTGACCATAAATGCTTGTTTCTTATTTTGAATGTTTTCGGTATGTACCTAACCTACAAACAAATATAAGTATTATATTTGTTATAATATAATATAATATCCGTTGTCTAGTCACCGAAACACAAGCTTAGTCGCTTACCACGGGGCTAGATGGCGCTGTGTGTTGTTCAGAGAATTTATTTATTTTATTTTATACCCAATAGTATATTTGTTGTCTATAGTTTATAATCTTCGTAGGTACTTTACTATTATTCCCACGTCTTCACCTCCTAGATACTTCGAAAGTCATCAAAACTAAACTTCATTTCATAATCTTAGATCAAAAATGTAAACAAACGACTCAATATCAAAGGAAAAAGTCAATAGAGCTGTCACTTTCAACTAAATGTACGAGTTCTTTGTTTAAATTTTTAATCTAAGATTTTGAAAGTGATCAAATTCGTCAAAACTAGTTTTGGCTGATATTTTTTGACAAAACAAAAAATAATTAAATCTGCGCTCACGCAGTCATATTATTTTTTCAGTCACACTAGTTTTTAAGTAATTTTAAATTTCTTTTTAATTTTTGTATGTAGCTCAAGGCTAACAACTTTCCAGTTGTAAACAACTGGAAAGTTGTTCCTGCAGCGTTAGATAGATGGCGCTTTAACGAGCCTTTCGTAAACAATCAGCGGAGAATAAATATAGCATTGGAAGTTTTCACGGCACGCAGCGTGGACTTGCGTAGTCTAGTTGGAACAGACGTTGGGGTACTGACCCAAAGACGCGAGTTCAAGCCTCGCCGCAAGTGAAAATGTTTGAATGCTATTTTTCCTTTAAAATAAATTTTCTAAGTAATTTTATTGAGTTGTAGGCTATGGTTTTGACTTTTAACATTTTATACCTACAAGCCATTGGAATCCAGCTGTCTAGGTCTGTTCGTATATGCACTAAGGAATAAAATAAAACAAGACAAAAATCGTGTAGGTACGTTTTTATTACATTATAATAACCTGACTCCTGACAGAGAGATAAATACATGATTGTATCAACATTCAATACAGTCCATACCAATGACAGACGCTACCGTAACAGCCGCTGATGTAGCAACCACTTGTAAGAAGCAATAGTTACACCAGCGACTCTCTGCAAGTACAATATTGAGCTAGTGCAGCCATTGACACGGCAGTTACCTCGGAGCAAAAATTTAAATTTATCTCCGGACTGCATAATTTACCTAGAGACAATCAGCGCACTGTAATATGCTATCTAGTTGCAGTAGAAATGTAGTGTTACGTGAAAATTTGGGTCAGCAACTCAATATTGTTAAATACAGTGATAATTTTTAATCTAATCGCAAATTACTGGGCTTGGAAAGAAGCAAGGAAGTCGGTTACAATCTTCTTCAGAGCCTCGTCGGACTCCTTGGAGATCTGACCGTCCTTAGCGATGGTGGCGAGCAGCGCCTGGTGGCTGGCCTTGATGTGCTGGGTGAACTCCGTCTCGAAGGCTGTGATCTTTGCAGGGTCCAGCTTGTCGAGGTGGCCTCGGACACCACAGTAGATGATAGCCACCTGGGTAGTGTAATTACAATATTATTGTGGGGAGGTTATTATGGCAAGTACAGTCAGTGTTACGGGGACGGGAATAAGCCCAAAAGTTATGAGACGTCCAGGTGGACAAGTTTTGTTTTACGACATCATTTTTCGAAACCTTTAAAGTTAGTTTTTAGTAGAAAAGCAGCTGCATAAGGTTTTTTACAATAAATGCAACAAAATGTTTAGAAAGTAGTCCAACAAAACTAAATAAAAGGTTAACCTTATCAAGGTCAATGACCTGTATGTCTAAGAAACAGCTGGTCTTCAGTCAAACTTAAACATGCAATATAATAGTGAATAGTGACCTGTTCCTCAATAGCCATGGGCACGTACTGGCCCTGTTTCAGCAGCTCGGTGAGCCTCATGCCGCGGTTGAGCAGCTGCTGCGTAGCCGCGTCCAAGTCGGAGCCGAACTGAGCGAAGGCAGCCACCTCACGGTACTGAGCCAACTCAAGCTTCATGGAACCAGCCACCTGGTGGGACAAAACAAGATAGTATCTAGCAGCATCCTGCGTTCTCACCCACGTAGCTTAGAATAGGTAGACTCCTGCTGTTTCGTTTTGCTTACATGTTTTCTGTTGCATCTCTATTGAGAGCCCAGGGTCCAGTAAAAAAAATTTTTTTTGGGGTCGGCGCACTTTTGCTTATTTATACAAAGAATGGAAAATAACATTTGGTATTTTAAATAGATGAGCAAGTTATCTTCTACCATATAATTCTGTGTCGATAGGCTTAAATTATGTATCTCTCCCTCTCATCTGTGGGATGTCTAAGTTCCGCTGTTACCCCCCGATTTATTTTGGATCAGCACACTAGGTTCATTTATCAATCATCATCATTGACCACACCCATCACAAACAAATAGATTTAGGAATGTTAATACGGCCGGTCACCTGTTAGACATCAACCCTCGTTTAAACACCAGCTAGCTGCTTACATAACTATGTTGCTAACAAATCTTGATTAAAAGAATTGAAATTGTTGTTTTACGTCATTCAGTCGCAAACAAAATAAAAAAACCGGGCAAGTGCGACACTCGCGCACGAAGGGTTCCGTAGCACTATCACATTTGGGTACGGAATCCTAAAATGATTTACAACCAATTTTTAAATTTGATAGGAAAATGTGAAATATTTAGCTTCGATTCTTACTCCCATTATACGACCACAACTATCAAAAAAAAAAAAACTTTGGCACAAAGAAAATCTGAAACTTATAAAAAAACTCTGTGTTAAGTGAAGGCAGACTGGTATATTTGACAGACAGGGCGGCCATTTTGGATTCCACAACCTACTCGATTTGCCTCTGACCAATCAGAAGCGACCTCAGATTGCAATAAAATTGCCTTGTAGTTTTTGAAACACGTTTGTTGTATGGGAGCCCCTCTTAAATATTTGTTTTATTTTGTTTTTAGTATTTGTTGTTGTAGCGGCAACCGAAATACATGTTCTGTGAAAATTTCAACCGTCTAGCTATTATGATTAATGAGATACAGCCTGGTGACAGACGGACGGACAGACGGACAGACAGACAGCGAAGTCTCAGTAATAGGGTCCCGTTTTTACCCTTTGGGTACGGAACCCTAAAAATTACAATCAAAACTAGCGACTGGAGTGTCAAATTATACATCCATATAAATTCAATTGAAATCAATAATTTAAATTGTTTCAATCGAGATTTGTTACCAACATAATTACGTAATCAGCTAGCTGGTTTGCTAGTCTGCCCCAGCGGTACGGCAAGCCGTGACTAACCTGCTTCATGGCCTTGGTCTGAGCAGCAGACCCCACGCGCGACACAGACAGCCCGACGTTGATGGCTGGCCGGATCCCCTTGTAGAACAGCTCCGTCTCCAAGAAGATCTGTCCGTCGGTGATGGAGATCACGTTGGTGGGAATGTAGGCGGACACGTCGCCTGCTTGCGTCTCGATCACAGGCAGAGCGGTCAGGGAGCCACCGCCCATCTTGTTAGACCTGCGGGGTAAAAAGGTTAAAGGTTACGCTGAGGCTTTTTGGTCGAAATAAAATTAAATTAAAAAACCCCCGACTTAAAAAATCTTCCAATTTAAAACATAACTAAACTTTAAAAAGGCAAAAATAATAAACCGAAAAGCAATTTCATGTCTCTGAGTAGGTATGTGGTACCTTCCTTACGTTCCCGCGTCGGGGGACGCGGGAATGTGTCACAGAAGTTGATGGTAACCGACCCGTGCTTATAGTATCTAACGTAAGGAAGGTACCACATACCTACTCAGAGACATGATATTTGTTTTCGGTTTATTATTTTTGCCTTTTTAAAGTTTAGTTATGTTTTAACTTGGAAGATTTTTTAAGTCGGGGGTTTTTTAAATTTTTATTTTTATCTTTTTTATTTCACCCTTTTTATAAGAGCGATTTTGATTAAACATGCATATTGTTGTCACAAAAGTAAAGTCCTTTCATTTAATACCCCACTCGGGTATATTAGAAAACATTCGGTTTTTTTTCAGAGTTTGATCCTACATATACTTTGAACGGCTAAGCCGATTTTGATTAAACATATTCTTGTCACAAAAGTCATGCTCTTTTATTTGATACCCCACTCGGGCATATTTGAAAACATTCGGTTTTTATTTCCGAGCTTCAACCAACATATATTATAAACGGCTGAACCGATTTTGATCAAACATAGCTAAGAACACTCGGGCAAAAGTCACCTATCAACCAAAAAAACTAAATTGAAATCGGTTCATCCGTTCTTGAGCTACGATGCCACAGACAGATACACAGACACGTCAAACTTATAACACCCCTCTTTTTCCGTTGGGGGTTAAAAACATGACGATTTATGTTGAGAATTACTATTCGTTTGCAGAACCTCTAACGTCCACCTACTAAAAAAAATCTACTGGATACTCTTTGGTATTATCTAAAGAAATATATCGATTAATCAATCCACTATAAAACACTTAAGGGCTTACTAATAAACGAGAACTAACTTTATGTAACATTTGTCTTTTACTGTGGGATGAAGTTTCAAACTTAACAGACAGAGACAAATGTTACATAAACCACAATAGTTATATGAAGTTGGGCAGTTTTACTGGTAGATCCAGATTTTAGTTTGGCTGGACGACTTCATGTACACACATCTGACATAATTTTTTTACGGCGTTTCTATATTTGCTATTAACTTTCTTTACATAACCTTACTAGCCTATGTGTTAATCCAGATTTCCAGCTATCTGCATACCCAATTGTAATCGCAATCGGTTCAGTAATTTTTGTATGAAGGAGTAACAAAGATACTCGTTTATTTACAAACAAACTTTCACAGTTCCAGTTAGTAGGATATCTAAATGGTGCTATTCTGTAGCTTCAGGAAAGGTAAAAGTAGAGTATACGTACATCTTAGCGGCACGCTCGAGCAGACGAGAGTGGAGGTAGAATACGTCACCGGGGTAGGCCTCGCGACCCGGGGGACGACGCAGCAGCAGAGACATCTGGGGGAAAACCATATTACTTATTGGACTGCGGCTTGCGCTCACATTAGCATCCTCAAATGGACTGGACGTGGCCATGTTTCGATCTATAGACTGGGTTAGAAGCTGCCGTTTCCCTATCTTCCAGGCGAGTGTAATTCATCTCAGACCACTTCGACACTTAGGTACCATTTGGTTAGATAGCTATCAAATGCTAGCTGTATTTTCTTTTAACAACTTCAACAAAGGGGGCTCCTAAATTAGGTAAAAAATTAAAATGTAATTGTGTAATACCAGGACGAAAAGTAATTTATTTGTTAATCCAGGTTATAAAGTACCCCTGTGTTTGGGTGATTTTGCGTGATTAAAACACAGGACATGTAAACTTTGTCATCTATATGTATAAAGTGCTTTGTCCTGACTGGCTGACTGACTGACTGATCAACGCAGAGGCTAAACGCTGATAGTAGAGAGCTGAAATTTGGAGAGTGTGTTCTTTATGTCACGTAGGCATCCGATAAGAAAGAATTTTCGAAAATTCCCACGGGATCGGGAGTTACGCGGGACGCAGCTAGTTAACAGTGCGCGTGGTCTGTACCTGGCGGTAGGCGACGGCCTGCTTGGAGAGATCGTCGTAGATGATGAGCGCGTGCTTGCCGATGTCGCGGAAGAACTCGCCCATGGCGCAGCCGGAGTACGGCGCGAGGTACTGCAGCGGCGCGGCGTCCGACGCCGTCGCCGACACGATGATGGTGTAGTTGATGGCACCTGCAACCCACACCCGTTTACTTAGGGGAAACTTTATGTCTTGTTTCTAAATTCCCTTATCTATCCCCAAAATGATACTTTGAGTTCAGCATGTGCATGCTTAACAAACAGCACAATAATGATTTGTTGATTGTCAAAAATGTTTGCCCATGATAGATATTTCATTTCATCTGAGTAAGTCCAAGTCAAAAGAGTATAAAATGTAGTTACTGTAGCTTTAATCACTAGAGCAGTTTCTACTTTAAAACATTGTCATGACTAAATTTCTGCCACTGAAACAATGTAAATAACTAATCTTGTAAAAATTGGTTAGAAACTCACCAGCATCAGTCAAACGCTTCACGATCTGGGCCACGGTGGACCTCTTCTGGCCGATAGCAACGTAGATGCAGTACAGCTTCTTCTTCTCGTCCTCGCCCTTGTTGAAGCGCTGCTGGTTGATGATGGTGTCGATGGCTAGAGCGGTCTTGCCGGTCTGACGATCTCCGATGATCAGCTCACGTTGACCACGGCCGATGGGCACCAGGGAGTCCACGGCTTTGATGCCTGGCCAATGATTGTGTCATTGTTATGTTTGGTGCTTTTGTACATTAGATGCTTTTCGTAGTGATTACCTTTCTATGGGTTTTTAGGAATATTAAGTGTTTATTTGATATTTTTTATATTATATTACATACATGTTTGTTCAATTTCAAAAGGTTTCAATTTACACTATTCCTACTAATCTATATTAGTGGGAATAGTGTAAATTGAAACCTTTTGAAATTCATTTTATCAATTCAATTCAATTTATCTATATAAGGCAGAAGAATAAATTTTGAAATCAATTAGAACTGTGCTCTTTTATATCAATGAATTCAGAATCGGATCCTAAACAAATCATCAGATTTCCACAGAAATCTGTGATATTGATACAGTTTAAAAATGAATACAACAACACATTTAAGTATACTACTTTTTGTGCATATGACACATAAATTGAACGAAGCAGTCCCGAAATATTAATCTCAACGAATATTAAACAAATGTTTCCATCCTGTTTTCTAAATATTTTAAATAAAATATGTAGCTAGTTATTAGCTCACAGAATATCCAACTCACCAGTCTGCATAGGCTCGTGTACAGACATACGTGGGATGATACCCGGGGCCTTGATCCCCACTCGCATACGTGTCTTGGTGCCGAGCGGTCCCTTGCCGTCGATGGCGTTACCCAGAGCGTCCACCACACGGCCCAGCAGCTGGTCACCCACCGGCACGTCCACGATGGCTCCCGTACGCTTCACGATGTCGCCTTGCTTGATCAGCTTGTCGTTACCGAATACTACCACTCCCACGTTGTCGGCCTCCAAGTTCAACGCCATGCCCTATTTATTGGAGATTTGAGACGTTTGAAAATGGTTTGCTTAAAACTGAAGTGAGTATATACACATCTAATGCTACTAGTTCTATCAATTTAATTTTTAAAGCTAAATATTTCTTTCTAAATACTTTTCTCCAGTTTTTACACTGCTGGCTGATGTTATTTAAACTAAATTTATGAAGTTTAAATAGCTTTGCGTTTATTATTTTCAGAATCTTTCAAAACCCAACATTTCAAGGACTTTACAGTAAGTACCTCCCGATCATTTGTAGTCTAACCAATCTGGATCTAAATGGGTAAAAACCAATCAGGAGTTGAAAAATAATAAAAGCAACTCAATTAAAATCAAAAATCTAGTTTCAATGCATACCTAACAATATTCAATTTGAGAACTTACTTGCCAGCATACATTTTCTCAAACTCCTTAAAAAATACTGTGTTCTTATGCAAAATATAATTGAATGAAATACAAACCTTAAGACCGGAGGAGAATTCCACCATCTCCTCAGCCTGGATGTTCTTAAGACCGTACACACGAGCGATACCATCACCAATGCTCAATACACGTCCAGTTTCTTCCAAGTCAGCCTGTGTTCAAATAACATTTCTTTATAAAGTTGCTACTGATTTAAGGATGTGATTTTGTACAACCTTCTGTCATATGAATAGTTCTTTATAATTTTATTACTTACAAATAAATCTTGAAATCGGTCCAGTAGTTTCAGAGATTACCCCAATATACATACATACAAATCAATGTTAACTCTTAATAATATTAGATTTAGATTTATTTAATGACTAGGTGTGTCCAGAGTCAAGTGGTGATCTCAAAGGAATTTATGAAAACATCCATCACACTATCACAGATATAGATCTCAAATCTCTAAAAACAGTGAAGTTTGTCAGTCACCACGAATCTTCTATTATATAAAAATCAATCCCTATTTCCCTTGGTCACGGCATCACACTTAAACTTTTACGCATATTTCGATAATTCTTTTTTTGTTGTGTTTGCTATTGTCAGGAGAAGGTTCTTATGAAAGAAAAAATGCTGAACCGATTTTGATGAATTTTGGTATGAAGATAGATAGCCATTTTTTTATACTAAACGACAGGACAACGTCTGTCGGGTCAGCTAGTAACTTTATATAAGTATAGAAAGATAGCCTAGTATGAAAAGATCTGCGAAATGATAAAAGTTTAGTAGATAATGTTTGTTAGTCTTGCACAAAAAAACTACTGAGCTAATTGTGATAAAAATTGGTATGTAGACCGCCAGAGTCCTGAAAAAACATTAGACATTTTTTTCTATCCCAATACTGAAATAGGTGCGTGAAATGGAATTGAATATATAGAAACTTGGGAAGTTTCCACTCTAAGTTTTAAAAACTACAGTTCAGTGAAGAAATAATAGGGTCACACCCTATTTAAAAGAATGAGAATCATGAGATCAGTTTGATACAAAACTCTTTACTCATTATGATTGGGTGGTAATTGGATTATGTACCTTAGTATTTATGTAACAGTTTAGAGCCTACCTTGGGTGCTGCGCCCAGGATCCTTTCCTCCAAGACGGCGGAGATTTCAACGGACCTGTGGGCGCTGGAGACGTGGAGTTTCCGGGCAGCCACCGACACAGCGGGCACCGCGACCTTCGCAACCTGCCGACATAACATAACCAAATCTTCAACACACCAACCCGATAAAAACACATTTTACTTACCACAGACACATTATCACGCTAATAACGTATCACTAAACGTTATAGACACCGTTTCTATCACTATTATATCATTTTGAACCGAAAAAAGTCATTACATAGCGCACTGTTACATAACATTTTGGATGTCAACTTTAAATTTCTTCCGTGTAGAGATAGTACAAGCTTGAAAGCCTTGATCATATAATAATAGAATAAACTTGGTATTCACTGAGGTACCGAAAAAGAATATCACGAAATGAACTTCGGAAAACATGAACTACGGTCACCCGGTGGGAGTTCACTTTTCAAGGCGGAAACTCTTGAAAATTACTTCTGAATGAATTTGTATCTGGATTTGGAAATGTATACCTGGGTAGCGGCACTAGGAAGGCGCCTGGCCACCGAGCCGGCGATACGAGCGGAGATTAGAGACATTTTTCACAAATTCTTATTTCTAATGGCAGCCACAATGGTTCTCCGTTCGATCTCGTTGCGGTAGAACCGGAAATAGGTGTTGCTGTGTTACCAACAACGAAAGGATAGAAGTCCCATTTTTCTAAGTAGATTATAAGCAAGAAATTACAATACAAACAATAAAAAACAGCCTGCCGAAAAAAGGATCGATGGATAATCTATTTATTTTATACAATTTGCAGGAATATTAGCTTTGTTTTTTAATTTCAGACTACGTTCTGACGTTAAGGTTCTTTGTATTACATTTTTTCTTCAGGAAGATGTGTGAACTCATTTGAAATCATAGGTACCTACAATTAAAAACACGAAGTATAGATTATAGAGAAAGAGATTTTCCTAGGGAAACAATGAGGAAGAACACTAACTTTTTATCCCGGCAGAGGTCGGTAGTCGGATGATCTTTACTGTCAAACGTTTGTCAAACGTCAGATGTTTTTTACAACTCTCGGCGCCAAATTGGCCATATCGGTCTGAGACCGAAAGAATAAAAAAAACTCGGCGTTTCCATTGGTGGAGGACCATCATCGAAAAAAAAAGATCATCCGATGCCAGCGCCTCTGCAAACAGCTTTGCGCGTGGCACCCCATTAATTAAACACGTTGCTTGCCGTTACATAATATGTATCACTTTCTTTTCCATTAATTTTATTATACCTACTGAAAAAGTATAATTAAAGGTTTGCTACACCAGACGCGTACGTACAATCGACACTTTCTTTCGCTGTGTGCTGTTGGTGTGAACAAAAGGCGCCACCTAGCAGAGAAGTGTAAAGATCTTAATCAATGTTGTTTAATATCTAATATCGTAATAAAACGATAAAAATATGGGTATTATAGTCGAATTAAGAACCTCTTCCTTTTTTTGAAGTCCGTTAAAAATGATTAATTTTACCGTCAGATGATTTAAAAAAAAAAACCTTTTTTTTTCTACTGTTCAAATGAGGAGGAACACTAACTTTTTATCCCGGCAGAGGACGTTGGGCGACTGATCTTAGGTTTGAATTGAACTGTCAAACAGGTGTTTTTTACAACACTCGGCGCCAAATTGGCCATATCGGTCTCAGACCGAAAGAAAAAAAAAACTCGGCGTTTTCATTCATGGGGGACCATCAACAAAAAAAAAGATCATCCGAGGCCAGCGCCATCTGCTCACAGCTTTGCATGTGCCACCCCATTGGCCGATAAATAAATTACTTTCTTCTCTGTTTTGGAGGAAGTTTGCGCACTTCATTAGCCTAATTAGTGCGAAATTATTAACGTTTGCAACACTAGACGGAAGTGACATAACTAGTTTTTTTAATAGTAGAGGCTCCTCGCCTCACTCAAGACAAGACTGTGCTGTGCATTATAGCCAGTGTCAAAAAAAATGGTACAGCCAAAAACGAAAAAAAAAAATTTGGGCCCAAGCAAGCCAAGGGCCGCCCGCCCCAGGCCGGGCCAGGCGGCATTGAAATCACATACAATAAATGAATGAATGTCACATGTCTCTGCTGGCCGGCATCAAGCGTTGATAGTACTTGATAGTGCTTTATCGACATGTAGTGTTGCTAGTGTGTTAACATTTACTAGCGGCATCTAGTGTTGGCGATGGGCATCCTTTTACTAGCGACATCTAGCGTTAATATAGCATAAACTTTTTACTAGCGGCATCTAGTGTTGACTATAGGTATTCTTTTACTAGTGACATCTAGCGTCGCTATAGCGTAAACTTTTACTAGCGGCATCTAGTGTTGGCGATGTGTAATTTTTTACTAGCGACATCTAGTGTTGCTGCAGAGTAAACTCTTACCACCGACATCTGGTTTTGAAAATGTGTAAACTTTTTAGCGGGAAATCGCTACAATAAATATTTTTTTATTTTACATTTATTAATTCAAGTTTGTTGATATTGTTTAATTAACTACTAGGTATTTTATTATAATAAAATAATAACTATATTTTATATGAGTTGTTTTTTATTCTCGAAATAAAACAGGAGAATTTAGGAACAGGCTAGGGCTTTAACAACCCACCGGGTGGGGGTTCCCGACCTCAGATCGCCCGTAATTTATTTTTCCTATAATTTTTGTTATATTCTCTTCCTTTTCCAATAGGTTTCATTCTACTAAAATTTAGTTCCACTTTTGACCATTTTTAAAGGCTTCGGCCCTAGCCTATTCCTAAATTCTCCTGTTTTATTTCGAGAATAAAAAACAACTCATATAAAATATAGTTATTATTTTATTATAATAAAATACCTAGTAGTTAATTAAACAATATCAACAAACTTGAATTAATAAATGTAAAATAAAAAATAAATATTGTAGCGATTTCCCGCTAAAAAGTTTACACATTTTCAAAACCAGATGTCGGTGGTAAGAGTTTACTCTGCAGGAACACTAGATGTCGCTAGTAAAAAATTACACATCGCCAACACTAGATGCCGCTAGTAAAAGTTTACGCTATAACAACGCTAGATGTCACTAGTAAAAGAATACCTATAGTCAACACTAGATGCCGCTAGTAAAAAGTTTATGCTATATCAACGCTAGATGTCGCTAGTAAAAGGATGCCCATCGCCAACACTAGATGCCGCTAGTAAATGTTAACACACTAGCAACACTACAATGTCGAAGCACTATCAAGTACTAGTTGTAGTTTTGCTGGAAATCAAGAAAAACCGATTTTTACCCTTAACAACCCACCGGGTGGGGGTTCCCGACCCCAAATCGCCCGTAATTTATTTTTCCTGTAATTTTTGTTATATTCTCTTCCTTTTCCAATGGGTTTCATTCTACTATAATTTAATTCCTTTTCAAACATTATCTACCCTAGTCTAGTAGGTACAAGTACAATATATTCCGTGAAGGTAATCTAATTGATCGACCGTAGGGTAGACTGCTCCCTTAAGCACTAACGTTTTGTTTACTTTTAGATGAAAAGGATAGTTCAATTCGATTCTGTCCCGAAAATCTAACAAGGTATCGGTTAACGTTTGGAATAGATCCCTCTTATAATTAGCTAGGCTGGTTCCTTAAATAAAACAAGAGTACCTAGTTTGAACTTTTTGAACCTGAAAACCTAAAAGTTATTGGAGTACCTAGTTTGAACTTTTTGATCCTGAAAACCTAAAAGTTATTGGAGTTAGTACCTACCTAGTTTGAACTTTTTGAACCTGAAAACCTAAAAGTTATTGGAGTTAGTACCTACCTAGTTTGAACTTTTTGAACCTGAAAACCTAACATGTTATCGGGTAGTACTTAGTTTATGCACCGAGTTACTAAGGCCCTGTCTTATGTAGAGGGCGTCATATTGAATCCAGTGCGTACGAAGGACTCTGTTAAAAATTTAATAGTTATGTACAGTGGCCGGCAGTTTAGTTGAAAGAAATGGCGGATGCGCAAAAGTCGATTTTTCATAGAAGTCGCATTTAAAATGTACTGCGCGAACTTTCCCCTTGGGAAGTACATTTACCTGGGGGCCACTGTACCTAGAGTCCTGAGTTAAGTACCTATGTGTTTTTGGTGCAATAAAGTGTTAATCTATCTATCTATCTTAAGCGAGGGATTCAAGCCGCCCAAGAGTAAGACAGACTTTATGTCCGAGGTGAATGTTTTGTTATGTCTAGCTGGTCAGTTCGAATGGCCTTATGGCACAGAATAAATAATAGTACTACGTACAGAAGCTGCACGGCTTTGATCTTGAAGAAAGCCGCCATTTTAATAGCCTACAAAATTTCCGACGCACCTGGTGCATTCGAAATCGCGCCTTACTACTGTGTTACTACTAAGCTCATAAGAGCGCAATTCCTTTGTGTTCAGAATTTACCTACGCCTCAGTTCAAGCGTCAGGGTTGTACCATAGAGTGTAGGTATCTTTTTTTTAATATATAAAATTTCCATGTCACAATGTTAGTTACCGTACTCCTCCGAAACGGCTTGACGGATTTTTACCAAATTTTATATGCGTATTCAGTAGGTCTGAGAATCGGCTACCATCTATAATTTATAAGGCAAAACGACGTTTGCCGGGTCAGCTATAATTATACAGGGTTACAGAAAAAGTCGTGCTAGATCCGTTGAGGGCGTGGAGTACCCATCATTTCTGACTTATTTCACTATGAAACACCCTACCCTAAACTTAACCCTTTTTGAGATATTCGACTTTTAATTTTTTCATTGAAAATTGCCGATATTTAAGCTACTAAATTTATTTTTGTTTATTTTGTGTGTCTTATTATTATTATTATTGCATTTTGACATGCGTAATAAGATGCTTAAAGACGTCAATCATTAAAATAGTACATTAGTTAATTGAATAGACCGTAGCAGACAAGTGAAAGTTAAGAAATAAAAAAATAAATTAGAAAGTTTATTTTTCTCTAAGGGATATCTAAAAAAAACTATATGGCAATTGTTCGGCAGATGTTTTTTAAAATATTTACGTTTCATCAGCTATCTAACGACGTATAACAATCTAGGGATTGTATTACATTTCGTGGAAAAAAGGGACGCTCCAGTAGTAGTAGTAGTTCTAACGGTACCGCGCCTATTGTCCTTCAAGTTAAGACGCACCGTGCGAGCGAGACAAGTGACGATTTATGTAGGTGCGAATGAAAGAAAAAATGTGTAGAGACCGGTTAGGGCTGTGAATACAACAAGGGGTATTGTTTTGGTTGTCAGTCAGTCAGTCTGCTTTTGTGCTTCGTACATAGTAGATGTGACATTGTATTGCTCTTTTTCTCGACTTGGCTGTGATTCTGGACTGTTTCTTCTGATTTGTGACTACTGTGCTTGTTAACCGGACTCTGATTTGTACCTGCGATACGGAAGTGTTGAAGATGACCTACACACCTGAAGAATATGCTGATATGCTTATTTGTTACGGATACTGCAATTGTGTGTCTGCGCAAGCTCGCAACGAATACATAACTCGCTACCCCGGTCGTCGAGTGCCGGATGTGGCCGTTTTTGACAGAGTTTATCGAAGACTTCGTGAAACTGGCTCTGTTTTGAGACGAAATACAGACATGGGAAGACCACGAATTGACGACGAAGAACAGGACAATGAGATAGTGCAACGCTTTCGAGCGGATCCGACTACTTCCACTAATATTGTTGCCCGTGATCTGGGACTTTCGCAATGGAGAGTGTGGTTTACCGTGCACACTGCTGGCCTATACCCATACTATTATACGCCGGTACACGTTATTGAAGAAGGAGACCCCGCGAGGAGAATGGACTTTTGCAGATTTATGCTAAATGCTGATGTGGAAGACCCAGATTTTCTAAGAAATATCTTGTGGACGGATGAGTCCAAATTTGATAAAGATGGCATAACTAACTATCACAACGCCCATTACTGGGCCCCAAAAGAACTAAGGAATCCCAATAAGAAAAGAGTGAAGGGGTCCCAACGTAGATTCAGCGTGAATGTGTGGATGGGCATTATCTCCAATCATTTGATTGGACCTTACTTTCTCCCGGATAATTTAAATGGGGAAAGCTACGAAAATTTCCTGAGAGCAGACTTGAGTGATTTGCTGGATGATCTGCCACTCAACCTGATCAGGGACATGTGGTTCCAACACGATGGCTGCCCTGCCCATTTCAGAAGAAGTGTCAGAGACTGGCTGGACACAAATTATCCAAACAAATGGATAGGACGAGGTGGGCCGTTGCCATGGCCAGCAAGAAGTCCGGACATTACCCCCATGGATTTTCATGTGTGGGGGTGCATGAAAAGTCTAGTATACAGCGAGCCGAATCCAGTTTCGTCTGTGGAAGACTTAAGACAAAGGATTGTGGATGCAGCTAACAAAATGAGGACCACATTGACCACTGGAGTAGTGAAGACTGGTCTCCGTAGAAGAATGCGACAATGTATCAGAAATAGAGGCGGCCATGTTGAACATGAACTGTAAACAAGAAAAAGTTGTGTGAAAAGCTTTAATAAATAACATTTCATGCTTACCTATTGTTTTATTTTATTTTTTAGGGCTAAGTATAAATTTTCTTCTCCACTGTCGCCTATGAAACTAATTTTTTTTATAATGTATTTGAATAAAACACTTGATTATTATACCTCGTTAGATAGCTGATGAAACGTAGATATTTTAAAAAACATCTGCCGAACAATTGCCATATAGTTTTTTTTAGATATCCCTTAGAGAAAAATAAACTTTCTAATTTATTTTTTTATTTCTTAACTTTCACTTGTCTGCTACGGTCTATTCAATTAACTAATGTACTATTTTAATGATTGACGTCTTTAAGCATCTTATTACGCATGTCAAAATGCAATAATAATAATAATAAGACACACAAAATAAACAAAAATAAATTTAGTAGCTTAAATATCGGCAATTTTCAATGAAAAAATTAAAAGTCGAATATCTCAAAAAGGGTTAAGTTTAGGGTAGGGTGTTTCATAGTGAAATAAGTCAGAAATGATGGGTACTCCACGCCCTCAACGGATCTAGCACGACTTTTTCTGTAACCCTGTATAATAGTTGAGTTGTACATAAGCAAAGTAAAATAAATAACAACACAATTTTAAGAAAATCATTTATTGTATTTACAATTGTTTAACTTTAATATAGTGTTGTATGTATTTCTTACCATCTCTAAAGTACCTATTTTAAACTTTAATGTTTGTAGGTAGGTACGTATTACGTACGTATTGTATTGTAGGTACGCGTACGAACGAATGGAATTAAAATTTTAGGTATTCTTTAATGAGAAATTTAACAACGTACGCGCGCTTCGCTTGCGACAACCGCACTGAACTTGGATCGCCGGCGGTCCGAGACCGATCGGCCGGGCGGTAGGTAATTATAGCGCACAAGTACATAGAGTGACGGAGGCCTGCTTATGGTACCACGGCTTCCATGAATTTCAACGTTTCAAAGGAGGATGTTCACTTATCGACCCAGTTATGGCCCCGTGTCAGAACGTTATATAGTTGTAAAAATATATTTTAATTTTTAAGGTTAATTTTTGCAATATTAGCATTTTTTACCTCCCCGTTAGTCGAGCTGCAATGAATTCAACAAGCTGCTGTGACTCTTATGTCGTGTATTTTTTTCTTTTTGGTGACTCCGGAGCAGCTACAGCTTCTTGCTGTTGCTGCATCCCATAATCCCATGCTCCGGAGCAGCTACATGGGGTCCCATAATGATCACAGAGACTATTAAAAATTGTTGGACGGGTAGTACAAAACTCTAACCTCAATCTCAGCAATATAAATATGTAGTTAGATTTCTTATTAACAAGGGTGAATAAAAACTAAAAGTTTTCACAGGATAAAACTACAATTATGTGCCTATTGAATAGTGCTAAAACCGTTCAGACACGTAAATTTTAATGTGGGTATGGAACGCCTAGGAGAATTGGCATTCTCTTTTAAAAAAAATCGTCTAAAAGTTTTTAATAATAGATATATTATGTATTATAAAACAATTTATTAAAAATAGTATTTTTATGCGTAGTAAGTATAGCACTTTAACAAGGAGGTGGGTAATTCCTAATACCCGTATCCACTGTGTGAACCGTGATCGCCGTGTCCGTGACCGCCGTGTCCGTGATCGCTACCCTGGTGACCCCCATAACCGCCCTGTGAACCTCCATAACCGCCCTGTTGACCTCCATAGCCGCCCTGTTGACCTCCAAATCCGCCTTGTTGACTGCCCTGTCCGAACCCGCCTTGCCCGCCGCCGTTCTGGAGACCACCATCATAGCCACCACCGCCCTGATGACCATGGCCTCCTCCGTAACCGCCGTCTTGTCCCCCATACCCGCCCTGGCTGCCGTGGCCGTGGCTGCTGTGTTGAGGGTATCCTGGTGTAACAAATTTTAACTCTATTAAAGCGAGTATATAATTGCTATGTTGTAGAACTTGCTAACCGCGTCGCTACTGCCCTAAAGCTATACGTTACTATAAATCGACGGCGCCAGCGGTACGACTATCGCCCATTCTATTGTTGTGTCAAAGGAATGTGCAACTCTACAGCGACACGTGCCTCCACCGCAATTTATCACTGATAGCTGCGTCCCCCGGTTTCACCCGCGTAAGTCCCGATCCCGTGGGAGTATCGAGATCCTATGTTACTTAGGGGGTGAAAGTAGTCTTTCTAATGGTGAAAGAATTTTTGAAATCGGTCCAGCAGTTTTTAAGTTTATTCATTAAAAACATACAGACACACATACACACAAAAATACAAATCTTTTCTCTTAATAATATTAGTGTAGATTCACTGCCCTAAAAGTCCAAAACTACAGCCTTAAAAAGTGTTCAAGTCTAGAGTTATAGTGCGTGGTTTCCGTCTAGGCAAGTATCCTACATTGTCGACCTATTCGTCGCCTCCCTTCAGTAGAGTTGTCACATCACAATGCGGCATTTACTTTCCGTCTAAACAAAAGTCTTTGAAAGAAACCGAGGATCCTGATATAGTTTAGAAAAGACCAAACTCAAAAAGGTGCTGTGTGTAGTTTGCGTTCACTTTTTTAAGATACTTAATTTATTATTTCGATAACTTACCGTAGCAGGAAACTGCTACCAACAGCAGCAAGCAGGCAATCTGTAAAAAAACAGACAGTTTTTTATGAAAGAAATACAGAAAGAAAACAAGTTTAGTTAGACAGGCAGACAATTTTCATACCTACGCATCTGTATAAAAAGAAGACTGATAAATGTGTTACAGTTTAAACCCGTTTTCAGTTAGAACGCTTTTAACTAGTTAAAACTAGTTTAAACGAAGCACCTTTGTATCAACAACATCTTCTTACTATATAAAAATAAGTCGGGTTTACCTTCCTGACGCTATAACTCCAGAACGCACGAACCGATTTCCACGGTTTTGCATTCGTTGGAAAGGTCTCGGGCTCCGTGAGGTTTATAGCAAAAAAAATTCAGGAAAAATTTAAAAAGAAAAGCTGGAAAATCAAAATCAAACTCAGCGATGACGTATGACGATGACGTATTATTTAACGAGCAGGACAACGTCTGCGGGGTCAGCTAGTTAGTATATAATACCTAACAAAAAAGTAGCAATGTGGAGCTCAACGGGTCAAAGTAGCTGCTGCTAAGGTAATAATAGTAGATTGTATACCAAGGGAGAAAAGACTATTTTTACGGCGAGAGTGTTTTTTGAATCCAGAGAGGAGCGAGGGATTCTTTAGTAGAATCCTGAGCGAATCGAGGGATTCAAAGTATCTCACTCGAGCGAAAAATAGTGTTTGCTCCCGAGGTGAACATTCTACTTTTCATCACCCTATATGAGAAAATGAGTAACGTACTTTGCCATTGTTCCCGTCTGACAGTAACTACCAATTTTTATCAAAACCTGCCTTCTTCTACCAAACTACCATTTTCTACCAAACCTACCATTTTCCATCAATAACTACCATTTTTTACTAAATCCTACTATTTTCTACCAAAAACTGCCGATTCTACGAAAAACTACCATTTTCCACCAAACCTACCATTTTCTACCAAATCCTACCATTTTCTATGAATACCTGCCATTTTCTACCAAACCTACCTTTTTCTACCAAACCTACCATTTTCCGTTAATACCTACCATTTTCTACTACATCCTATTATTTTCTACCAAAAACTACCATTTCTACCAAAAACTACCATTTTCTACCAATACCTACCATTTTCACCAAACCTACCAATTTCTACCAACGTTACCATTTCTTACCAAAACCCTCCATTTTACCAATATTCTACCTGTACGGCCGAACACCCATCGCTCACCTATCAGACACATGTGTTGCTTAACCTGCTCGGTCTATCACCCATCAGACACGCAGTACGGTGATCAGACACGCAGTACAGTACGACTCTTTGTTAATTGAAACTTTTTAAAAATATTCGCATTCCAAATTCAAATCTCATTATTGCCCTGCTAGCAGGGAGAAAAAACGCTATGAAAATGCCTGCTAGGAACATCGCCAGCAAAGCGCTACTTCTTGCCCTGTTTACAGGGATTAGACTAGCTCTTTTCGAATAGATGGGATGAAATAGTATATTATGCAACTAGTGAATAAAAGACGGATTTAGTGCGAGGGCCGTAGATGAATCACGAGCAAGTGAAGGATTCTAACCACTGAATCACGACCGTAGAGAGTGATTCAAGTGTTAGAATCCTGAGCGACGCCAGTGGTTAATGGCCCTCAATGTAAATCCGTACTTTATTCAAGAGTTGCATACTATACTTTATACCATGACTACGAGAAAGAAAACCGGTCAAGTGTGAGTCGGACTCGCGTCGCGTACGAAGGTTTCCGTAGCACTATCACAGTTATTATTGGGTACGGTACCCTCAAATAAACACTGGACCGGCAACCAATCGTAAAAAAAATATTCTACCACTGGCGCGTCTCAATTCATCACTAGATGGTAAAAAGTGCTAGTGGTAAAAATACATCGCGGTATCGTAGCGTTTTTATGTCAAAATCACGTTTGTTAAATGGTCCTTAAATGTTTTTTTTTCATCTATTTGTTGTTATAGCGGCTAAAGAAATATATCTACTGTGAAAATGTGGTATTAGGAAAATGTGGTATCTGCGGTATTAGGGCCTACCTTTGTAGGTTCAAGCTCATAGATGATCCATTCTGCACTTGCGATGACTCCACTGAGGAGACAATCGAGCACATTTTACTTTATTGCCCTAAATATAGTCTCCAGAGACTGGAGTGTGAGTGCAGGATGGATCAAAAACTAGTAATCGGGAACTTACCTACTTTATTGATGGACGACCGACGACGCCGACCCGTTTTACTGGCTTTTGCCGAGCATTCTCTTAGGAGAGCTGCCAGGGCGAATGGTTCTACTGTACGCTGATTTAGTGGCAGATTTATGGGTATTGTGTTTTAATCGTGCTATTATGTGTTTCGTGCTGTTGTTTAATTGATCTTGGGTTGTATAATTTTAGTTTTCTATATGTAAATTTTGTTTTAGTGTTGTTAATGTAATGAAATGTTAATAAATCGGTTTAGGGTGGGAAATAATAATAATTAGAATATAAATGATTAAACAATAAAAAAAAAAGAATAAAGGAAAAAAATAAAAATAAAAAAAAAATGGAAAAATAATAATAATATTTAAAAAAAAAATGAGTAGTAAAAAAAAAATAGAAAAAAATAATAATAATAATAATAGATAAGTTAGTTTTAATGTAGTTTTTAACTTGTTTTATTTTGTTATTTGTTTGTGTGCGTTTATAGATGTTTATAGTTTAAGTTTAATTATAATAGGTTTAACCGCTACATCATTGAAAGTGGCGATAATTTATTTGTTGTCATCGAAAAAAAAAAAAAAAAAAAAACTGAAAATGTCAACTGTCTAGCTATCACAGTTTATGAGATACAGACTAGCGAAAGACGGACAGATAGACAGCGAAGTCTCAGTAAAAATGTTCCGTTTTTCCCTTTGGGTACGGAACCCTAAAAAGAATTTTATGTCGAGTATTCTTAGCGCAAGGAGTTTGTATAAAGTTTTTTTTCGCGTAAGGAGGTTGTTTAAGCATTGAGATGGACGAGACAAGTAAATTGTGTTCTAAATTCAAAATTCAAACAGCGTGAGTAAAAGGCCTTTTTATTCACTGTTTTGCGTGAATAAAATAAGCTTTTAAGAGTGTGAATGGTATAAAAAAATGTTTAAGCTTTGGAAACATTCCTAACGTAAATGTAAGCTAAAAATGCTAAGGATAGAGCACCTAATGAAATCATTTCATTTCAAAACTCCATTGACACCGGATCCAATTTGAAAGGTAATGTTAAATAATGCACAAAATGTAGTGACACAAAAAATCGGCTTCAAAACAGGGGAATAGTAGATTGTATAACAAGGGAGCAAAATAGTATTTTTACGGCGAGGGCGTTACTTTGAATCAGTTAGAATCCCTCGCTACGCTCGGGATTCTAACGTAGAATTCTGAGCGCAGCGAGGGATTCAAAGTATACATCGCCCGAGGCAAAAATAATTTGCTCTCGAGTCATATACTCTACTTTTTATCCCCTTTCTATGAGAAAATAAATAAGATATGGTGTCACGTAATTCGTGAATATACCTATTTACTTAAACAAAAATGTTGGGTATAAAATTTTAATATCACGTTTATTATACAGAAGCCCTCTATAAATATTTGTTGGTTGTTAAAGCGGCTACAGAAATACATCATCTGTGAAAATTTCATATAAATACTAAAAAAAATAAGCAAAATAAATAAAACAAATGAAACAATTGAAACTAATGAAACTAATAAAACGAATGAAACTAATGAAACAAATGAAACTAATGAAACTAACGAAACTAACGAAACTAATAAAACTAATGAAACTAACGAAACTAACGAAACTAACGAAACTAATGAAACTAACGAAACTAATGAAACTAACGAAACTAATAAAACTAACGAAACAAACGAAACTATCGAAACTAACGAAACTAACGAAACTAACGAAACTAACAAACTAATGAAACTAATGAAACTAGTCATGGGCCGACTAGGGGTTCTGCCGACTAGCAGACTAGCCGACTAGTCGGTTCCAAAATTGCCGACTAGTCGGCCGACTAGTCGGCAACGCAAATCATTATAATTTCGAGATATTTGGGTTAATCATGATCACTCGGCGATTGTAGGTATTTTTGGATAAATTTGCACTTCGAAAGCTGTTGCGAAACTTCCAAAAAATTGTTAAAATAAAAAATAAAAGTTGGAAAAAAAAATTGAATGGAGCTGAGTCTAATTAATAACATTTTAAATGTATGATATTTAGATGATGTATGTAGGCTATGACGTTTTGTTAACGTTTTTCTGACTACCCACCTTCTAACTGTACTACTAATTCAATAAATATTGGTTTTATTGCATAATCGTTAGTTGACGACTAGTCGGCAGGTGCCGACTAGTCGGCAAATTATGCCGACTAGTCGTCAACTAACGATTATGCAATAAAACCAATATTTATTGAATTAGTAGTACAGTTAGAAGTTACAGTTAGTCGGCTTTCCCGACTAGTCGGCGACTAGTCGGCCCATCTCTAAATGAAACTAATGAAACAAATGAATGAAACTAATGAAACTAATGAAACTAATGAAACTAATTAAACAAATGAATGAAACTAATGAAACAATTGAATGAAACTAATGAAACTAATGAAACAAATGAAACAAATGAAACAAATGAAACTAATGAAACTAATGAAACTAGTGAAACTAATGAAACTAATGAAACTAATGACACTAATTAAACTAATAAAACTAATAAAATAAATAAATTCTGTGAACAACACACAGCGCCATCTAGCCCCGTGGTAAGCGACTAAGCTTGTGTTACGGTGACTCAACACATATCGGCCAGTAATTCATATAATTTACGTTTGATTTCTATGAATGATACATATGTTCCAAATTCAAATTTACTTTGCTCCCGGCTGTTTTATTTTGCTCCCGGCTGTTTTACTTTGCTCCCGGCTGTTTATCTTAACAGAAAAGAGCTACTTTGGTCCAACTTATAGCGGACCAAAGCGACACTTTTTGAATAGAAGGGATGAAAAATATTAAACCTAATAAAAAACCAGAATCTAACGTCGCGTCGTCTTTTTTAAATATTTTTTTTAAACT